>CM065728.1:28081705-28089205 GCA_033310375.1 Conus canariensis
TAATGACCACCTAAAGGTCAGGCAAATCTCTGTGTGGGTGGAGCAGAGCGTAGGCGTGAGCACCTGGGAAACTTTGGAACCATATTAAAAATTTTCTTCGCAGAACTTTGGGATTTTCATTCTGTGGGATTCCGTTTTGAGAGAGGCTGCCTAATGACTGTTGGCATTATTTCTGGATACAATCGTTGTTGTCTTCTTTGATCGCTGTCATCATTATTTTAACATTTTTGTCGTCAACGTCCTTTCCTCTCCCCATTATTATCACCATCGTCGAAACTATCATTATTATCACCATCGTCGAAACTATCATTATTATCACCATCGTCGAAACTATCATTATTATTGGCGCCATCGTTCTCCTTTTTATATCATCATCATAGTTATCGTCATCGGCGTCACTATCGTAAGCGTCACCTTGGTCGTCCCCCCTTTCTGAAATGTATCATCATCATCGAAGACATCCCATATATTATGTTTGTCATTATCTCCAGTGTGAGATAATCAATTACAAAAATAACAAAGAATTTCTTATATCCTCCTGTACTGGTTAAACGTAAATTCGACGTGCTTCTAATTGCAGGATTTCTGTGCGTGTTTCATATATATATAATATATATATATATATATATATATATATATATCCCACACACACCCGCACTCATTCATTCGTTCGTTCGAATACACATGTCTGTGAGTGTGTGTGTTACGATGTTGTAGAATCTTATCACTTTTCGACTTCTTCTATGTTGCTTAACTGAACGATTGTCAGAACGATTTGTAGTAACCGTGTGAGCATAAGACAATCAAAATCACCCGAGGTGTTTTCGCCGAAAACATTCATTCGTTCGTTCAAATACACATGTCTATGAGTGTGTGTGTGTGTTACGATGTTGTAGAATCTTATCACTTTTCGACTTCTTCTATGTTGCTTAACTGAACGATTGTCAGAACGATTTGTAGTAACCGTGTGAGCATAAGACAATCGAAATCACCCGTGGTGTTTTCGCCGAAAATTTGAGATAGGGGAGAGTCACCTTATCGTTTTTGTGCAGTGTTCCCTGTGTGTGTGTATGTGTATGCTGAACAACCTAGTAGTTGGGGAAAACAAACGCCGGTTTACAATACTTCCGGCATTTTATATACATAGATTTAACTTAACAAAGATTTCAATAACAGAAAGAGTACTATGTGGGGGAAGAGAACAAATGATACATAACTTTTTGCCAACACCATACGAGTATCATTTTAATCTCTCTTGTAGACAAATCTTCCCATGTCGCCAGTTCCTAAACCACTCATCCCATGGATCTGACTTATCAGAAAAGTGACGGTTGATTGTGTCTGTATCCCCATGGCGTCAAATACAAATACACCACAGTTCATAATTCTGTGGTGTTCTCGCCATCAAGGGTTCAAAAAAAGAATTCAACAGCACCCCAAAGCAGCCAGCGAAAGGTACAAAAGTGAAACAAGAAGAGCGTGTGGAAAAGAAAGAAGTTGTTGAAGAACTATAATCATTATGCAAACAGTATAAAATATAGGGAACAATCTTTGAGCCTATGCTTGAGGATCGATTCAAGGATGCACGGGAGATCAAAAGATATGGAACAGTCTGAGTGGTCAGCTCTGCTGTTCACTAACCCAAGCATTGTCAGCGGCTAAGAATTGTGCAGAACCTCCTTTACTTGGATCTCCTAAGAGATGCAATCTCCCACTGATTGACCAAACAATATGATGCAGAACAATTTAGTAGTGGGTGAAAACAAGCGCAGGCTAACAATTCTTCCGTCATTATAGAAATGACTAGGCAAAGCTTTGAATAAAAGAAAGAAATTAAAAAAGAAGGGGGGTGGGAGAAGAAAATGAGAATATAGGATTTGAAACATATACTATAAATATCAAACTTTTCACTGGCAGCATATATATATATATATATAATATATATTATATATATATTGTGTGTGTGTGTGTGTGTGTGTGTGTGTGTGTGTGTGTGTGTGTGTGTGTGTGTGTGTGTGTACGTGCGTGTGTGTGTGCGTGCGTGTATGTGTGTGTGTATGTGTGTACGTGCGTGCGTGTGTGCGTGCGTGCATGCGTGTGTGTGTGTGCGTGTATGTTTGTGTGTGTACGTGTGTGCGTGTGTGTGTGCGTGCGTGCGTCCGTGCGTGCATGTGTGTGCGTGTATGTGTGTGTGGGGGTACGTGTGTGCGTGCGTGCGTGTGTGCGTGTTAGCGAGAGAGAGAGAGAGAGAGAGAGAGAGAGGGAGAGAGAGAGAGCTCGTGTGGCTACGCGATCAAGCCATTGTTGTGAATAGGGGGCGTTATTGGTGGTTTCCTGCGTATGCTGAATAAGAACAGGCTCAGCTGAACACCACCGAAGTGACTCAGCAACAGTGCTGTTTCTCCTGTCATGTGTTGCCTCCTGACGACTTGACATTGACAGGTCCTTGGTGATGGCCGGTGGCGGGTCGGGCTAGGCTGTGAATTAGTCAAAATTTCAGATTTTACCCATAGCGAGGCAGAAATGAAACGTTTAAATGATATAATCAAGAACTTAACATCGACTGGTGTGTGGAGAACATTTGATAAAGATGAAAAAGAATGATCGTGCATGGACCGAATCCGAAAAGATTTTGTATCAAGGAAACATTAGCTTCGTGTGTTTCATGTATACTGCTGTTGCCCACCCCTATCCTAAGGCACTGGTAAAAAAGCTGAATACTGTAATTTTGAAAGATGCCACGTCAACTGGAAATTTAATGATAGGTTTTTAAGAGGTATACTTTGCATTCTTCAGCCCCATGCTCTTTTACATAAACTCTTAAACAATACATCCGACGATAGTCGCCGTGTTGACAAATGGGATCTGTGTAAGCTGGAAGTATTTTTTTTTTTTTTTACATAATATGCAAAAAGAATGTCGCTTACAATTGCAGATCTTGGAAAAAGAAAGTGGGTTAAGCCTCGATCTTGAGAACTAAGCTATACAAAGCAAAAACTTACATTTGAAAAGCCAGTTGGAATTACCACAGATTGGTAAAGCAAAAGATGCTAGGATTCGAGCGAGGTCTACGTGAATGGTTGACGGTAAACTCACTTCTAAACATTGGAGGAAGCTATTTTCTGCCAACCGAAGGTAAGGATCGGTTGGAAAGGGGGAATACCGGAAGACTGGTTAAATTGCCTTTAGAATAGGAAAAAAAGATGAATGGCAAGACTTTAAGTAGAAAAGACGAGACAAGGTCGGCAGCCTGTTGTTGTGCTCTGTCTGACTCCCAGACAAGGAAATGAAGTACAAAGCCATGGGTTATTGAGACTATGGCACCACTGTTGTAACTACTTCTGCTGCCGCTTCTGCTGCTTTTATACCTCCACTACCCACACAACTAAAGCAGTTTTCTACTATTGCAACAAAAACAACTTCTTAAGTCATCGTGTATTTGACAACTGATTTGAAAGTTGTATGTGTTTGTGTATGGATGGACGGACAGATGAATGGATGGAAAAGTGGTCAATGGCTGGATGGATAGACATTTGACAATTGTTTTGTATATGTACATATGTATGTTTGCATCTATATGTATGTATGTACGTATGTATGTATGTATGTGTGTATGTTACGTATGTATGTATGTATGATATATATATATATATATATATATATATATATAGAGAGAGAGAGAGAGAGAGAGAGAGAGAGAGAGAGAGAGACTAATCTTAGTACGGAGAAAGGTTGACAGGGGGGAAATTGTGTGAGTAATGGAAACTGCCGCAATTTTTCATTACATCCACACGAGGCTGCCCGATCATAACGTCCCTCCCCCTGCACCCCGTCGTTTCCAGGCTCATGTGGAAACACAAACAGCCCTGAAGCCTATGTACAGATGCTTTGGTAAAGGAATAGCTCAAGGAGCCCCCAAAAGGGCTCTCAATAATCCTAATACGTTATTTCTGAAAACTCGGTAAAGGAATAGCTTAAAGAGCTCTTGACTAGAGCTCTCAGTAACGCTAATAAGTTATTTCTGCAGACGCTACAAAGGAGTAGCTTGAAGAGCTCCCCACTAGGGCTCTCAATAGTCCTAATAAGTTATTTCTGTAGACACTATAAAGGAATAGCTTGAGGAGTTCACCACAAGAGCTCTCAAGAACCGTAATACGCTTTTCCTGTGAACACTATATAGGAACAGCTTAAAGAGAAGGGTTCTCAATAATTTCAAGACATTGTTCCTGTAGACACGATAAAGGGAAAGGATACTAGTTCCGCAAGACAATACAGACAAACAGATTACAGGACAAAACACAATGCATTTCGACCTCTTGGGTCTTCTTCAGGCAAAAACAAACAACACTTAGCACAATCAAAACGAAGAACGAGCAACCTCTTATCTTCTCATATTCGGCGCAAAATGGGTCTTGGATGAAAACGAGGCCGTTGAGAAGGGGACCATGGAAATTGAAGTAATAATGATGGCAGAACAGAAAAAAGAAAGAAAGAGAGAGCGTATGGGGGGAGGGGGGAGCTCATGTCATTCCACCTACACATACGTATGCACAGGGAGGAGGGAAAGGAAACTCATGCAAACAGTATTATTAGAAAAGTACACAGTACTGTTTGGTGGTGATCACTGTCATGAGTGAAATAATGTGTTGGCATTAATGTAGCAATGTAGTAATGTAGCAATGCTGGTTGGGAAGAAGTGGAAATGGCCAATGAAAAGAAAGGGTAAAATGTCTTAAGAAAAGGGGGTGAAGCGGGGGATGGGGGGGGGGGGGGTGGGGGTGGGGGGCATACACACTACACAAAGGGGGAAAACTCATGTAAACAGTATTATTGGTGGATGATGATCATAATGATACTAATTTGTGAGAAGTGAGATAATGTTGGTATAAAGATAATAGAACAGTAACATCATAATACTGCTTGGAAAGGAATGGAAATGATCAATGAGAAAAGGGTTAGCATGCCAAAAACAACAGAAACAACAACACACACGCACGCACGCACGCACGCACGCACACACACATACACGCGCGCAAAAGGGATACCAACCAAACAGAAGTAATGGGTGGTGATCATAATGATAATAGTTATATGTGGGGATGTATGTTATGATAACAATGGTTGGAAAGAGAGATTGGAACAAAACAAAACAAAACAAAACAAACAAATGAGGAGAAGGGGCAAGGGGGAGGGACAGGTCATAGCTCTCCTCCTACTAATATGCGTGCACAGGGAGGAGGGAGGGGAAACTCATGCAAACAGTATTGTTGGAAAAATAAACAGTACTGTTGCATGATGATCATTGTCATCATACGTGAAATAATGTCTTGGCATTAATGTGATAAGGTCTGTTGGGGAGAAATGGACATGATCAGTAACTGTTGGATGATGATCATTGCCACAAGAGAAATAATGTCTTCCCATTAATACAGTAATGATGGTTGGGAAGAAATGGAAATGATCAATGACTGTTGGATGATGATTATTGTTGTAAGTGAAATAATGTGTTGGCATTAATATACTGATAGTGGTTGGGACGACATGGAACTGGTCAATGACTGTTGGAAGTTATATCAACGACAACACATTATTTCATTATCCAACAGTACTGTTTACTTTTCCAATAATACTGTTTGCATGAGTTTCTCTTCTCTCCTCCCTGTGCATACGATTGTGTAGGTGGAGAGACATGCACTTTCCATCCCCTGCCCATCCCCCTGCTCTCTCTTTCTTTTTTCAGTTCCAGCAGCAATGATAGCCCATCACTCATTGATCACTTCCATTGCTTTCCTACTATTATTATCACTACCAACATTCCAACATATAAATACTATCATCATAATCACCATCCATTAGTTTCCTTTTTGTTTTGTTTTGTTAATTTTGTTCCTTGCTACTTAGCACTATTATCAATCTACCACAATCACTATCATCACTAGTTTATCATACCATCAAACAATAATTACAAAACAAACACACAAACCCTACTGTTTTGCTACCCTCCAACCCCTTTTCTTTCTCCCCTATCATCATATTATCACCGCAAGATTAACAGTATTCCTCCTTTTACTGTTTACATGTTTTGATCACCGTCACTATTATCAATACTATTGCTATTGTCACCATTATTGTTATTATTGTCATCGTTATTATTTCAACTCCCATGGTCCTCTTCTCAGGGGCCTCGTTTTCATCCAACACCCATTCTGCGCCTAATATTACAGAGGATAAGTTTTCATTGTCCTAAATGTTGTGTGTTTTTGCCTGAAGAAGACCCCAGAGGTCGAAATGCATTGTGTTTTGTCTTGTAATCTGTTTATCTGTATTGTCTTGTCGAACTAATACCCGTTCCTTTTAAAAATTTACTTCAATTTCCGCCGACAGTTACCTCGCTTTGAAAGTAACCGTTAACGGAGTTTTATCGCAGCCTCGAGAACAGACGGACTTGGCCTTTACGGGTCAGGAGAAACTATTATTAGGATTTTTATGTTCTAGATTTCTATAGTCCCGAAATTTAAATGCTCTCTTACAGCGTCAAACTTTGTTTCCACAGAAGAGTTACAGA
This sequence comes from Conus canariensis, assembly GCA_033310375.1. Lineage (NCBI taxonomy): Eukaryota > Metazoa > Mollusca > Gastropoda > Neogastropoda > Conidae > Conus > Conus canariensis. Next base: position 28,088,271 of record CM065728.1, read on the forward strand.
CAGAAAAAGTTCGGAGTATACGACTCCTTCACAAGGGTCAGCGAATAGATGTTATTTATCTAGTTGTTTGTGTTCATTTGTTGAAAAAAGAGCTTCCAGACACAGTTCCTAACACACACACACACACACACACACACACACACACACACACACACACACACACACACAACAACAGATAGACGACAGACAGACAGACAGAGACAGGAGAGAGAGAGAGAGAGAGAGAGAGAGAGAGAGAGAGAGAGAGAGAGAGAGAGAGAGAGGGAGGGAGGGAGGTAAAAGGACACACAGAAAGAAAGAGAAACATAAGAGAGAAAACATATGCCGTGAGAGTCTGAGACGCAAAGATAGGAAGGAAGGTGGGGATGGTGTCAGAAGTATGCACAAAAGAATGCAAATACTCCCTCTCTCTCTCTCTCTCTCTCTCTCTCTCTGTCTCTCTCTGTCTCTCTCTCTCTCTCTCTCTCTCTCTCTCTCTCTCTCTCTCTCTCTCCCTGTTTGTCTCTCTCTGTCTCGGTCTCTCTCTCTCTCACACACAAACGCACACACACACACACGCACACACACACACACACACACACACACACACACACACACACACACACGCACGCACGCACGCACACGCGCGCGCGCGCGCACGCACGCACGCACACACACACACACACACACACACACACACACACACACACACACACACACACACCCGTGTCCACCTAGAAAGGCTTCTATTTTATCCCGTGTAAAACTTTTCCATTAGTGCCCACATCAGCTCTCTCCTCTCTTTCTTTCTCTCTTTCTTTCTTCCTGCCCTCCTTTCATTTTTCTAGTATCTTTCCTTCTTTTCTGCCTTCCTTCCTTGTTTCTTTCTTCCATTTTTCTTTCTTTCTTTCTTTTTTCTTTCTTTCTTTCTTGCCTCCACTCTTTCTTTCCCTCTC
>CM065728.1:28094205-28101705 GCA_033310375.1 Conus canariensis
TTCAAACAAATCAAAGCCAGTCAGAAGATGGGAAAGACGTCAGCTACTTCATTCTTTGCTCGTCTTACTGGGATCTGTTCTTTATATTGTTCCTTACTCCATTTCTTTGTTGTTTGCTTTTGTTTCTCTATTGGGTGGCTGTCAAGACACCAAATCTCCGACTCTGCTCTATGGATTTCTTTTCAAGCATTTTCTCGGTTTGATTTCTATGGACACACGATCTTAGCACTGCTCTATTCAGTCTTTAGGATCTTGGCGGTCATATCTTCTTTGCTACAGAAGAAATGTATCAGTGCTCGTCTATTATCTTAACCCTTTGCGCACGCAAGACAATATCAAAACATGTAAATAAAGATGCCAAACAAAATGAAACTATAATCATGAAATGTCATCACGATTAAAATGCAAGAATAAGATTCCAGAAACAAAGTCCTGAGTGGAATATAATGTGAGATCACGAGCAGATTTTAAGGATCAGTCCAGAAGCAGAGAAGCAGAACTATAATAAGAAGGTAGAAGGGCGTAAGGGATGGAGAAGAATCTGACTTCGGCAGATACACAGACAGATAAACAGCCATTGCAAGAGCCAGAGGCCTCAGTCACAAGAGCTAACTTGTATCCATCATCGTTTCATCGGTGGTTCCCTACTTCCCGTCCAGCCTGAGTACCCTCCCTTTCCTGGCTCCAAGACACGAATACACCACTTTTCTGATGGTTGTGCATAGACAAGATCAATCACAGTGAGGCAAACAACAGCGCTTTCTGGAATCAATAAGTCTGCCGGTTTTCATGTAAGTAATCCGAGCGGAACTTTTTTTTATCGTCTAACAATCCCCCCCCCTCTCTCTCTCTCTCTCTCTCTCTCTCTCTCTCTCTCACTCTCTCTCCTGGAGTGGCTGTTTATCTGTGTGTATGTCTAGCAGATTTTCTCCATGCATGCATCTTCCCCATTCACTTTCTCTCACACTGTATCATTATCTCTTTCTCTGCCACGGTCTACCTAACTGTTTTGCCTGTCTGTCTTTAAGCTGCTACGTCTTTTTGCCATTTACACACTCGCGCGCTCGCACCTGTGTGTGTGTGTTGTGTGTGTGTGTGTGTGTGTGTGTGTGTGTGTGTGTGTGTGTGTGTGTGTGTGTGTGTGCGGGGAGGGGGTGTCTTTTGTTTTGGCGGTGGTGGTCTGCGCGCGCGCGCGCGCGCGGTGTGTGTGTGTGTGTGTGTGTGTGTGTGTGTGTGTGTGTGTGTGTGTGTGTGTGTGTGAGAGAGAGAGAGAGAGAGAGAGAGAGAGAGAGAGAGAGAGAATCTTAATTTTCCGTATAGTATAGTCAAGATGTAATTTGTTTGTAATTACAATTTCTGATTTCATTATTTTACTTATTAATGATAAATGTTTCCCTGTTTAAAGTTTCCTTTATGACTTTTATATCATTCTGATGTTACTTGTATTATTTTGGTTTTTCATTAATTCATTATGTTTTTAAATATCAGTTCAACAATATTATGTTAATCTGACAGTAAATGGTTTCAGTCAGTCAGTGTGTGTGTGTGTGTGTGTGTGTGTGTGTGTGTGTGTGTGTGTGTGTGTGTGTGTGTGTGCGTGAGTGTGTGTGTGTGTGTGTGTGCGTGAGGGGTGTGTGTGTGTGTGTGTGTGTTGTTGTGTGTGCGTGCGTGCGTGCGTGTGTGTGTGTGTGTGTGTGTGTGTGTGTGTGGTGTGTGTGTGTGCGCGCGCGCGCGCGCAGCTGCAGCTGAGCAGCGCACGATGATCAGGAAGACCAGTGTCAACAGATCTCCAGCTGTTGCCACCATCCCCTGTCCGTACTGTGATAGATCTTTCCGGGCGCAGATCGGCCTGACCAGCCATCTACGCACTCACCCCCGATCCCAGGATGACTAGATGGTCTTCGTCGTCTCGACGGACAACAAACACAGCTACAGCAGTGTGCGATCGCGCGAGCGTGCGCATGTGTACATGCTACACACACTTGCAAAGCATTTGATCATTGGGTAAACATCTACTGTGTTGGGAAAAGATTACAATTAAACATTCTTCTGTAAGTCCACTCAGTTATTCATAAGTCTGTTCTTCCAGATCACCATGTATGGACATTTCTTCGAATTCACTATTGTCCTTTAGCATCCATAATCTCTCTCTCTCTCTCTCCTCTCTCTCTCTCTCTCTCTCTCTCTCTCTCTCTCTCTCTCTCTCTCTCTCTCTCTCTCTCTCTCCTCTCCCTCTCTCTCTCTGAAGAAACTTGCAACTTTGATAAACGACGTGGCAAGAGGTCACTGTCACAGCTGCCAATCTTACCCGTTCCTTTGTGTTTTAGGTGTATGGCTGCAGGAACATTACCGCTCAATGGAAGACAAACGCTAATTTTTGTGTCATTGAAGCAGATGCAGTCTCGATACCCAACGACTAGTGTTTCGGTGTCAGCGTGATTTGAGCAGACATGATGGCGATTACTTCCTCTTATTGGTGGGTGGGTAGGGAGGGGGTGGGGGGGGGGGGAGATCCCTGACAAAACTGTGCATGCATTTTATTCATGCTAGTGTGCACATTCCAGGTTTCTGCATTGAAGCCTGCCTCTCAGAATATTGCTTTCTTTCGTTGATTTTGACATGAAGCCAGGATGGTATGTGCTGTTGCCTATTAATGAGCGTGTGTGCGTGCGTGTGTGTGTGTGTGTGTGTGTGTGTGTGTGTGTGTGTGTGTGTGTGTGTGTGTATGTGTGTGTGCGTGTGTGCGCGCGTGTGTGTGTATGTGTGTGTGTGTGTGTGTGTGTGTGTGTGTGTGTGTGTGCGCGCGCGCGCGCGATATATACCGCATAAAGGTGTGCTCATATACCTCCAATAACCTAGCATGTGAATTCTCCAGCTTTTTCAAGTGATTACCCCTGGCTTTTAATGCAGCAATTTCGGTCTGATCTGGAACAGTTCAACAGTCAATAAAAATTACCTTCTGTTTATATACAGGAACTAGGAAAATCAAAAGAAAGAAAACAAAACAAAACGAAAACAGGCACACCATCTATATTCAAAGTTACCCTTTGAAATAACTCGGTGACTGCCCCATGACTATCTCACATTTATACCTTCCAGTGGCCTGCCAACTTTGTGGTTGTGGCAAAACAAACCTGATGTGCAGCTGTATATGGAAAAGCTTAATTAAGCGATGTTGTTCTGAGGAGGGTCAAAAAAGACTTAAAAAGATCATTGTTAGCAGCAAAGCGGAGACATAGACGATACACACTGAAAAACAAGATGTTGCATGTTCTGTATTCTCAGATTTGGTTTACGAGCTGATGAAAAGAACAAACTGATCAGTTTTGAGATTCCTCAAGTTCTCTCACATTATAAAAGGAGTGTTTTAAACCTTGTGCTGTTTGTGAAAGCAGAATCGAAACTTACGAATTTATGTTCTTATGTACACAATAGCTTTGTAGATCAAGTTCCTAATGAGGAAGAAGAAGAAAAAGGAGAAGAGGAGGAGCAGTAGGAGCAGGAAGACGAAGAGGAGGACAATGACGACGACGACAAGGAGGAGGAAGAGGAGGGGGAGGACGAGGAGAGAAAGAACATAATGAGTTGGAAGAGGAAGAAGAAGAAGAAAGAAAGCAGAAAGAAAGAAACACATCTAATAATCAGACTGTGTTTCAGACGACGAGGAATCTCAAAATCGGAAAGAACATTTTCCAATGTACGTCAACACTGACAACGAGAAGAAAACTTTTTTTTTTTCTGGAAACGCAAGGTAATTATTTATCTACAAATCGGAAAGGAAATTGCGACTACAAAGGATAACGGAAGCCAGACGACTGGTGAAACCACATTCAAACACAAAATCAATATGAAGGCTTGCAGTGTAAGGTCGGCCACCCATTATGCGCCGTCTGTCTTCTCTACGAGGAAATGAAGCGCAGATCCATGGGTTCCAGAGACAACGGAGCAACACTGCTACAGCTGCTACTGCTCTTATTGCTTTTGCTACTTACACTGCTGGTACTGCACTAACAGCTGCTGCTACTACTAGAACAAATGTTATATATATATATATATATATATATATATATATGTGTGTGTGTGTGTGTGTGTGTGTGTGTGTGTGTGCGTCAACTGATTTGGGTGGTTATAATACAAGGCGTATCAGTCAGAGGAAAGGTGTTCAAGGCTAGGGAAAAAATCATATCGGGTTCCACATGCTGAACACATCCCTCCGGACTAAAATTCGCAATACGTATAGGGCTATCATGGAATTAAAGCAACTTGTAGTATAACCACAGAGCCTCTGACAATGTACTGTAAACTCACTAACACCTGAAAAGTTCTAGCGCAAAAAAAACGGGCCACAATTATAGATTGATCTCCCCTGAGCAAAACAAAGTGGAAAGGCTAGGACGAATCAGCGAAATGAACTCAACTTCAGCTGCTGTTAAGGAAAAAAGACCCTCTTACGATTACCACACCTAGACCTCTACACACACACGCACGCACGCACGCACGCACGCACACACCCACACACACTATCGGGAAAAATGAAGGGGACATACCGTTTCATCCTGCATCCAACCATACAGAGTCTGTATCAGTGGGGGATTCTCCCGCCAGGCCAACTGTCAAAATACAAACAACCCTGAAGGCTTTGCAGACCCTGGGTAAAGAAACAGCACAGACAGATTCCACACAGGCTCTCAATGATCTAAATTTAGAAAGAAAAGGGGCTAGTTACCGCCGCAGATACAGACAAACAGGTTTCAAGACAAAACGCAATTCATTTCGACCTCTTGGGTCTTCTTCAGGCAAAAACAGTTTCCATTCTCAGTAATCTGAGGACAAATATGTGTTATAACTACGGATGCCATGAAGGGTTTCTTGATGTTGTTGTTGGTGTTTTTGTGGTGGTTGTTGTTGTTGCCGTTGTTGAGTCTTCTCTTTACAATAGAGACATCGTGCATTATATTCCAAAGTTTGACAGTTCTGGAGCTCCCACTCTCTTTCAATGGCAAAATTTGTTTACACTCAAATGAAACAGACACCAAAATCAGACAGGTTACGCGGTTTTTCAAAAGGTTCAGCCCGTACATAAGAGAGAGAGAAGGAGAGAGAGAGAGAGAGAGAGAGAGAGAGAGTGGGATGTGTGGGAGGAGAGAACACACACACACACACACACACACACACACACACACACACACACACACAAACATCGAGAGAGTAGGATTCAGCACCAGTACTCTACTGGACGGACGCGTTGATATGTGGAGATCAACTGCGATGTGATAGCTGTTGGGTTGGCTATAAACGCAGGAGGCTATTGATAGTTCTGCGTTGACCGTCACGGAGACAGGTGGGAACATTAGTGACATAAACGTAAGCTCAGTAAACAAACAGCACAACTCCTCCGAGTTCCTTTTGAACTTCTCTATTTTAGATATCACTTGAGAAGAACAAGATAAGAATACGGTTAAACATGAACTTAATCTTAGAAGTATTCAAACGCAAACAAACAGGAATGTAACGAGGTTGGACCTATCAGTCTTCTTTAAACAGAACTTCGAATAAAGAGCAGTCATTATGCTTTGAAACTTACTATGTGTCTCAGAGAGAGAGAGAGAGAGAGAGAGAGAGAGACAGACAGACAGACAGACAGACAGACAGACAGACAGACAGACAGAGACAGAGACAGACAGACAGACAGACAGACAGACAGATCAATAGACAGGCAGACAGACAGAACAATACTGAAAGAGGGAGACAGGAAGGAGTACACACAGAACCTGGAAATATAATGGAAAATAAAAGCCTGTCAAGAAAGCAAAGAAAGAAACGAAAATGAAAACGTGGACGAACACACAAGCAAAATCTATGTGCGAGCAAAGGGAGACAATGTGACTGTTTTGATCCTGTTCACTCCAGGACACTGATCAAGGGCAGGGGGTTCCTTGTTGACACGATATGTTACTGGATGAGCTGGTCATGCTCATGTCTTTTCCCACGGAAACGACAACCACAGCATGGGCTTAGAGCCATAATCGAATGGACACTGAAGTTCGTAAAGTTTGCCGAAAACAAAATCAATTAAAATGAAAACAACTCACGCCGATTGTTGCTATGGCTCATTCACCTGTTGCAGAAGCGAAAAACGGTACTCAGATGCTCAAACGGTCAGTTCCTTTTTAAAATTGGTTGGTTTAAGTTGAAGTAAGTTAAGTTTGTTAGTTAAAAGTAGAAAATATACTGTGAAGGTAAATGAGGGGGCTAATTCACGCGAGCGCTTGTAAACAAAATTATTCAAAGTTTTAGTACCATTGCATTATCAACACATTGTTATTCTCCCTTAGAAAAAATAGTCCGTAATTTACCGTCAACATACAAGAGTGATCATGATGATGAGGGTGAGGACGACGATGATGAATCCCTTCTGCCCCTCGTGATTTCACTCCTTCCTCAAAAGGTAGCGGCCTCTTCTATTCCTGCATGGCAACCAACTTCGTGCTGCTGAAGAAATATATGTCTTTCAGGATGATGACAAGAAAAAAATCAATGCAGCTCACTGCCTTGCTCAAGTCTTTGCTTACATTTATTTGCCAGCTGTAGCGTGCCCAGCAAAGATCACTGCATGTGCAAAGAATGTGTGGCTGTCTGCACAATACTAGAAGAGCAGACACATTTTGTTGAGGGGCTGCGTCTGCTCTTCTATTTTCCTAATTTATCCAGCATCTCAGTAACACCCCACACACACACACACACACCGCCGGCCCCCCCCCCATTACCCCGCTCACCTCATCTCAGCATGCGTTGTTTCCTATTTCCTCTGACAATGACAGCAGCACTGCCCTGGCCTTGACATTAGCTATTACACAACTGTCACGTGCAGCACCTGCAATCCTACAAACTCATTATCCCATTTTGTCCTCCACTCCACTTCTCCGACTTGACCTCCTAATCCCACCACACACACCTCACTTGCACACGTCCCTCGTCCTCTTAAATACCCTCTCCACTTCCGTCCTCCCCACATAGTTTATTTGTCCATTTGCATTCCTTGCCATCCTAGCTCGGCATGGAATTCTTGAGTGAAAGGCCAAGTGTTATACCGTTGAGGTCTTCTACATGTGCGTCATGAAAAACGTGTGATGAACATATAACGCCATATTAATGTAATACAAATCACGTTGTATCTCAGTTGATGTCCCCATTTTGAATCTTCCCCAGATTAGCCGAAACTGTGTCTATCATTAATTTTTCGCAACAACTTAATATTCAAGGCTCATTGCCGCAGATTTTGTAAACACTGGTTATTTTTTAAACAAATCAAGTGTTTAATTTAATTAAATAATATGGCTTCCCTTGCTTCGTTCGAAATAAATCGCTGTCATTTTGCCTCAATCAAATTTGGCAGGACAATATGAGGGTTATATTGGTCCTCTATAGAAACTGCATTAAATGGTGCAACCTTCTCAAAAGATAACTTAACATTAAATGAAATAACTACTTGCACACAAC
>CM065728.1:28109205-28111705 GCA_033310375.1 Conus canariensis
GGGCATGTAATTATTTCATCATAGGAGCAAGCTCTACCTTGCGTATTCGGTATTTACTATTTCTCTTTAGTTTTGCAGATCCACTGGTATATACCTATATTAGTACGCGCCAGGAGTCACGACACTAACGAGTACTGATTCATTTCTCGTGTAGATGAGACGATAAGGCTGCCTGGAAAGCGGAGACTACTTATAGCAATGTGTATGTATTTCGAGAGATGAAAACACAAACTGGAAAAAACTCAGAGAAATCCATAAAACTGTATGAAGGCTTCTGCGCCTTCGCAGCCATCAGACAAAGAAACAAAGACAAACAAACAACAAAGAAATGAAGTGGGGAACAGTGGATCTCGGAATATTGGGGGAAGTTGACGTTTTTCCGATTTTCTGACCAGCTTCGGTTCGTTCGAGGTTTGTCTATTTTTTTTTTTTTCTTCATGTTTTACTTTGTCTGTGCTTTTCATGTTCCTTTACAGAGAGTTTGTGTTGTTTTATTCCTACTTTCTATTTTGTGTTTTTGGAAGGATACAAAGCTTCATCTTACCCCATTTCTATTTCCCACATGTCTGAATGCTTGATTGCCTGCCTGTCTATCAGTCTGTCTGTGTCTTATGTCTGCCTGTCTCTGTCTCTGTCTGTCTGTCTCTCTCTCTCTCTGTCTCAGTCTCTGTCTGTCTGTCTGTCTATCTCTCTCTCACTGCCCGTCCGTCCGTCTGTCCGTCTATCTCTTTGATTGTCTGCCTGCTTATTGTCTGTCTGCCTGACTGTCTATCTGTCTGTCTGTCTGTCCCTCCCCCCCCCCTCTCTCTCTCTCTCTCTTTGCTCCATCACCGCACACTGATCGCGTGTCTTGAATCCAAAGATTAGGAGAGAGAGAGAGAGAGAGAGAGAGAGAGAGAGAGAGAGAGAGAGAGAGAGAGAGAGAGAGAGATTCAATGCTGTCAAATGTTTAAACAATGCAGACGATGTTGTTGTTTGTTTCTTCTTGAAGATTCATGTGATCTCTGTGAACTTTTTGTCGTCAGTTTATTTGGACAAAATAGGGGTGGGGATGGAGGCGGATAGATGGAATTGATCTCTGTGACAGGATCTCCTTTCCTCACTGGAACTCACTTCCTTATAACGTCAATCATCAGAGGATCCACAAGCTATTATTTGTTCTTTTATTTTATGGTAAGTTTCTTCGATTATTTGTTCTTGTGCTCATTCATTTGTTTTTTGTGAATTTGTGTAGTCTCGTCTATGTCATTCTGATAAAGCCAGAGGTGATCTTCGATGCAGCGTAGATTGAGTCCGTTTGTTTTTTGGATTGAATTTGATATATTCTGTGGAAGGGATATGGGGAGGTGAAACATGGTTGGGGGTTAGGATGGTACAGGATGGGAGGGCTGTCATTACACACACACACACACACACACACACACACCACACACACACACACACACACACGCACGCACGCACGCACGCACGCACGCACGCACACACACACACACACACACACACACACACACACACTCGCTCTCTCTCTATCTCTCTCTGTCTGTCTCTCCCTCCTCCCTCCTCTCTCTCTCTCTCTCTCTCTCTCTCTCTCTCTCTCCCTCTCTGCTCCTTCAACGCACACTGATCGCGTATCTTGAATCCAAAGATTACTACACACACACACACACACACACACACACACACACACACACACACACACACACTCACTCTCTCTATCTCTCTCTCTCGCTCTCTCCCCCCCCCCCTCTCTCTCTCTCTCTGTCCATGTCTTGCTGACACCTTATCATTAAAATGTTGAAGTATCTGGTAGCAAGAATGTGTGTGTGTGTGTGTGTGTGTGTGTGTGTGTGTGTGTGTGTGTGTGTGTGTGTGTGTGTTGAAAGTAAGTTTCAGGGTATAATTACTTTTTCCCTTAGTTGATTTATTTCAGCCGTTAGGTGTTCTTGTCCTGGCTGAAGAACGAGAGGATTTGCAGCATCTATTTTCATAGTTTACCGTATTCTCACTTTCTTCTTTCTATGCGATATCTAATATAAACACGAATTGAAAAATAGGAACAGGTGTGTTCTTTGCTTCCTGTCCTGAGGTGTGTGTTCCCATTTAGGACAGGTGTGTTCTTTGCTTCCTGTCCTGAGGTGTGTGTTCCCATTTACCTCCATAATGGAGAAGACAGAACTGTCGATTCCCCTTCACATTTCATGTCAACCCCATAGCTCACATATCACCCGGTGACGATTTGATCTTAATGGCTCCCGGCAGAGCTCCGGTGCTGAGGCTGCAAGAAATACTCACTGGGTGTGGATATGTGTGGAGGAGGTGGGATGAGTGACGTGGGAGCAAGTTGCTGAGGGGGGTTGGAACTTGAGGCAAAAAAAGAAAAAAACCGATAGAAAGAAAGATGAGAGGGACTAATGTTGGCTACTCATGGAAAAGTTTTATAATAGTGAAAACAATCCTTTCGTAACGCGCGCGCGCGCGGGGTGTGTGTGTGTGTGTGTGT
>CM065728.1:28126705-28129205 GCA_033310375.1 Conus canariensis
ACAAGGTCTGATTTGCATAACAATTTAACAGCATGGAATATTCTCCGCCCTCCCCCCCCCCCCTCTCTCTCTCTCTCTCTCTCTCTCTCTCTCTAAGGTCCCGGAGAACGGGACAGAGAAATCAGTTAAACCTAAACATTTTAATAATCCATGTAACTTTCGATTCAGTATGTTATTGTCGTCTAGAAATGAAGCTACTCTTTTAAAAGTTGCAGAGTTCATAATGTATGAAGCTTTGAAAAGATTACGAACAGCAACATCGTAGCATGTTACAGTTATAATTTGTTCCATTGTTATTTCGTCTTATATAAGTAAGTATACAATCTGATACAATATTTAGAGTACTCCCGATGTAATTCTTGTCAGAAATTTGATTTCATTACCATATGTGTCAGCCCCTTCAGTTAGGGGCTTTGGCCTTTACTTAATAAATTATTCGTGTTCGTGTTCGTGTTCGTGTTCGTATTCGTATTCGTATTCGTATTCTCTCTCTCTCTCTCTCTCTCTCTCTCTCTCTCTCTCTCTCTCTCTCTCTCTCTCTCTCTAATAGTGGGATTAGGGATTGGGGCGTGATGGATCCCCCGCCGACCTACGGGTAGGGTGGATAGATAAGCAGAAGCAAATCAAAATGGGAAAGCCCTTTTTATCTGTAGGGCAGAATGTGTGCAAACAAATTGCTCTCTCTCTCTCTCTCTCTCTCTCTCTCTCTCTCTCTCTCTCTTCTCTCTCTCTCTCTCTCAGGCTGCCTCAATAAAATCACTCCCATGTCGCTCTACGCGGTACATGTATACACATTGCCGCCATGGCCGCCCATAATTATGCCACATCTGCTCCAGCAGTCCAAAGGCGCCATCAATATCGTCGTCATGGGGTAACGTGATCTTTGGGGTCGAACGGAGAGCAATCAGGAATCGATAGCCACTGTTTTAACCATTGTGAGGATGAATGAAAACATGCTATAAAGTGACACACATAGCTTCAGAAGTCGCCAGGCGACTGACACATCTCTCTGTGCTGTTATCAACATCACTTGGACGTGCATAGTAAGAGAGAGAGAGAGAGAGAGAGAGAGAGAGAGAGAGAGAGAGAGAGAGAGAGAGAGAGAGAGAGAGAGAGAGAGAGAGAGAGAGAGAGAGAGAGCATTCGATGCTGTTAAACTTTTAAACAAATCAGGCCTTCTTGTTCGTTTCTTCTGCCGGCTTTTATGGTTTCTGTACGCTCTTTGCTGTACGCTTATTTTAATGAAACAGGGGGGTCGTTGATCTCTTCGACAGGATCTCGTTTTCTCACAGGAATTAACTTCCACGTATCACCAATTAACAGAGGGTTCGTCTGAGCTCTTATTTGTTGTTGGTTTCTTCATCTATTTCTCTGATTTTGTTTGGTTTTGTTCTTATCTTTCTTCTTCTTGTAGACATGATGATTAACCCAGAGGTCATCTTAAATTCAGCAGGGATGCAGTCAGTTTGCTTTTTTGGATTAAGGTTGTTATTGTCTGTGAAAGAGATCTGGGGAGGTGAGCGTTTAAGCGCGCGCTCACGCGAGTGCTTACTGTGCGTGTGTGTGTGTGTGTGTGTGTGTGTGTGTGTGTGTGTGTGTGTGTGTGTGTGTGTGTGTGTGTGTGCGTGCGTGCGTGCGTGCGAGCGTGCGTACGTGGGTGCGTGCGTGCCTGTATGCGTGCGTGGGTGCGTGCGTGCCTGTATGCGTGCGTGCTGCGTGCGCGCGCGCGCGCGCGCGCGCGTGTGTGTGTGTGTGTGTATGGTTGTGTTTGTTGAGTGGCGCGTAGTGGATTTCCAACCGACCCATGGATGATGTGGTTAGACAAGTAGGAGTTTCACATGTTCACAACCGTTATTCTCTCTCTCTCTCTCTCTCTCTCTCTCTCTCTCTCTCTCTCTCTCTCTCTCTCTCCAATAAAAATTACTCCGAAATCACTCTTCTCGGTACATGTATAGACATTGCTGCCAAGGCCGCTCATGATTAAGCCACCTCAGTCCCAGCAGTCCATAAGGCGCCATCAACATTGTCGTCATGGGGCAATGTGATAGCTTTGGAGTCGAACGGAAAGCAAAGAAGAATCGATAGCCACTGTTTTAATCATTGTGGGGATGAATGAATACATACTATCAAGTGACTCGCAGCTTCAGACGTCGCCAAGCGACTAACACCGCGCTCCGAGCGGTTGTCAATATCACTGGGAATACAGAGAGAGAGAGAGAGAGAGAGAGAGAGGAGAGAGAGAGAGAGAGAGACAGAGACAGAGACAGAGACACAGAGAGAGAGAGAGAGAAACAGACAGACAGACAGACAGACAGACAGAGTATGCTGGGAAGGTGGTGGGAAACTGGATGACAGATGCAGGAGACATACATAGACAATGAGGAATGGATAGGGAGGTGCAAGGCGAAGGGGGAGAGAACAAGCAGGTGGACAGAGGGTAGCAGTCGGTAGCGGGGGAGGGGAGAAGCGGATGGAAGTGGAACGATGTCCTTAACTAGCA
>CM065728.1:28134205-28136705 GCA_033310375.1 Conus canariensis
AAAGAGGATGGAACAGGAGGAGTGGGAATAAAGGCAGAAAAAAAGGTAAACACAAGAATATACGGAAAAGTATAACAACAGGGAAAAAATGTAGTAGGAAAAGAAATATAAGAGGAAGAGCAAGAAAAAGAAAATAGAAGACTAGGAAGAGAAGATAAAAAGAAGTGGAAATCGGAAAAGGAAGAGGACGTACAAGAGGGAAAATAAATAGTATAATAAGAACAAATGCACGAGAGAGAACAGATAATAAAGAGAATAGAGTAGACAGGGGGAAAACAAACACGTAAATCTCGGATGTAAGAAGAAGAAGAAGAAGAAGAAGAAGGAGAAGAAGAAGAAGAAGAAGAAGAAGAAGAAGGAGAGGAGGAGGAAGAGGAGGAGGAGGAGGAGGAGAAGGGCGAGGAGGAGGAGTAGGGGGAGGAAAAGGAAGACAGGACGGAGAAGCAGCAGAGCGGGAGCAGGCGGAATATCAGCAGGAAACCAGGAGGAGGAGAAGGTGGAGGAGGAGTAGGATAAGGAGGAGGAGGTGGAGGAGGAAGAGGATAAGGAGGAGGAGGTGGAGGAGGAGGAGGATAAGGAGGAGGAGGAGACAGAGGAGCAGCAGAGCGGGAGCAGGAGGAATATCAGAAGGAGGAGACCAGGAGGAGGAGAAGGAAGAGGAGAGGGATGAGAATTAGAAGGAGGAGGGGTAGGTGAAGATGGAGTAGGAGGAAGAGGAGGAGGAGGAAGAGGAGAAGGAATAGGAACAGCAGCTGTAGCAGCAGCAGCAGCAGTTGCAGGAGAAGATGAAGCATGCGCGCGCGCGTGCGTGCGTGCGTGCGTGTGTGTGATAGTTTTAATTCATCTTTAGTCAAGTCCGTGTTATCAGTTCAGTCTCTATTTTCTCATCTCCATTTTTTTTTTCTTTTTCTTTTCCTTTTTTTTTTTTTTTTTTTTTTTGGGGGGGGAGGGAGGGGGGATAATACATTTGGTTGTGCATATATCAATATAATTACAATCAATGCCTTTCTCTCCATCTACATCAGGTTTCATTTAATGACGTACTCCAGTTGCCAAGTGGTTGCATCAATTCAAACAATAGTGTAGAGTTTCTATGTCTCAGTGATCTCCCTTCTGTGTAACACTGGAAACAAACAGAGAACGGGCACGCACGTCCTCTGACGATTACTGACAGTGATATCATGAACTCCCAAAGGAAACAGAGCAGACCCAGTCACTGAAATCAATAGTCTCCGTTCTGCTTCCAAGAGTACGGAAAATAAGTCTAGTTTTAGTGAACAGTTTGACTCTGTCAAAACCTGTCCTTCTCTCTTTGGTGCCGTCTTTGTTTCCATATCATTCTGTAAACCAAACACGATGGAATAATGCCTTTCCTCTGTTTACAATGATTTAATTGTATTACTCCATTGATAGGGTTGGCATTGTTTCATTTTTAACACGTTCAATTGTTGTAGTGTCTCATTTGATTATCCAGAAGTAGAAGTAAGATCCAACGTGATAAACATGTACATGCCTTCTTTAGCGCAGTATTTCAGATTTCAAATATTACTATTACTGTACCTTGACGTATGGTACCTTGTCGAGATGAAAATGTTTTGTTCAAGGCTTGCCACGAGATAACGTACATGATTCCGGAAACTGCGCAGCACTTTCGATGAGCTAGGTCATGCACAGAATAACGTGTCAAGAGACTCAAATCCCCGCTTTTTAATCCCTGTTCATTTGGGCCCACTCTTGTAGTGTTATCGTTGTAATCGGTCCTGTTAAATGGGCGCTTGAATGCTTTGCATATTCCAAGGAAGAGATATCGCCATCATGCAAATCGGGGTATTAGGAACGTAATTGTTCTTTGTTTGTTTTACTCTTTATGCTAAACACACAGACACACACAGACACAGACACAGACACAGACACACACACACACACACACACACACACACACACACACACAGTGAGAGAGGGGGAGGGGCAGGAAAGAAGAGAGAGGGGCGTAGTGATAGACAGAGAGAAAGATGAGTAGCAGGACTGAAAAGACAGAGAGCTGGCTAACTAGAGAGAGAGACAGACAGATAGACAAACTGACAGACAGACAGACAGACAGAGACAAAGAGAGGGGATACCAGAAGAGAGAGAGAGAGAGGAGAGAGAGAGAGAGAGAGAGAGAGAGAGAGAGAGAGAGAGAGAGAGAGAGAGGAGTGCCTGTTTATGACCACAGGCAAGGTGACATATGACGGGGTTTTGCAGGAAACAGCTGTCCATTTTATGACTGTAGGTTATCTAGGAGAGGAAGCCAGGCAGCGCCTTCTCTCTGAAGAAGCCTTAGTTAGAAGTCCACAGAGACCTGAGGCTGCTGGAAAGAAAGGGAGCGACAGATGCAAAGACAGAGAAAACCAGAGCAAAGAGAGGGGTGTGAAACGGGCTGTTGTGAAGATAAAGAAAGGTGATAAGGGGAGTGCAGAGAAAGGAGGTGGCGAAAATGAGGAAAAGGAGAAAGAACAAG
>CM065728.1:28151705-28156705 GCA_033310375.1 Conus canariensis
AATTGATCAAAAAGAGACCCCCTCCCCCTAAGTATCATTTCCCTTGATTTGAGGGATCTTCAGAGCTGAAATCACAGTCTTGAAATACATGCATGAGCTTCTCCTTAGTCCACACTCATTTCAGGCCTTTGCGCTCCTCACCCATCATGCTATCTTTGCGCCAGCCACAAATGCACAAAATAATCCCATTCCTTTGATTTTAATCTGTCTGCTTAGAACCACCTGGCTTGTAGCTTGATGGCCATATGCAAGGAAACGAGGAGAGTCAACTTTGAGACACAACTGAAAATTATCAAAACAATCTGATTTCGCAAGTCTATGAATACTTCGCTCCTGGCCAGGGCGCACTGATTGTTAGTGTGCAGCCAGCAGGCTGATTCCGGAAGCAGATGCGCACAGGAATGAGACCAGAGAGAATGCCACAAGTGAATTCAAACAACAATGAGCCTGTCGACAATTAAAATCTTGAAAACCAAACGAACGAACCACACCACACACATATACAGTACAATTACTAAACTTCAGCGTTTGCGCGTTAGATTCTCCATGTGGAAGACAGCACACTTTTTGTATTCAGTGCCTAATACTCTATTTGGATTCCCTGTTACGAGAACTTTCAGTGGAATGTACTGGACTGGATTGTAAAAGAATTCTTTGGGAGTTTTGTTTGTTTGGTCGTTCGTTGGCTTGCTCTTTTTGTTCGTGTAGTTTTGAGGTCAAAGCATCTGTTGTGAATATGTCGAATAGGTTGACTTATTCATTTGTTTATATATATATGATCAATTAAGAAGCGAAGGAAACAAGTACTGGCTAATAATTCCTCTGTCAATACTTTAATAACTCACCAAAGCCTTCCCTAGCAGCATACAGTAAATTCATCTTTAGGACAGAACCGTTTATGTCGCCTGCTTTAAGGACTTTGTCCACTGGATCGGAATCACCAGGCAAGTACAGCTGTTTGCGCTCGTGCTCAGTTGGCGTCAAGCGGAGATGTACCACCGTCTATAATTCTGTGGTATTCTCACCACCAAGGGTTCAAAAGTGGCATCCAACGGCACCCCAAAGCAGACAACAACGGGTAGACAGTAAAACGAAAAGGAAATATGGTAAAGAAATAAGTTGCTGAAAAACTAAGATTATTATATAAACATTATTTATAGTTCAGCGTCTGTCTGAGGATTCACTTAAGTATGCAAGGGAGGTCACAAGGCGTCCAACAGTCCGAGTGGTCAGCTCCGCTGTTCAATAACCCACGGATTGTTAGCATCTGAGAATTGTACAAAATGGCCCTTACTTACTTACTTACTTACTCACACACACACACACACCACACACACACACACACACACACACACACACACGTGTGTGTGTGTGTGTGTGTGTGTGTGTGTGTGTGTGTGTGTGTGTGTGTGCGTGTGTGTGCGTGTGTGGTGCGCGCGCGCGCGCGCGCGCGTGTGTGTGTGTGTGTGTGTGTGTGTGTGTGTGCGCGCGCGCGCACGTGTGTGTGTGTGTGTGTGTGTGTGTTGTGTGTGTGTGTGTGTGTGTGTGTGTGTCTGTGTGTGTGCGTGCGTGAAGAAGAGATAATTGTCACCTGACAGAACGTAACAATACGGACAGAAAACCTTTTTTTCAATTAAAAGAGGGAATATGAATGGCTTGAACGTTATCTCTTTTTGTTCCCTTTTTTTCCCTAAAATAAGGATTGCTTCTGAAAACGGTATGGGATATTGGACATTCTCGATATGTTTATCTTTTTCACCTAAGAGAGAGAGAGAGAGAGAGAGAGAGAGAGAGAGAGAGAGAGAGAGAGAGAGAGAGAGAGATTCTGCATGACTAAAACATCATCAACAACAGCAACAACAACAACAACATATTCTTCTTCAAAATAGAAGACGGCCAAGATGGCAAGTTGATGTGAGCCAGCTAACGCTTCAGCGCTCCTGCATCCCGTGGACGTTTTAAGCGGCCTCAATCCTGATTTGACAGCAGCGCCCCCAACGGCATCAAGGCAGCGGCATCCAGGGAAATCACCCTGATTGTGATTGCGTGACAGATGGTCCGAGGAGTGGATCTGCCGATGGCGCGGAGGGAAGAGGTCGGAATCAGAGCTGGTCTGGGAGAAGTGATGGAACTGTTTCAACAGATCCCGCCACCCGAAAAGAAAAATGGTTGCTGCTCAAATCCCGAGACAGTCATTAAGCTGGCGAAGGTCCACGGAAAAGGAGGTGAAGAAGAAGATGGAGAAAAAAAAAAAGACGCGAGACTGGAATCGCTATGTATGGATAGTTTGATCTGCCCATTGCCTTCAAGGAAGCGTGCTTTTCGTACTTGTGGTTGGTTGAATGTATTGTCAACATGTGTGTGGTGTGTGTGTGTGTGTGTGTGTGTGTGTGTGTGTGTGTGTGTGTGTGTGTGTGGTGTGATTTCTTTTTCCCATTTTTAGGCCTCGCCTGCTCAGACCTGGTAGTATCGACAATCCGTTTAGTGTCACACAATTCTTGTTTCAGACATCTTTCTAAACGCCAATTAGAGAAGTTTTGTTTTCTTGGTTTGTTTTCTTCTGTCCTCTGTTTCTTTGTTTGCTGACTTTTGAAAGGGAAAAATTGTTTCAGACACGTTTCTGGAAGCGAGTTCATTTCAGGGTTTTTTTCTTTTTCGTTTTGTTTTCTTTTGAACTTCGTTTCTTTGTTTGCTAGCAGGGATTATTTAAACAAAAGTTAACGTTGTTTTTCACTCTGAGTGTTCAAAATCGGGGTCGTCAATCAAAGATAAGGCCTATAGGACGCGCCTGTCCCCATTCAAATACTCACCGTCAATCGCGCGAGCGCAATCGTGTCTGTACATCATGGGCCTGGTTGACTCCAGGATATGCTATGAAAGTACGTATAGAGCACAGTCTTGTCATGCAGCCTCAGACCAGAATGGAAGTCCATAGCATCATCTTCCTTATCCTCATCCTCATCAATCAACATTAAAAGAAAAGTTTCAAATTTGTTATGCTTTCATGCCCCGCATTCATGATGACCTCAGTTATGGTTTCCTCTCTACGTCCACGCCCTTGGTAAGGTTCTGCCGAGGTCATCAGTATTGGTAAATCATGCACACTGTCGCTAGACGGATAGGATGGTGCTCTTCGCTCACGATAGTTCTACAGCTACATAGTCGGTGTGTTTTGCGCATGTTGGATAGGAACAGGCACTACCGAACTGCACTGAAATGACTCGGTAGCAGCGCCGTGTCCCTTCTGGTGGGTTGCCTCCTGACGATTTGACATCGACTGTTCCCTGTGGATTGCCAGTGTTGAGGCTGTGGCAGTGGACGGGGAGTTGGAATGAGCTTGAAGCAATACCACTGGAGAGAGAGAGAGAGAGAGAGAGAGAGAGAGAGAGAGAGAGAGAGAGAGAGAGAGAGAGAGAGAGAGAGAGAGTGGATTCAAACAGAATACAGTTTCTGCAGATCAGTTTCTACCTTCACTGTTGAAGCACAGCAGCTGAGCAGCTTTGATGCCCCAACCGAAACAAAGCGGTCAATGTCCTATTTTACTCGCAGAAAGTCAGACTTGAATGATTTGTCAGACTTATAAGTCTGACCAAAGAGCAGACGGCTGCCTGAAAATACCAAGTTCCTCTCTCCAACTCGGATGGAGATATTCAGTCGAACAGACGATTTCTTCCCGGTAAAAAACCCACTACCAGCACAGTCCACTCCGACTGTCGTCCGCCCGCAAAAACGCCAGAAAAATGAAAGGCAGACGGATCTGTACCTCCAGTTCAAATTTCGCCAATAAGAACGTCCATTTGGCATTTTCATGACAACGACGACAATTGTTCGTACATATTTGACAGAAAACTATATCAACCGAGCGAAAACGTAAAATACACAACAAACTGATCAATATTAACGATTGGAGAGGGTCAATATATTACTGAGACAACCCAGAATGTGGCAATGTCCAACATGGGCCAGACGTCACCTAGTAATTCTCCTACTGACCTGTAATTGTATAGTCGCGGAGCTCTTGTCAGTAAGCGTCCCCCTCCGAAGGTCGCTACCACATTCATTCTACAACAATCCCCTTATTTAGTTCTCAATACTGTTGATTTGGACATGGACTTACAATGGTACACAGGAAAGGAAACTGAATTAAGTCACCACGAGGATGTTGCATATTGCCAGACAGGCGCAAAACCGAGAAATTACAGTGCTACAATTCCCAGCTCATCAACATGCGGACAACACGCCACAAAAGCATAAAAAAGTTTCTCTGAAGACAGGAACCAAACAGATAACGATACCCATAAAACAAGAAGAATGTGACTTGAGTGTCTGAGAATAGAAACGAAATACTGAGATTGATAAGCCGCTGTTGGCGCTGTGGTCAGTGTCACCTTTCGAGAGCCGGAAGATCGTGGGTTAGATTCCCATACGAGCAATTCATTTATGGGAATTTTTGGCCCTGACCAGCTCCAACCTTAAGTTGAACTTTCTATTGGCTCAAATGAGACTACCGGAACCACACAGTCAAGTCCATCCACTTAACTACTGCGTCTCCGACTGTGTCACTCCCATTTCCTGACTGAAAGTGTCTGTATCTGTCGGGTCTGGTCGATGCTGGGATATGTTATGAAATTAAGCGTAGGATGGAATGGTACCAGACTGAAGCTCGACGGCATCATGTGCATCATCCTTGATGTCATCAGCATAGAAATGTCTTAAATACTGTGCCCGCTACCCCTTCGCTTCAATGCTCTACTCTCGCGTTGTGGTCATTTTTTATTTCCTCAGCACATACATGCAATTGATGAGTTCGGGTCGGTGTATCAGCAAGCTTATATCGTTGGGCAGATATGGTGACGCCCTCTGGAGAGAAACGCTCACTCCCGCTGGCTCCACGACCAAGTAATTATGGTCTCAGTATAGGGCTCAGTGTGTGCTTTCCTCCGTATAATTATGTAATTTGAACAAGCATCACTAACACCATCAAGACAACCCGATAGCAG
>CM065728.1:28161705-28164205 GCA_033310375.1 Conus canariensis
CAGTTGAAAAAAGACGATCGATGTGAACAATAGTAAGTTGGGTTTTTTTTAACAACAACAACATCATCAACAAAACAAAAATAGCAACTAAAAAAAAGACGATCAAGGTGAATAATAGTACGTTTTATTTCACCTAGCGGCCATGTTTGGTTTTACACATCACCACCTGTCTGAATTAAAAGTGGACTCAACGGAATGACAGTCCTGATAGGCGGTCGACCGGACTGTGAAGCAACGTGAGTTGAATTGGGTCCAATTCACATCTGCATGTTCTCTTATCTGCTCCGCTCTTCCTTTGATGCCTGCCTAATCCGACTTCCAGGTCTGAAAACGAAGACCAGCAGTGAAAGGGATTTCTCTTTCCAGTGTTTAGTCACACGGCACACATGTGTTCTCCCTCAGATACTGAGATCTTCTCACTGTGTATTCATCACAGGCTTAAAACGTTCCTCTTCCATATTCAGTCATACATAGATACATAGATTGATCGATCGATAGATAGATAGATATACAGATAAATGGATGGAGAGAGAGAGAGAGAGAGAGAGAGAGAGAGAGAGAGAGAGAGAGAGAGAATATAACGCGTATAATTATGATCACACGGTCATAAACTCTGTATGGGTAGGGTCATGCCCGTCTGTATGGCGTAGTTATGTCAATAATACATGAGATGCGTGGATGACTGTGATACCGAATCACTGTCAGTCATAGAGTAATCGTGTGAAGCGTCGTGGAACATGCACGGAACGAATGACCGTCTATACATCAGATCACGTTGTATTATATCACGTCATAATGTACTTTTTTCACATAGTTGTTCATAGTATTATACCAACAGACCCAAAATGCACCAAGTATTCCTATTCCGAAGTCAGTTGGGAGGAAAGCTGAAGAAATATGATTGAAGAATCTGGATATGGACGTGGTTCTCTTTATTCTTCGTACATAATAAAAAGATCTAGCAAAGAAGAACTGTATAAATATTTTGATCCATCTTTTGTTTTTCGATGCCACTTGTTTTGCAGGGTTCGTGGGTCTTTGGGGCATGGGACGATTCAGTAGCTCGTGAAGCTCTTCCTCTTTAGAGTGATATCATTAAAAACAATATAGACTTTCTGTTAATCGCGTCTTCTAGAAAATTACAGTCTCACAAGATAATGTAATGATTGACTCGCATTCAAACATCCATTCACATTACATATGCTAAGTGTAAACATAATGCACAAAGAGCTCTAATCCGACTTACACTTACTCGAGTAACGATTGATCATAATTATTACTTATTTTGATGAAAACAAATGTATTTATAATCCTGTCTTGGATGTACCAAGGGAATCTGTGTGTTAATAGTAATGTGTTCTGTGTAGCTGGTTTGAAACAATAAAGACCTTTCACCACTGACGTTTTGGGCAAATAGGAAGTTATTGGATCGACAAACGAATCGAAGAAAACAGGCTGCAAAATGGCAGCTCTCTTGCTGTCTTCCTTCAGTTACTGCCTGCAGTCACCCCATGCTGAAATTACCCGGTGATCTTCGTTTTCGTAGTGCACAGTTACAGGAGACCTCTATTATAGGAAGAGCAGAGTTGTTAAGAAATTGTGTTGGAGTGAAATCATGCGGACAGTTGATCAGGTGCAAAACCTCACATGACGGCACGGGCGAGGGTGGGGGATGTATTATCGATCCTGTCAGAGATCGGAAATCACAGTAGAGAGTCATAACTCAAAAGTGGTGAGAATACGTATCTTGGCCTTTTCCTAGTCAGAGTTCTAATATGCATGCTGACTTTGTTCATCATTTCCTGTTGATCTCGTTGCTCTCTGTCTGCTTCCTCTTCACAGGTGAACAAACGTTTAATGACCAAGTCGTACTTAAGTTTTCATGCCTTTTAATATGTCGGTCATCTGTGATACAAACCAGACTATTGTTGTCTGAAAGGTATGGAGATCAGGGAAATTAAACGCTTTCTTAATGTGTACTGCTACCATCTTTTCTTCCATGGCACCATCCACAGTAACATCCTTTGGTTGGTGGACGAAAATATCAGAATGTGTGCTCTCTAAACACTTCATGTAATGGAAGGAGCTTGAACCACGATCTGTGTACTTCATTTCTTACAAAGGACTGAGAGATCTACTGAAATCAAGAGGTTACAACAATTTATGCTGAGTAAGAGTTGATGGCGAGGAGAAGTGTGAGGGGGTGGAGATGGGGGGATGGGCGGACAAACAGCTTTTAAGCATTGCACGAACTTCACAAACATATATCAGTGAACTCTGTTCATGGGCGGAGGGACGCCTATCATCATCTCAACAAGCTTGCCTCATCTTACCGTCAGAGTGAGAGTGGAAGCGTCAGGATTTATAGACTACTACACTACCTTTGGTTGAATGACGCCATCTCACTCTCTTTCACTAATCATAAAGGTTCTTCTGTTCAGGCACTGGGTCTGAGAAGGCCGTATACAGACAACCTACCAAACATCAGGAAAAGACACCT
>CM065728.1:28174205-28186705 GCA_033310375.1 Conus canariensis
CCCCATGGATTTTGTTTTCTTTTTAGGTGATTAAAAATTTCTAAACGACAGTTTTGCCGATGATATATACCTGTGATATGATCACAACAATGCGGCCTTTCCTCTGGGTTTTTGTAGTAGAAAGTCGGCATTTTATCTCCCCGTGCGGTATAAACACAAGACACTGTATGGAATATATGTATATGCAGAATGCAACGAAACCTCCCAGCACTATAACCTGTTGTGGCACTGTGTGTGTGTGTGTGTGTGTGTGTGTGTGTGTGTGTGTGTGTGTGTGTGTGTGTGTGTGTGTTTCTTGTTTTCTTATTTTATGAAGACATAGGGTGTTTTCGTTATCTTTTGAGTACAGAAATATCCTAAATGTAGAAACATCAACTCAGTTAGGGAAACATTCCGTGTTATTCCAGAAACTCATGTCAATAATGACCATAATGGTGAAGATGATAACAATGATGATGGAAACAATAATAATGATAATAATAATAATAATAATAATAATAATAATAATAATATAGTAGTAGTAGTAATAACATTAATAATGATAATAATAAGAACAATGTAGTACATAGTAGTAGTAGTAGTAGTAGTAGTAGTAGTAGTAGTAGTAGTATAGTAGAAGTACATCATCATCATCATCATCATCATCAGCATCATCTACCAGATATAATCATGATAATAACCATAACCGTAACACGTGCATTAATGAAGAAAGAATATGCAATTAACATAGCAGCTTATGTAAATATTCCTTCAGAAAAATACAACGAAATCTGGATTTTAAAATCATCTGATCATCTGTCTTCAATCCTCGATAAATAAATGTGGGATAAAAAATTTTAAAAAATGGAAGGACTTTTTCCTCTTGTATTTCCGCATCATGAACGTAAATTAAGCAATGTACACTTACGTTCTTAACTCATGTAAAGGCAACAAGAGACAGAAATAATGAATAATGAAAGAAAGAAGGAAAGAAAGAAAGAAACATCAGATCGAGCGTAGTGTCATTGTGTGTTCTTGATGTCTTACCTGTTAAGATTCTCTCTCTCTCTCTCTCTCTCTCTCTCTCTCTCTCTCTCTCTCTCTCTCTCTCTCTCTCTTTCTGTTTGGTTGCTATTATTGTTGCTTTTCATTTGTAGATGTACAGCGCAATCAATATTTTGTAGCTATAGCTCAATTCACGTGGGTCACACAGCAGGTGATCAGGAGTTGGAAAATGAGATTAGGCCAGAGTGAGTGGGGTTGGCGTGTTGGTGTGAGGAGTGGGTATATATGTGTGTGTGTGTGTGTGTGTGTGTGTGTGTGTGTGTGTGTGTGTGTGTGTGTGTGTGTGTGTGTGTGTGTGCAGGGGGCGGGGACGTTAATGGGAAGGGTGTGAGAGGGGTGGGGATGTGATGAAGGGGAAGAGATGACCTGGAAGGGGGTATGCTCACCTGCTTCTTACAATCTAAAGCGAAGAGAGAGAACGACGAAACTCACAAGGTTTCGATGGAATCTGCCTGTGTCTTGAACCTCTCTTTCTGTGAGTAAATACAAGGCCTGGTTGGCCAAGCAATAAGGTGTCAGACTCCTGTCTTATGGTGTGGGGTTCGATTTTCTCCCAATCCACCCCCCCCCCCCTCCTCCCACTGGTGTCGTGTTTAGGCTTTATCCCAGAAAATGAATTGTGGCTGCCTCAATGGCTGTATCAATCATTTAAAAAAGGTCGCATGGGCGAACATCTCACCAATGGCAAACGTCAGAGTTACAGCTATGGACTCAAGTAAGAAAAGGGAAAACAGCTATAAAAGTTTCACAGTGTTCTCTACGAGTTCCCATCAAACCTTCAGTTCAGATCTGAACGCTAGTCATCAGGACGAATTGCTGCATCGATGTTCCCTGTGCAAGAATTTCCTTGGCACCTGTTTTAAGAAATCAGACAGTAACACAATAGAACCTATCTGTCTTGTTGGAAGGGTAAAAAAAAAACAACAAACAAAACAAAAGCAGACAGAAATAAAATGAGTGGCGGTTCACGCTGGCGACAAGCTCAAACTCCCCTCCCCTTACACATCTCAGTTGGAGAGCAGCTCCCATTCAACACATACAGAAATCTGTTTGGTTAATCAAATGTGGCAATTAAAACAAACAAGCACATCAAACATTGTCTGCTGTTTATTGTTATTTTTCGCCGGCTCCCTGCGATTTCTGTTCATGTCAGAAATCCACCTGTCTACCTGAACAGACTAGTACATTATTCTACTCATACACTGTAGAACAAAACAAAACAAATGGGAATCAAAACCACATCCTTTCATGCTACTCATAGACAAGCGTGGGAAAGGGGTTGGGAGGAGGAGGAAGAAAACGAAGAAGAAGACGAAGAAGAAGAAGAAGAAGAAGAAGAAGAAGAAGAAGAGAGGAGGAGGAGGAGGAGGAGGAGGAGGAGGAGGAAGAGGACGGCGGGAGAGAGGGAGGGAGAGACAGACAGACAGACAGACGGACGGACGGACGGTCGCACGGAGAGAGAGAGAGAGAGAGAGAGAGAGAGAGAGAGAGAGAGAGAGAGAGAGAGAGAGAGAGAGAGAGGGTGGAATGGGACAGAAAAGGAAACTAAAACAACAGAAACAAAACTGACATAAATCAAAACGTACGAAACGTATACAATCTAATTCATGTTGTAAAACACAGACACGTGAAAAAGACCAATAACAAAAAACAACGACAACAACAAAAACAAAAAAAAAAAGCATAAAAGAAAAAAAATATTCAATATATTTTATACTGAAATGTATATGGCAGTTGGTTAACTAGTCTGTGCAGGTGCCTGTATACAGATGTCAGACAGCGTACCGCACTGCACACAAAACAGGACCCACTTACATTACTGGATCGATATGTTCATGGCATTTGCAAGGTGTGTCAAAAGCTTTACAGCCTTTGCTCTGGCGGCAAGGCTAAATAGTTCTAACCAACAAATCAGCCAATCAAATCAATGAGGTTAGTGGACACACATGCGCATTTCGAACGCCATAGGTGAAGTCAGAATTCGATTATATAGCCAAACAGGACTACCCAATACATCAGTCAATCAAATCAATGAAGTGAATGGACACATATTCGTATTTCGAACGCCATAGCCAAGTCAGAATTCGATTACCTTTTGTCATATCAGGATAACAAACCGTCAAAATGTGCAGGATAGAAGAGAGGGAAAAGGATGGGGGTGGGGGGGGGGGGGGGGGGGGGGGAATTGGGAATTAGGGCATGACAGAGATGTGGGAGGGGGGAGGTGTAAGAGTGAGTAGGGAGCGGGTGTACAATGCTGAAAATACTATCTTGCTACTGCTCTGACAATTGTCCTTCATAAGGCTTCCCTTTATACATTTAATTGTTTTTGGCAACGTAAACAACAGCTGAACCATTGAGAAGGAGAACAATATCACCATCATGATCACTATGAATGTAATGATAGTGATGATGATAATAATAATAGTAATGATAATAGTAATAACTATAATGATAAGAAGAATGGTGACAAAAATAGTCTAGTACAAGAGAAGTTGTAGTAGTGTGTAGCAGTAGTAGTTGCAGAAATAGTAGTAGCAGTGGTCGTAGTAGTAGTAGTAGTAGTAGCAGCAGCAGCAGCAGCAGCAGCAGCAGTAGTAGTAGTAGTAGCAGTAGCAGTAGTAGTAGTAGTAGTTGCTGTTGTTGTTGTTGTCATTGTAGCAATATCCATGACCACATTTTACACAAAAGTGAGACGGAGATGGGGAGAGGAAAGGCAATGGGAACATGGAGAAGAAATGTGGACAGTGGCAGAAAAAGAAATGTAAGAGAAGATTTGGGTTTATGTGAACAGAAATTTCATTAAAGGCTTCACAGCACTGATTCACCTCCCAACACATATGTACATTCGTACTTTGTAGAACGTACAACACACAGGCAGATCTACGTCCATAAAAATCAAACACAGCAACAATAACCACCAAAAAAAAAAAAAAAAAAAATACAGTAAACACTTTCAAAAACGTACGATTCTCTGAAGGGTTTACATACAAAGAAAACAAAAATAAACAAAAAACGAAGAGGCGTCTCAAAAATGTCAAACACTCGGAAAAAAAAGAGAGAGCTGAAGATAAAGTAGTACAAGTGCATTCTTGTAGTATAGCTATGGTATTATCATAGAAAAGACAAAGGCACGGATACAGTTTATAGCGTGATCAGCGAGTACCTCTGTAAGCAAAGCTTTTTTTGTAATCTCTCTCTCTCTCTCTCTCTCTCTCTCTCTCTCTCTCTCTCTCTCTATATATATATATATATATATATATTGTGTGTGTGTGTGTGTGTGTGTGTGTGTGTGTGTGTGTGTGTGTGTGTGTGTGTGTTTGTGTGTGTGTAAATGTTTACATGCAATATCAACACCAAGCAGGAATTGAACATTCTATATGAAGGGAAGAGGACAGGGGGAGGAAGGATAGCGTGGGAGCGGTTGTTTAGAATGGCATGGGTTCGAGCGGAGTGGCAGTATAGGGATTGGGGAGGGTGTGCACGTGTGTGCAATATAAACACAAGCATTTCATCATTGCCTACAACTGACTAATTCAGAATGTAGATTGATATTACCAAAAGTGGTTACATTTAACGGCCTCATACAGTGCAGTTTGTCATCTGTTATAAACGTAAGTTTTGTTAAGAACGTGGAAAAAAAAGATCGTATTGTTTAAACCGATCAAAACAGTTTCCTCTTGAACTTGCTCCCAATAACTATGAAAAAAATGAGGCTATCTAACTGTAAAAAAAAAGCTAATTTACTACGATAATAACAGAGATGGTAGTAGCAAAAACATCAATGGTCGTGATAAAACACAAAATATTAAGAATTACAAGATAGCAGCAAGGTATACATATTCAACAAATGTAAACAAACAAAAAAAAGTAAAAAAAAAAAAAAAAAGAAAAACATGATGCGACGAATCTTGTGGATTACTTCGGTAAAACAAAAGCGAACGGGGGATTTCTGTTTTGTAAATATAACAGAACAAATACCCAGAGAGTAGACATAAGAATTTTCAAAATTAAAAAAGCAACCACAACTAGGTTTGAGTAGGATGTCCTATTTCTTTTTATTTTCTTTAGTGGTTATGCACCTAATAATTCCAATTATTTTGTAAATTCTCTCTCTCTCTCTCTCTCTCTCTCTTCTCTCTCTCTCTCTCTTCTCTCTCTCTCATATTTGCTCGCTCAATCAGTACTGCCACATATTTTAGAAGGAATTGATTCCCCACCAGCAGCACCCCTCATACCCCTCCCCACCTTCAAGTCGTCACCCTTTTCCTTCTTTTCAAAAAGGAACCTGATGGACATGTTGATCTTGGTGCCAGTTCTATCATGAATATTTAGAATTCACAGGCCTGAAAAGGAAGTTAGGGGCAAATCCATGACAGCCAGACCTAAAACGCTGGTATTTCTCAGTTTAGGCCAGAACATTCAATGTCAACGTTGTACAACAAAGGACTTTTTAGTTTTGCCGAATGCCTTTCAATGGAACAGTTCACCTCCAGAAAGGCACTGTTGCGCTGCACCACTCGCAGCCTTAAGAAGCAAAATGGGAGGACGGGAGTTGGGGGTGACCAGAAAGCAGCTCACTGAAGCACGTGAGATTCGTGCCCATTGTGGTCCAAGTACAGGTCATTTTGTTGAGTTGGGACAGTTTGGAATCTATGAACACCCCTCGGCATTAATGTTGGATACACATGATTCAGCACAGCACCACAATGGCACGTGCGTTGCTTGGATACAGTTCTTGTGCTTAAAATACGGTTAATGCAAGGCACAACACTAACTAAATCTTATCCAGAGGTATTAGTCCTTTAACTATCATATCAACGGTTCGTTTGTTTGTTTGTTTGTTTGCTTTTCTTGTCTTCTCATGATAATTCATGATTGAATAATTCATACAACTTGATATACTAGTTGAAAATACACATCAATCTTTCATTCTGAAAGAATAGAAGGTATGACAGTTTCAACCGGCCATGAATAACAATTAAATAAGAAAAGGAAAACAACAGCCACTTTGGGGACGACATACATGAGGTGATCCATATCTGTGGTCAACGTCTGGGCAAAACAAATGTTTGAAGTCGAATTCACTTCATATTTTTATAGTATCCAGTCGCACTCCTCCGTTTACCATACATATGAAATTGCATTCACCTTTTTCCAAATGTTGAGTGGTTTCTACAGTGCTGATTAAGATAATGTGTCAGTTTGTGGTCTGACAGCTTTTCCCAAGACCTTCAAATAGTTGCAGATTACTCCCCGGCAAGTTCTGTTTAAATTGATGGTCCAACCAGTCATCACATTATCACAGGTCAGAAACACAGGGTACATGAGGATGGAGTATGGGAAAGGGGTGTGGAAAACTTGAACCGACGGGCATACGTGGAGGTAACTTTAAACACAGTAATTCAAGATGACAGTTTTATCCACGCTGGTGTAATGGTACTGCCCAGAGATGGACACAAAGCATTTCTATATAATTGTCTGCAATGCAAGACTTTTCAGAGAAAACAATGACAATGGAGTAGAACCAAAAAAGTCTCTTTTGGTAGAAATTTAGGTCGTAATACAACAGGTCTTTTGCAATCTGGTGCACGCTTGTTTATTGTAATTTCGCTGTGCTCTGAATACTGTAAAAGGAATCCAGCTTTAATTCCTGTGACTATATTCCTGACACACATTCGTTTTGAACTGACAAATATTTTTAATTCTACTGTTCCTCTGTCAAAAGAGGAGGTGAACATCTGGCACATATTTTTTTTTACCCTGTGATCACGCTTCGAGTTCGCGTCAACCAAGTCATTTGAAAGATTGCAAGTTCCACTGATTAAACGAACGGGTATGTTTCGATATCCTACAAGCGCTTTCGTACTTGCAGCTCAGTGTGCTTGTGCATGAATCATTGGATGACCCGAATAATACATTACTTTAACGTCGGATTTCCTTCTTTTGAGAAAACAAAAACAAAAAACACACACACAAAAAAGAAAAAAATGCACTCCAAACAAACAAATAAGTAAAGTGGGACATTGTTCCGAATGTCACACAATGGTAGTTTACCATTATCAAATTGGTATACAAATTGAATAGACCATTTCACTTCCAAGTTTCAGCCTCGTAAAACATTGCATCTCAACTGATCTTTGATGACAATCTTAGCTTTTTTTTTTTTTTTTTTTTTTTTTGGGGGGGGGGGGGGGGGTTAAACAAAGGTAGTCGTTTAGCCTGCATACATGTAGTATAAGAACTGCTTATGATATCACCCCCATTTATGTACATAGATAACTCAAGGTGATTGATGTCCTCGTGCTGATGGGAACTGTCACTGAATGGTGGTAGCAGTACCCTTTTGATTAGGATGCTGACTTAGGCTTGGTCCGCAAGAAAGAAATTATTATAGTCATAACGGAGATTAGAAGTTGGTGTCCACAGCATCCGCAATGACTCACCAGCAGTGCTGTGTCTCCTTTGCTGGGTTGCCTGGTGAAGACCTGCAACTGATTGCTATCTGCGGACTGCCGGTAGTGGGAATGTGACAGGACGAACTTTGTCGTAACTGAGCGTGGGACGGTAGGGATAAACTGGTGGAAGCAATGCTATTGGAGAGGCATGGAGGATGATACAGAAGATACAGAATACAGGTTGATTTTCCGTGTCACATACGACTCAAATCTGAGTTGCAAACGGGTTAGAAAGGACAGCACAATTAGCAAAGTTTCTAGACCCCCCCCCCCTCCTCCTCCATGAAACGCCGAATCTTCTCACATCTTTCCAACCTGTGTCAACAGCCTACTACATCTATGAGCAATTAGGACAAAGTCAGGAAGATTCAAATTATTCGGATCGATTTGTGTTCACAGCAGATGAAAGATATCATTATGCGGACGCAATCAGCTTGTCTTTTTTATTTTAAATTCTAGAGAAAAAAACTTTTAATGGTGACTAGTTACTGCCAATAGTAAAAGTATTAACCGTAATGAGTGAGGCCTTTTTTCAGCAGACGAGGGCCATTCTTCACATATCCCAATCCTTGTCCGAGTCAACAGTTTCATTTTCTTGAGTGGGATTGCGAGATTCTCGACATTTTTCTGTCAACTGGAGCATGCGTTGAAAAAGGGCACTTACCTTTCAAAGAAGTATTACACACTAGTCCATGAAGTGATTAACAGACAAATACTACCACAAATCTTGTACTTAACGGACTGGGCTCAGAAACTGGCGTTGGTGTCTGGTTTCCATTCTTTGGGAAGCCTTCAATCTATCATGGAAAACAAGTGGATCAGTTGTGCGTATAAGCCCCACGAATGAGGTTTATACACATAATATATAAACATAACATATAATAAAGTGTGTGTGTGTGTGTGTGTGGTGTGTGTGTGTGTGTGTGTGTGTGTGTGTGCGCGCGCGCGCGCGTATGGTGTGTGTGTGTGTGTGTGTGTGTGTGTGTGTGTGTGTGTGTGTGTGTGTGCGTGTGGTGTGTGTGCGTGTGTGTGCGTGTGCGTACGTGCGTGCGTGTGTGCGTGTGTGTGTGAGTGAGTGTTTGTATCTCTTGGACTCAACATCTTAAAGTAAGGTTAAGAAAGTAATAATGAAACTCTTGATTGCTTTGTTTATTATTCCTACATATGAATGGCAGCTTACGTTTTGCACTTGATTGGATTTCATCTTCTTTCCCTACTAGTTATCTTTTTCTATATTTTTGACTCAGTAATGCTTCAACGGAAGCCAATCAAGAAATGAAACAAACGTAAAAGGAAAAAAAAAACAAAGAAAGAAACAAACAATAAAACGTGCCTGATCGCCAAAAAATATGGCTTACAGATTTAAATCTTAAATAAAAAAAAAATACAACTGCTTTCCAGACACAAAAGAAAGCATATTAATACAGATGAATTAAATCTAAGACTCTTCAAAACAAACTAAAACCAGAGTTATTTAGAAATGAAAATGCACACCAGAAGCTAGAGATAACAACGTCGCTATACGACAAAGAAAAACAACAACAGCAACAGTCACCAAAACACCACACACACACACACACACACACACACACACACACACACACACACACACACACAGGCACACGCGCGCGCGCGTGCGCAAGCTTAAGAGCGCATACACACAAATAAACGCACACACAAACACGATAAGTCTTAAGAAGTATAACATTTTACACAATGAAAACACAAGTTGAAGCTATGGCCAATTGTTATGAGAAATTTGCGCGTACACATACATAAACGCGCGCACACAGGAAAAGTCTTAAAAAGTATAAAATTCAACAAAATGAAAATACAAGTTGAAGTTATGGCCGTTGTTATCAGTAATTTAACACACACAAAAAAAGAAAGAAAAAAGACAAGACTGGAACATTAAAAGAAAGACATATCAACGACCTCTTTGGCAACATAAAACATATGTCCCGCCCGCGTAACAGTACCAGGCAGATGTAATGATACATTGAAGACCAGGCTGCAGGACTGTTGAAAACACGCTAACATAACTCAGAGCATTTGATAGGTGTAGCATTATGCATGTACGTGCGTGCGTGCGTACGTACGTTTGAATGTATGTATGTATGTATGTATGTATGTATGTATGTATGTTAGTTGTATGTATGTTATGTATTATGTAGTGTATGTATGTTTCTTTGTTAGTTTGTTTTATTTGTTTGTATTTTGCCAAATAAAAGACAATTTAGGTGCTTTCAAAAATAAGGAGAGAACATACACGAACACGAGCGCACTCCTATGCTTTAAAGTCTCACCGACAGGATATTCAAGACCATCCTAGCTATGGAGGCAGCCGTGATAGTTGTGTCATATCTCTCCAGTTTTGCTTGCCGGCTCTCTCCATTTTGATCCACTTCTATCATACCTCCCCTGTTCATGACACATTTTTGCCAAATCTCGCTGCTGGTGAACTCTTTTCACAGCCTGATGTCATCACAAAAACCAAGCACGCCATTCGTGTTATGCCCTTAGTTTTACAGCTAGACCCAACAATAAAGAAAACTCTCTTGTTAAAAGTCTATCATCTGTTTTGAAAATGAAAGTCTTTTTTCTACAATGTACTTAAGAAAAGTCTGGGGCAGTGGGAAGAACACAGGAGCAGTTGGACCCAGACCATCCAAGCTGAAAACAAGATGCAAAGCATATAAACGTACTCCCAACTGATCTTGAATGCGCTTGGTTGGGGAGGGGGTGGGGGTGGGGGCTGAAAAACGTCACAATCAAACATGCGTCATGATGTATTTGACGTTACTCAAAACGTAATTTTCTAACGCGTCTTCGTTACTGAACGTTATCCCCTCCAAAAGATCAGCTGAGATATTCCACAAAGAAGAATTAAAACCGTTTTGGGCCATTATAGCCGTTAGTAACGGCTATTCTGGTAAAATAAAACATCGGGCATCATCCGAGACCCATAATAAATACACCTACAAATTTTCAGAAAGATCGGTCCAGAAGTTTTGTCTGGAGCGAGTGGAACACATTTTGACCACGGAGACAGACACACAGACACACAGACAGCATTTCTTCGTTCCCATTTTAAAGTACTCCCTCTTCTATAAGAACTGGGAGTACAAAAAAAGAGATGACGTTTTACAACAGTTGCAACAAAGATGTGCAGCATGACAAAGATGGTGGATTCAACAAAAGTGGCAGATCTAATACGTTTGTTCTTGTAATGGCGGAGACTCTAGAAATGGCTTCAATATTGACTTTCATATTCCCTTTCTCAATAGTGAACAGAAATGGGAACGGTGTGTGTTCACACCAGGAACCAGCTGACTGATTGGTTTGCTCAGGATCTTCACAGGAAAATCTTTGTGATAGAACAAATGCTACGAACACATCAGTAAGTGAAGGCCGATAAATGGGTGCATATACGGAATTTGCTCCCTCTCTCTCTCTCTCTCTCTCTCTCACCACACACACACACACACACACACACACACACACACACACACACACACACACACACACGAAATAGAGCAACGATAATTCATGTATTCAATTACGATAAATGGGGTGCATATACGGAATTTGCTCTCTCTCTCTCTCTCTCTCTCTCTCTCTCCTCTCTCTCTCTCTCTCTCTCTCTCTCTCTCCACACACACACACACACACACACACACACACACACACACACACACACTATATAGAGCAACGATAAATCATGTATTCATTTACAGGAATCTGAAGGGGAAAAACAAACAAAAAAATATATATATTGTGTGTGTGTGTGTGTGTGTGTGTGTTGTGTGTGTGTGCGCGCGCGCGCGCGCGCGCGCGCGTGCGTGCGTACGTGTGCGTGTGCGTGTGTGTGTGTGTGTATAAACCTAGGATGTACACATAAACCTAGCTTCTGTTCAATGTCCTGGCCGGAGACATAGCTCAGTTATGTATGATTTTACATAGTACACACACCTGTTAAAAAGAAAATGAAAACCACAGTTTCATTACGCCTGGGACGAAACCAGCGTGTAAACTTCTTAAGGTAAAATGGATGTCATTCCGAAAACAACACAATCTCGGCAAACATACACATTTATCTATACAGCAATAACAACTAAATTAGAAGCGTTTGTAAACACTTCTGCTTTAAATCAAAGTTTAGAAAACATTATAACCCGAAAAATAAATGACGGATATGGCGATGGCCTAACATGACAACATGGAGCACATAAATCCCCTTATCAGGACAGCGGATCTCAGAATGTTAACCTGATTTCCGCTCAATGTTGTTAACAAAGACATTACTTAAAATGCGACAATTTTACACGGCACGACACCTGTTGCAAAAATGTTAATAAGCCCAAGCTGCAGTCAAGCTAAAGACAAAACCAGCGATTTTTATTCTTTTTTATTTGACACAGTTTTGACACTGTGCTTCTCTTTCAGTCAATTACAAAATCTCACCACCAAGTCCCACCGCCTTTTATCCCAGGTGGAATGACTGAACATAGATATTTGAATTTTTGCCAAAATGATTAAAGTGAGATCATGGGGCGAAAATCTACGGGTGGAAATCCACAGGGCAAAAGTCCTTGAGACGAAAGTTCACGAGTCAATATTGTCTACGCCTCCTATATATTGCATTGTTGTGGCAGAGCTATTTGCCTAGTGTTTCCTTAACGAGACGCAGACAAACCCAGTGAAGCATAAGTTGTCGTAGAGAACTTCTGGATGTTTCCCTTAAGATCTACAGACGTTGCCTCGGAACTCCAACTGGCAGTGCGGAAGAAAATGGTATGGCAGATCCAAGACAGTGGAGTGATGCTGCGGCGCCCGTGGTGAAAAACTGCGTAAAATACAATCTGGAGAGTTAAACATCTGACTGAATCTGATTTTCATTTATGAAAAAGGACCTTGAATTATATGCAAGGAATATTACAAACACCAAAAACTGTTTTTGTGGACACCTGAATTAACAACCGATTGATTGTTGTGGAT
>CM065728.1:28196705-28199205 GCA_033310375.1 Conus canariensis
GGTCCAACACACACACACACACACACACACACACACACACACACACACACACACACACACACACACACATGACCTGATACAAAAAAGTATAAGGTCTTCGAAAACGTTTTGTAGCATGTAACAACACGAACTGTTTTCGAGGGGTTTTGTGGTCAGTTACCTACAACAAAAATATGAAACAAGTAACATAATTAGCAGGAACCACATATATCATCATTTTCCCGCAAAATTCATTGACAGAATCAATCGAATTATTTTGAGGCAAAAAAGAAATGTACAAAAACCGAAGTATTACGACATCAATGAGATCTTGTTTCAGACTTTGTAGACATTCGTTTAAAAAAGTGCACATTTGACTTGGACGAGTATAGTAGAATCATTGCTAAAACAATCATTTGACCTGTCAGAATCAGCATTACACAGAATGCTACAATCAGGCTAAACACTAACAACCGGTAGTAAACTTGGATCATAATAGGTGCCAATGACAAGGGAGTTTACAAAATTCGGCGTATCATTTATGTATGTAAGAGAGATGTAAAACAAAGATGAAATTCAAGAAACCATTTCAGGATCAGTTTTCAATCTGTTTAACATGTACATCTTCAAGACGAACAAGACATCTGTTGTCTTCAATGGACAGAGGGCATACAGAAGCTATCTTTTAATCAATGCTCTGCCATCACGTCTGCCCAGCATCATAAACAGCAAGTCCTCTCAATGGTGGTTGAAAATGACGGGAATCTGCGTTCTCTTAGAAGTCTACTGTCTAGATTGGCAATAATTTGTCAGCGTCATGGAACACATCAAGCATCTGACAAATAGTACAAATCCTTAAATCATGTTCGATCTAGCCATACACGCAGATTCATCAAAGGGAGCATCTTCACGTGTAATCAAGGATAACAGCAGTAATCAGCCAAACCTCGGGATTGCTTAATTTCTCTCGTATACAACGTGAGCTGTGTGTTCAAACGAATTGGTTGCATGATGCGAATTCGACCAGTCCACCAAATACGACTCTAAGCTTGATTTGCATTATTTGTAAGTACATGTAGTACGCTAGAAACCTTTGGACTGAGCTGATGAGGAGATTTTGGCGAAGACAGTGACGTTTTCTATTGCAGTCTGCTGCTACTTAGTAGAACTGAGAGTTTATCCTACACAATGCGCATATTATGTCATTATGCGTGTCCTTCACTTTCTTTCAACAATACGCGTTCTATATGATTTCTGGCAAAAAGGCAAGTGCAATAGATCTAACTTTAATCTATTGCAACCCTCTGTGACTGTTTTACCCTCGGTGATACACTGAACAGTGATTATATGCTTATTGTATTTAAAACTTTACATATAATTATTATTATTATTAGAAAGATGTGTAAGCTACATCACAAGTGACATCACTGTTTTCTGTCCATAGCACTGAATTTGAGCAGGTAAGCAAAAGCACTTTTTATATATTGAATGTATAAGTCATACAATGTGCAGACTTGTTTCAAACAAATCATTGCCAATGTCAGTGGTTGATTGTTAACACCTTGCATTGTGAAAAAATGTTTAGACGTAGATCCCTATTCTTTATATCTCACAAAGGATGGAGAAAGCCGTAAGATTACATTTTAAGGAGACTAGGAATTGACAGACGATGTTCCAAAAATACTTGTGACAGGAAGTTTAACAAACAGCTTTTAAGCACTGCACCCAATGCAAAACAATGCAAGTGAACACTGCTCATAATTCAAGGGACGCCTGTCAAAGTCTTGTCAGGGTTTCCACATCTTAACGTGAGAGTCAGGTTGAGAGTGACAAACATGCGTAGACCACAACGATCTTTGGGGTTCAATGACACCATCTCACCTCTATTACCAATTAAAACGGGTTTTCTCTGTTTAAGCACTGGTTCCAATAAGGTCGTAAACAGCCAGCCAGCCACACAGAAGGAATATACACCCTACATGTGCTTGAATGACATTCTAATGAAAAACAAAACAAAACAGAAACATCATTAATTTTTGTATCCCCCCAACAAGGATTTTATTTAGATAAGATCTCGTGAGTGAGTGCTGGTAGAACCTGGATTCAAGAGCAACAAGCAGCAAGCGAGGTCTGGCTATCACAGACAAGGCGTCATCGTTGAGATTGAGAGCTGACACCCACACCGTGCGTTAAGTCTCCTGCACTTCTTGACCGCTTGCGCCGTGTGTGGTGCATTCAAAAAACAGGTAACAGGCTTTCGTGCATCTTGGCTGTGACAGTTGACCCTCATATCATGCGTTAAGTCTCCTGCACTTCTTGACCGCTTGCGGCGTGTGTGGTGCATTCAAAAAACAGGTAACAGGCTTTCGTGCATCTTGGCTGTGACAGTTGACCCTCATATCATGCGTTAAGTCCCCTGCACTTCTTGACTGCCTGCTGCGTGTGTTGTGCATTCAAAAACAGGTAACAGATATTCGTGCATCTTGGCTGCTTCTTTCCATATCTGGAAAGTCTCACCCAG
>CM065728.1:28204205-28224205 GCA_033310375.1 Conus canariensis
ATATCTGATTTAGGTCAGTTAGGTCTGCATGATATATATGAACAATGGTACCCCGCTGGTCACAGAATCTTTGAAGCATGGGATCTATGTACCATGGGATCTATAAAGCGCCGGAGCTATCCATGTTCCGTTGACTTTGAAATCATTGAACCAGTGCATCATTCTGCTTGGGATCTTTAAAAAAAGATGTATGGGTTGACGAAGCGGATCGTAAGCGCCATAGCTTACTTTAGTCACTGTCGGCTAAAAGAGGAAATTTGTATCAGACACATTTCATTATCGACGCCAGGGGATTTGAGATAACACTGTTCAAAATTCAGCTAGAAAACACATGTCATCACATTCACATTAGTATTACAGTGATCAACATTAACACTGAATAAACATCAGCTTAAAAAAAGGAAAAAAAAAAAGGTATGAGATCATATCGATAATGGCAGGAAAGTCCTCTTCCAAAACGTGCAGACGGATACGTACCTCCTTATTAATTTGTACCAACAAACTGAACAAACAAGCAATAGATAGATAGGATAGATTCATTTATGAATAATCAACGTGACCCCTCTACGCAAACGGGGTACGACGTCACAATCTTTACCATTGGTCAGTTTCTTTTTTTCTTTTCTTTTCTTTTTGTTTTGATTTCTTTCCCATTACTGAATGCATTTTGCCTTTCTTAACCCACAGCTCTCAAATCTCACACAGTATCAAACATAATGAAAAATATCTGATCAAGGTTATATTACTCACCTGACTGACAGACTTTAAATATTGCGTTTAGAGCTTTCCAGCACTGCTAACTGTACATTTGTTGTCACTGTTCTGATTTACTCGTGACTGTGATTGTTTTGCTTGTTTTTTTTTTATCATCCCCAATTTCCCAAAACCTAGACGAAAGATGTTGGACATTGCTCATAAAGAAATAAGAAAAAGGAACAATTCTTTCGAAACTACTTCTGAACACAAACAACCCAAGAAGAGTAAGGCAGATTTTTTAATGTGCTGAAAAGATGTCGGGGGCATGCTTTGTTGGAGTTGTTTTGCTTTTCTTTTCTTTTCTTTTTTTAAGTCTCAGCCCCTAACAGCAGAACCTGTAAACGATAAGTCAGGTACTGGAGATGGGAGGCTTCCAGACGAGTTCTCAGCATCATCTAAATTAACCAACCTTGCCACAACCAACTAACCACCAGGCAGAATACAAGCCATTCGGAACAGTCGACCACCCAGCAAAGACAAGAAAGCTTGTCAGGGATACGCGACAAAAATCGAGCGCACTTCTACAAAAGAACTGAGGCGACCGGACAGACCGAGAAAGAGGTGGACGAGTCACACTGCTGAGAGGATGGCGAGGGAAGAGCTGTGCGACGTTCCGGGCCCTCCGCCCACATCTGCCACAAAGGGCGACAACTAGTGCAGCGCTCATCATTGCAATGCCTCCTTCCTCTCCCCCTGCCCTCTCCACTCGTCTTACCGCCAGGAATCCAGGTGGACTTCTGGACTAGTAACGTTGGCATTGGTTTCAATTCGGTATATCTAATTCGTACCCGTTGCATATTTTTAAAATGAATGAAAGAGAAGAAGAAGAAGACGACGACGACGAGGAGGACGAGGACGAAGAAGAAGAAGAAGAAGAAGTTGAAGAAGAAAACTTAAAAAAGAAAAAAACAAATAGTGTCAGCCCTGGTGTGGCTCTGGTGATCCGCTGATCTATGAGCAGCCCGACTGTATACTCGTAATGTACCCACATCTCAATTTTGATAATTTACATCTTTATACGTTTTACAGAATTTTTGCTCTCGAACAAAATGACCAAAGTGGAGATTGCTGATATCATCCACGGGGGAATGAATGGAAACAAATAATAAAATAAATCATTTGGGGGACATCAAACATAATGGCAATTTTGACCCCAGTGATCGCTAAGGAAAGAGAGCGTGAGAACTGAATGGCTGAAACACACACACACACACACACACACACACACCCCACACACACACACACACACACACACACACACACGCACACACACACACACACACAAATGAATTTATACAAGACATGGAATTAACATGGCGATTTTCTTTTCTTTAATGATCGACAAGGGGGTTAAGCAGCTTACGTATTATGTCGTGCATGAGGAATCGTTCAAGAAAGACGTCAATATATATATATATATATATATATATATTATATATATATATAATACATATTTTACCTTATCATTATGTAATACACGTGTTTTTTGAGTCGATTGATGTGATATGATGTGTGTGTGTGTGTATGTGTGCGTGTGCGTGTGCGTGTGCGTGCGAGTGTGCGTGCGTGCGTGCGTGCGTGTGTGTGTGTGTGTGTGTGTGTGTGTGTGTGTGTGTGTGTGTGTGTGTGCGTGTGTGTGCGTGCGTGTGTGTGTGCATGCATTTGTGTATGTATGTGTGCACTATTGACTGTGTTTGTGCATGCGTGTACGCGTGCGCGGGGGGGGGGGGGGGGGGGGGGGGGGGGAGGAGGTGTGTGTGTGTGTGTGTGTGGTGTAATTGAAATTTCTTGTATTTATGTACTTGTGTATATAATACCTATCAGAATCAGTATAATCTTTATTATATGCATTGTTTTATTTGTGCTTTACTGTGTCAATATTGTTATTGTCTTAAATCTGTAAAGACTTTTACTGCTGATCATGCAACAAATGTCTCTTTTATGATATAATAAAGTATATTGAATTGAATTGAATTGAAAAACTCCGAGCAGAAGCGCATTCTTTGATAATTCCCTTACAACAGTACTCGAGACTCTAGAACATTCAAGAACAATCAGATACAGGAGAGAGAGGAGAGAGAGAGAGAGAGAGAGAGAGAGAGAGAGAGAGAGAGAGAGAGAGAGAGAGATCGGCTTTTCTTCTGTAAAAAAAAAAGGGCAATCTTTAACAGAATTGCACGAAACACAAAAACAGAACAAGAGATAGATAGATAGATACATAATTATATAAAAAGATAGATAGATTGAAACCCTGCATTTACAGGACAGAAGACGTAAACTGTTACATTTACACCCACTGTCTGTTGAAGGTAGTAGAGTGTTGTCGTTCTCTCTCTCTCTCTCTCTCTCTCTCTCTCTCTCTCTCTCTCTCTCTCTCTCTCTCTCTCTTATTGGGCTGCTCTCTCTCTCTCTCTCTCTCTCTCTCTCTCTCTCTCTTGGGCTGTTCGTTTATTTTCTTTTCTCTCTCTATCTCTCTTCGAGAGAGAGAGAGAGAGAGAGAGAGAGAGAGAGAGAGAGAGAGAGAGAGAGAGAGAGAGGAGATGTTTTCAGGGCGTTGACTCTCTGGCAATAAACAACAAATAAGGTGACAGCCCTCTGTCCTGGATCGAAAGAATTCCCCGCCATCCTGGTTCCGAGGACGCTCACGCTCCAAGACTCAGAATACAAAGAGTGGGTCTCGTTGTCATAGAAACGTCACGCGCGCTACGTACATATGCGCTGGCACGTGAGGTTTCTCATAAATAAAGATCGATGCTGGTACTTCGATTTCGGAGAGTATGAATTCTTGGCATGGAAAACTTATTCCTTTCGCATTTCCCTTTTTTCCATTTGGCAGGATCTATCAGCTGTTTTTTTTTCTCTCTCTGAGTCCATGGTTTGTGATATGATGCATCACTACTTATATAACGCTGTGTCTTTCTACGCAGGTTACTGTTGTTAACTATAGTCTAAATGAAACAGCAGCGAACGTAGAATGATGAGGTGAAATCAGTTGCTAAATTCGAGCGAAAGAGAGAAAAAAAAAATACAATGATGGAAATAAGTTCGAAAGGAGAACCATTTATCGAGGAAACCGATTCTATATTTTCAACATGTTGTACTACAAGAACTATATCTCGGTCTCAAAAAGAAGAAACCTCTGCTTTGTTATGTTCAACCACACCATTTAAATTCACCAAGGCAGATTCTTGGCTTACTTGTTTAAAACTGCTCTATTCCGAAACATTAAGACATATTCACAGCTAATGAGTCACCGTGGATGGGCAAATAATAATTCTTTATGCAAAATGCTCCAGATTAACACTACAGATCAACAACAGTTATGATTCGGGTCCTCAGAACCTTCTCGTTGTTGTTGTTGTTGTTGTTGTTGTTGCTGCTGTTGTTTTCGTTTTCTGGACAGCCATTCCTAGTTAGTCTTTGTTCAGTTGTAACAATCCATCAATCCATTCTGTGCCGTTTGGTGCATGAGGCGTTGACTGGGGATCTTCGCCCGCTGTCTGCAGCTCCTCCGAGGGCTGCTCCCAGAGTCAGTCTCTCTGTCTCTGTCTGTCTCCCTTTCTTTCTCTGTCTCTTTGTCCTCCTCCTCCTTCTTCTTTTTAGTCGTCCATTTCCCGTCCCTTCTTTCCTTCCCTTCTTCTTCCTCTTCTTCTTCACCTCCCCCTACGCCCGGTTGTTTTTTTTGGGTCGCCGTCAGTAAGTTTCCTACCCTGAGGCGTAACGAGTCTTTGACCTTGCCTGATACAGGATAAAAAGAATTACACAAAAATAATGCGACAGTACTACAATTAAGTGAATCACAATATCAGAGCGTCAAACAAACAACACACTGAAATAAACATCATTTACGTACCGACTGTGGCGAGGGTCAGTCCATGGTGGAGCTATTTTTGCTTGAGACAGAAACTCGACTAGTTTGATTCAGGAACCCTTTGTGGCCACATTGTGCATATAATATATATATATATATATATATATATATATATATATATATATATACAGATATACATATATAATAAGAGAGAGAGAGAGAGGAGAGAGAGAGAGAGAGAG
This sequence comes from Conus canariensis, assembly GCA_033310375.1. Taxonomy (NCBI): domain Eukaryota; kingdom Metazoa; phylum Mollusca; class Gastropoda; order Neogastropoda; family Conidae; genus Conus; species Conus canariensis. The sequence continues at coordinate 28,209,015 of CM065728.1, forward strand.
AGAGAGAGAGAGGGGAGAGCCTGCGCGTGCCTGTGTCACTTACTTAAACCTTCTTGCATATTGACGCGCGGCTTCTAGAAAGAAGCACAGGTGCGAAACTGGAAATAAGTTGATCGGTTTGCTGAGTATTGCTGTCGGAGTTCACAAAGTTTATTTTATTTATTGATTCTGCAACGACGTAGACGCAAAGTAAATCCTTCTCTTTGAAAAGATAGAATAAAAAAAATGAAGACACCAGCAGAGAGAGAGAGAGAGAGAGAGAGAGAGAGAGAGAGAGAGAGAGAGAGAGAGAGAGAGAGAGACAGATAGACAGGCAGACAGGCAGACAGACAAGGGGGGGGGGGAGAGAGAGAGAGAGAGATTAACAAAAAATGCATAAAGGGTGTGAATGTGTTGAGGGCTGCTCAAAGTGTTGAACACTATGAAAACGAAAGAAAAATGCAAACAAGCAATCAACCAAACACAGCCACAAACTACTATTTTGACCGGTATGAACACGGCTTTTTGTGGCAATACAATCAATGGGATTTCAGATGCTCTCTTAGGCCAAGAAGACTGCAAAAATTGGTAGGCTGACAGTTCATAGTAGGATCACATATTGATGCTAAAACGATAATTGGTGAGTCACGAAAGGGAACAGTTGGTCGCAACCCAGGTCGCAACTCGGTTATCAAAAGGGGAAACAACAGGTGCCACGATAATTTTTGCAGTGCGTCTCCCCCCACCCCCACCCCCACCCCCATCGCCACCCCTTCCCTGGACAGCATTAGTGGGCTCCGGAACAAATAAAAAGTCACACAACTTGAGGCCGTGGAGTCACACAGATTTGATGCTTTATGTAGTATAGCAGATTCGTCGAAAATAAACCGAATAACATCAGCAACGTAGTGGGGCTTTTCTTTTGTGTGGAAGCCAACGCCGCCGCCGCCGCCCCCCCCCCCCCTCCCTCCCACCCTCTCTCCTCTCCTCAACCCCTGACAAATAATTCTACAGGTTGTGAAAACAGAAAGCAATAGATTAAAAACATGAAGAAAAACAAACGCAAATGGTGTATGTCTGAATGGCGCGGAAGCATCATTAGTCATCTGTCGCACAGACGGGACAAGTTTTGTTTCATTTGCTACAAACCACAGCGAAACGGTCGTTCAAACGAGGCGCTGGAGACGACGAACAACGCTGATATCATTGCTTGATATAAAAAAAAGAAGGAAGAACCGACAAATTCTCTTGTTTCTGTCTGGATAAGAACGGTTTTGTTTAGAGCAAAATCATGGAACCATCACAGACAGGGCTACTGAACAGTATTTCCGTAATGTTCAAAACTGCTACGGCAAAAATAGAGAACGTTCTCTGATTACGACAACCATAGGACATTCATGACTAAACCCAAGACATGGACTCACGGATCACAATGCAGGTTCGTTTTGCCTTGGAAATAATTGTGACTACTTTTTCTCCCACTTATGAATCGTACACCGCTCAATGCCCCCTTACCGTCCCCCCTCCTGTTTATCACCCCCCCCCCCAAACCTCACACTTATTGATGTCTCCCCGACCACCACCAGCACCCCGCCCATCCTCCTCGAAATAGGCTTAGCTCTATGAACAAATCATGCCCTCGTTGTTATGGCCTTATATTTTCTCGCCCACTTCCCCATCGTCATGCAGCCTTCCCCCCCTCCCCTAAGTTCCCACTTTCTCCTGTCTACCCTTCCTACTAACTCGCCCCCTCGTCCCCCCCCCCCCTCCTGACGCCACTCCCTTCCCTCGACCCTCACTAGCATTGCCAAATATAGAGGTCCATGAAAAAATCACGCACGCACACAAATACTCAAGAGAGGAGAGAAGAGAGAGAGAGAGAGAGAGAGAGAGAGAGAGAGGAGAGAGAGAGAACAGAGACAGAGACAGAGACAGAGACAGAGAGAGAGATTTGTAAAACTCAACAGTTTAAACAACAATCAAATATAGCACACACACACACACACATACACACACACACACACACACACACACACACACACACACACACACACACACACACACAACACGAGAGGGAGAGAGAGAGAGAGATATGGTAGAGCATTTGAGAATAATAGCCTTTCAAATCGAAATTCAGACCAGCAAATAAATAGACTAAAACGATGCCACCCGAAGAAAACAAGACTCATGCATCAAATGAAAACTAAATTAGACCACAGTCGCTCTGTACTTCAGCCGGTACTTATGGATCGATATGGTAAGAGTCAAATCTCGCATACTGGTTCAATATCTTAACCTGAAATTGAGTGACGCACAGACGTTTCAAGCAAAAAATAATTATGCAAGATGTAAAACAGCTTTTTTTTGTATACAGAGAGAACAATCGAAGAAGTAACCATCGATCCGACAGAAAAGCAGATGAAAAACCAACGAACAAATCGAGAAAACCGTTGCGTTTCTGGAGACAGATCGTGCTCATTCAATTGCACAAAAGAAGCGAAAATGAGGGAGAGAAGCCACTAAGGGAAGAGGGTTAGGAGAAGTTGGGGAGTGGGGAGGGGCAGTGGGAGGTTATCCAACTGGTGTCACAATGGTACACAAATCCCGTTTGACTTATCTTAGAGGACGGGAAACAAAGCAGACCTGTTCGAAATTACGAACAAAGCCACTACCGACAAAGTGTAAAAACCCTAATAATGCAAATAACCAGGAGTTCTTAAGTTAGACTGCGTAAATATAAATAATATAGTCAGTCGCAGAATGGATAATCGAAGAAATACACAGACGTTTTATATAATCTCCAATGTGGAATAAGGCAATCAACCAGGTGCACGCTATACAAGAATATACAGCAGGGGAAAAAAATCCGCTGTAAGTAAACATTTTAAAATTCTCTTATGGTTTTCCTCTTCGGTTTTAGGTCATTTCTATTCCTTGGAAACAAAACAAATCAAAGCAAACAAAAACCGCAAAAAGATTCTCTTGTCAATGGCAGCATTTTTTTTCTTTCTGAAATACGAACGAAAAAGACCATACATACACTTCTGTACATGAAAGTGATTCCTTGTTGTAATCTGTTTTCATGAGTGCATTTTGCAAGGAAATGCGCGCGCGCACACACACACACACACACACACACAGGAACTAGAATGCACACGCAAAAAGCAGAGAGAGAGGGAGAGAGAGAGAGAGAGAGAGAGAGAGAGATGGTAAGGAAAAAAAATAAATAGAGAACCCCTCACGTTGTAATATGTCTTTCAAAACAGATCAGTTTGTTTCGTGTTCGACAATACATGTGCAACTTATTATTTTGATTCCAATACATGCGTCCCCACCCTACCCCTGCCCTAGTTCCCCGACACCTGAAACCTTGACTTAAAAAATGGGGGGTGGAGAGGAGGCAGGATAAAGTATCTACAAAAGAATAAATTAAACTGAACAACATTCCAAGGTAAATGAAAATCTCTTGCACATTACCAACATTTTTTACATGTACAAAAAATAGAACGTCTGACCGCGGCTTATATCACAGAAGTCACAGAATGATATATTAATAGTTATTGTGTCAGGGCCAGAGATTTGTCTGACTCAACTCAAAGTGTCTTTCATAATTATGTATGCGTGATAATCCAAAAATCTTCATGTCAGCGTACCTACCCCCCTCTCCGATGTTAAATGCTAATCGTAAGTGCAGAAGGACCCTAGGAAATGGTTTCATTCTAAGTCAACAGTATGGTATCATGCTTGCTGACTGGATAATGTCCTTGAAGTTATTCATGCTGATTCTTTTTTTGTTCTCCCGAATATGCGTTACGATAACACACACCCCTCATATAGCAAAACTAGTAGCGCCAGAAGAAGTAACAAGGTAATACGAGTAAAAGAGTTACTTTCCATTTTTGTGAGTGATTTGGAAACACTGAAACGTCAACGTTGACATCACTAGAATATTTCTCTATTTAGTGGAAACATGCTACTTCATAGACAGTTGCCAATACATGAATACCAACTCAGTACTGTTCGGGTTCCGTGTAAAATCTGTTATAGTCTTGCTGAAGACATTCTAAATCGCCCCCATGGATACCCCGCAAAGCTTCATGGTTTCGTCCTGAGGTTTCTTTCCGTCTTTCCGCCAAATCTGTAGTTCCGTTGATTTTACGTAATATTACTGGCAGAGAGGAAGATAATCATACCAAGGATGCTGGTGAAAACATACCATCCTTGTTTCGGGTTTAAAAGAAAATGAAGAAGTCTAGGTGTATACTTCTTTACCGACATGAGCGTTTCCACACAATATAAACGGGAAGACCCACCGGTTTTGATAGCTTGCATGGATTCCTTTGGGGCGCTTTACATGTTACCTCGCCTCCTGCATGGTTAGCTGTCTTCTTCACTTTACCTCTGTGTGGTACGTCGCTTCCACAATGTCCCTCTGCGTCATGCCTCATTTCATTACCTTGCATCTGCGTGATATATCACGTCCTTTTTGTCTGTTCATGGTACCTCTCTCCATTACCTTGTCTCTGTACGGAATCTCTCGCAATCATCTTACTTCCAGCGTTGTACATCACTTCATCACCTAACCAATAAACCACGTTCCAGACCAACTCTGACAGGCCTCAAGAAGGAATCAGTCCAGAACCCCGGAAGACGGGGTGTTTTACTCACTAGTGCACCACGCCAGCACTGTTCACTGACGCAATTGCGGAGTACATAAAATGTGTTGATTCGGCACCGAGCCCCGTCGTACCCCCCCCCCCCCCCCCCCCCCCGGTCTCCTCTCTCACTCCTCCTGCGTCATCATCCCTACCTTCCCATCCTCGGCTTCTTCCCTCCTTAACTCCACGCCCAATCTGCTAGAAGCTTCGCCAGCGGCAAGGTTGCTGGATGATATCAACACTGTCTTTCCGTTGACTTTCCCAGCAGCTGTATCTTACCTCCACAATCATTTTCCCTCGAACATTAACTCTTTAGCGACCTACAAGCAGACAAACCCGCCCGTCGAACAGAAATGTCAAGAGCTATTGATTCTGAAGGGCGAACGCCTCTGAAGTTTGACACAACGTGTGGCTTTTTCCCCACAAGCTATGGAATCTGGAGGGGAAAAAAACATTCACATCGTGTAGCTTTTTTCCCTCAGTTCTAGGAATCGGCAGCACACACACACACAATTACTAGATCACGTTGGAAGGGATCTTTTTGTGATTAGACATTTCTCAAGCTGATTTTACAAAGCGCGTCACGTTGCACGAGAACCATTAGTAAACTTAAACTCTGTCATCTTTGGTCGAAGATAACCACAGCAGTTTCAGAACAGGTTGCACTATATGAATTGTTTTTCTTCTTCTTTTTTCCCGAGAGTAAGGTCAGTGAATATACGGAACCAAGATTAGCAACATCATGAAGCTGAACAATGACATCAAACAATTCATGTCTCGTGAATTTTATATAGTCACCATTCCAGTGGTGCGGTTTCCACGGGGGTGTATGAAAATATATTCATGCGGATTGGAGGTAGAGGACTGGGGTGGGAGGGGAACTTTGGGGATGGAGGGAGAGGTTGGAGACGGAGGAAGCTAAAATGGAAGACTTACAAGCTGCGGGGGGCATGCGTAGGTATGACGTAATGTTATCTTTATTTTCAATCTTATATAATTGGCTGACATTTCTACTTCTGTATTAGTCAGCATTTGAAATGAAGTGAAAATGAATTCAATCAAAAAACAAGAAAAAAGAAAGAGAAAAAGAAAAAAAAAAACCCGTTGAAATGAGTATATCCGGTTGCAGTCGATAGACTCCTTTTCTTTTCTCAGCCATTTGTGGTGACAAGACTTACATACTAATAAGCTGAAGCTTCTAAAACAAAGGATTCATATAACTGGGTGCTTTCAAAATGTGCCCAGAATCTTTCGAGAGGCGCATTAAAACTATCAGGCCTATTTTTTGTCAGCACTGGATCACTGGTTGAAATTCCCGCTGCTTCCAGCAAGAACAAACAATAATAGAGGTCAAATGCACAAAAACAAATACAACTGGTTTTACAGATCACTCCAAAACAATCAGAACATAACAATTAGCCCTTCAAAATCTTCAAGAAGAGAGAGAGAGAGAGAGAGAGAGAGAGAGAGAGAGAGAGAGAGAGAGAGAGAGAGAGAGAGGTGTCGGGGGTAATTGTTGGGCCATTTTCCCGTCTAACAAAGTGAGCATGACCAAGCGTGTTATTGACAACAAGAAATTGCTTTCACACTCTTTTGCCTTGCTCTGAGAGCTTTCAAAATAAATAAGTCATATTTTACCCTTTTCTATTATTCGTTTTGTCTGGTATAGGAAAGTAAGAACGCAGAACAAAATACAGATAAGCGACTGTCACATTCCGATCGGATAAGTTGTAATCGGCAGTGTCCACACCTATCTTAAAAACAAAACAAAAACAAAATCATTCTGACATATTGGTAGAAAATAACAAAGAAATACTTTTTTCGGATACACTGGTTAAGATAATGGACAAATAACATCTCTGTTTTGAGCAGTTTTGAGTGATTGAAAAACGGGAGGTCAGTGGAAAGATCGCGATTTTAAACCTTTTTAAGACAAACGGTTGCACGATTGGATGTCCATAACTTGGCTTATATGTACACCCGACCCCAAATGAGTCCCTGAAAGACACACAGACACTATAGAAGGGGTGTGGCACTACCTCGAATGTCAATCTACCTTGAAAAACAATGTATAAAATCTCTGTTTTCAAATACCCGAACCTTTCCCCTATGCCAACTCCTTGAGTGTCTCAAACTTTCCGTAAATCAGACATGTAAAAAAAAATATTTCCGATTTTACATAAAAAGAAAAAACAGACGTAAGTTGGTTGAGAGAGAGAGAGAGAGAGAGAGAGAGAGAGAGAGAGAGAGAGAGAGAGAGAGAGAGAGACAGAGACAGACAGACAGACAGACAGACAGACAGAGACAGACAGACAGACAGAAGAAAGACAGAGACAGAGACAGACAGACAGACAGACAGAAGACAGACAAACAGACAGACAGAGAGAGAGGCCGGGCTTGGCGAGAGGGGTATAGTAGAAACGTTACAGTTATGTCACATCAAGAATTTAAAGAAGGAAGTAAGCTTCTTCCTTTCTGCCTTGCTTCTGAGCATGATAATTGTCTAGGAACATGATAAAGAAAAACCCGTCTTGAATTCTCTTTGCGCATTTTTGTAGGCAAGTATTGCGGGGAGGGGGTAACATTGGTTACGACGGAGGCAGGGGAGGGGAGGGGGCAAGGGAACGGAGGGAGTGTGGAAGAGGCTGGGAGGAGGGGGGAAGGATGCCGAGATAAAAAAAAATGGTTTTCAGAGAAAAGGTACTGAGACACCACACATTGCTGATTCTTACCGAGAGGATAAACAGCATTTCATTAATTATCAATTGTCAACAACAAATAAGCAAATCAGGAAGTAAGTTGATAAATGAATAAATAAGTAAATACACGAATGAATGAAAAAGAATACGAAATAAATGAATAAACAAATAGATAAATAAAATTTCAGCACAATAAAAACCGAACAGTAGCACGTCTATGTAAATACACAGTCAATTGCTAATGGGTTCACACATTTTCTGTTCCTTGTCCATTTTCCTCTGCTGTGATAACTGGGCTCCACTAAAAAAGAAAAAAGAAAATCCACATCGGGACTTTTCTTCTGGAATAAAGGAAATAAAATTAAAAAAAAACAACCCAGATCAGAGATGTCTGAAACATTCATGCCTTGTCCTGTGCTACGTTTGTCTATGTCCTTGGCGGTAACTAACCCCTTCTCTTTCTAAATTTTGCTTCATTTTCCGCCCTCAGTCACTCCTTGAAACTTCATTTTTCATATTGCTGTTTATCATTATTATTATTATCATTATTATTACTATCATCATTATTATCATTATTATTGTTATCATTATTACCGCAGTTGTCGTTGTTGTTATTATTACTATTAACACTATTTTATTGATCAATTCATTTATTATGATTATCATTATCATTCTTTGTCCTCTTTTTCTTCTTGTTATTATTATTATCATCATCATCATAATCATCATCATATTATTATTGTTATCATCATCATCATCATCATCATCATCAATACTATTATTATCATTATTATTATTACTTTTAAGACTCTTGAGGCTTGCTCGTTTTCAGCACTTTTCGAAGAAGTCAGGCTTCTTACCTACCAGGTTTCACTGAGCATTCTTATCAATGTCTATGTGGTTCAGCCGCCGTGGCGAAGTGGTCAGCGTCGCGGACTCCCGGCTGGGAGGTCATGGGTTCGAATCCCATCAGAGTCATGTGGGTTTTTCTGCCTCGACCGGCTCCTACCCAGAGTTGAGTTTGCTGCGGACTCAGTTGGGAAGACTGGGACCACACAGTCGAGTTTCATCCACTTAATGGATGCGTTTCTGAGAGTGTTGCTCAAATTTCCTGACCAACACTGCAGGTGCCTGTATCTCTCGGGCCTGGTTGACGCCGGGATATATTATGAAAGGAAGCGTAGAGTACAGCCCTGTCATGTAGTCTCAGACCGAAATGGAAATCCGTAGCATCATCGTAATCATCCTCATTCTCATCGATCAGCATAAAAAAGTCTCAAATTCTGTGGCCCTTCATGCCCTGCTCTCATGGTGACCTCAATTTCGATGTCCTCTACACGTCTGTGGCCTTGGTTTGGTTCCGTCGGGGTCACCGGTATCGGCGAGTCCATGGGGGCTGTCGTTGGACGGACGTGGTGGCGCCCTCCGGAGGGAGAGCTCACTCACGCCGGCTCCGCGACTAAGCAATTATTGTCGTCAGTAGGGGGCTTAGTAGGTGGTGTCCTGCGTACGTTAGATCAGAACAGGCGCCACTGAACACCACCGAAGTGACTCGGCAGCAGTGCAGTGTCTCCTCCGGTGGGTTGGCTCTTGACGACTTGACATGGACTGCTCCCCTGCGGATTGCCGGTGCCGGGGTTGCGGCGGGGCCGACCGGGCTGTGGCTGTGGACGGGGTGTCGGAATGAGCGGCGTGGGTGCACTGCCTCTGAGGTGGCGCAGAGGTTGGGACAGAAAAAAAAAAGAAAAAAAAAAGTCTATGTGGTTCACTGCTCTGGGAGTATCTCCCACTTTCGTTCTTTAATGGCAAGTACGCGTTTTCCATTTACCAGATTTAAAACTCTTTTGCTGGGTTTCAATAAAAAAAAAAAAAACACCCTCTAAATGATATGTTCATATGAGATATTGTGGCACGGATGCATCATTCATTTACTTCCGCCCCCCCCCCCCCCCCCTCAAAATTACAAACCTGGCTGCAGTCCAGTAAACCCGTAATAATAATAATAATGATAATAATAATAATAATAACAAAATATAATAATAATAATAATAATAATAATAATGAGAAGAAGAAGAAGAAGAAGAAGAAGAAGAAGAAGAGAAGAAGAAGAAGAAGAAGAATTGAGGAAAGAAAAAGAAGCAAAACAGAAAAAAAATGTAGTTGTAATAACCTTATTAAAAAGGGAAAGCGGAATAACGACCTGATTCCATCAAATAAAGTTAAAGGGATAGCACGACCACAGCTAAAAAAAAACAGCCAACTGAAAAAGAAAAGAAAAACAGAAAAAAAGGAGGGAGGAGGGCAGGACAAGGAGTGGGGAAGATGGAAGATGGGAAGGTGTGAGTGGGGAGAGATGCGCGAGCGTGGCGGGGGGGGGGGGGGGGGGGGGGGGGGGGGGGGGGGGAGGGGAGGAGGCACAAGGTCCAATATTCTTGCAGTTCCTCCCGTCTGACGCCTTCAAGCCGCATGTTAGTCCCCCCCCCCCTCCTCCCCTCCCCTCCCCTTCCCAACCCTCTCCCGATCAGCTGGTAGAGAAAAAAGTATCCACATTTTTGCTCCCGTTACATCTCTCGGGGTGTGAGGCGTAATAAATAACATAATGTACAATACTGGATCACTATTGCTTCAAAGCGAAAAATAGCCGAAGATTGAACACGTTAAGTAAAAAAAAAACCTTCAGAAATAGGGGGGAGATTTCCAACAAACAATCCAAAAAGAACTGAAGTTAAGAAGACAAACACAGCTTCACATATAAACAAAATAATTCATTTCAGAGCGAAAGTAACCCCGCAAACTTAGCATGCATCAACGTGACCGGCATTTCCTAGGATTCAGCTAGTATACAGAGGAGGGATGGGGGTCGGCCTCATCCCTACCCCACCCCTAATTCACCCACCCTCCCAAGCACACCGCACCCACTATCCCACACCACCACCACCACCCCCTACCCACCCAACACTCACCTCACTCTTCCTCGTTCCTCTCTCTCTCTCTCTCTCTCTCTCTCTCTCTCTCAAAACAAAGTGAAATTCGTTCCCAGTGGTTTCCCTGTTACCTTCCCAACAGCATATGTATTTTCCTGTCCTGCGCAACACACACCCTTACCCGCCCCCCCTCCCCCTCCCCAGCCCCCCCGTCGTCCCTCCTACCCCCCCCCCCCCCCCTCCGTTTGTAGTCTTGCGCCTCTTTCATTTCCAATGCCTTATGTGCGAGTACTCCCAGCGTTTTCCGACAGCATTAGACTTGTTGTCAGGTGATGATGAGTTTCAATCTGGAGTTTTGTACATAAAATTAATGAATAAATACAGTCACCTAGAAATTCGGAAACAAAACAAACAGAAAACATGTTCTATGTAATTAATGTGACTCTGTCTCGCTTGTTAACAAAGAAATCGAACACTCACATTAGCGAAAAGTGTAAAATAACATAACGGAAGGAAACAAAAACAACAATAACAAACTCAAAAAGAGGGGGGGGGGGGGGGGGGTAGGGAGGGCTATGTGTCATGGGGACAGAAAGAGGAGAGGAGGGGGAATGTTCTGCGAGGTTATGAGGTGGGGGTGGGAGAAGGGGACAAAAGAAACTACGGAAAAGGGCGAGGATATTTATACATATATATATATATATATATATTAGAGGAGAGAGGAGAGAGAGAGAGAGAGAGAGAGAGAGAGAGAGAGAGAGAGAGAGAGAGATAGTTAGATAGACAGACAGATATATAGATACAGATGTGCATTCACAATTATAGAAAATTTAGTCCGCGAGGGGTTGGGGTTGGGTGCGGGTGGGGGAGGGGGACCAAACAAACAAAGACGAGGTCCTCATGAGTGAGCGCCTGACGTGCACCTTGTCAGAGCAAACCAGAATGTTGGCCACGTAATGACAGCTAAAAGACTGTACCCGCAGTGTATCAAAACATTTTCACATGATAACCATTTTCTTTGCAAATTAGTCAAAATCAAAACAAAAACAAAACCAATTTAAATGTACTCAAGACATTAAAAAAAAAACCCAACACATTAAAAAGAAAACAAACAAACGAACAACAATTAAAAAAAGTAAACGAACAATAAAGGGATAGATGCTCTTCAATCGGGCCTGTAGTTTCCGTACCTGTTTCGCACATGTATACAAGAAAAAAACCCGAACCTCAAAGGTATAAACGATCGATTGAGAGTGTTCTTACTGATTAACAATGACATATAGCTTTGATCCTCAGAACGGCAAAACAGCTGGCGCCAGGGGAATGCGGAGATGGAGCTAACACATCATGCATCATACATTTATTAGCAAACAAACATAAAATAAAGGGTGGGGGTGGGGGGGGGGGGGAGGGAGGCAGTCGATGCATAAAGGAGTGGGGGAATGGAAGCGGGATCTTGCGGTTTCCGTTTCGAGTAAAACAACAAAAGACGGTGATTCTCATGACCTGTTCAGTTATTCCAGAAAAAAAAAACCCAACAAAACAAAAACAAGAAATAAACAAACACCCCACCCCCAAAAAACAAAAACAAACGAACCCCCCACAAGTCACAAACAAAAGCGCTGTCAAAGTGCAGCAATATCAAGTTTGACAACAACAAAAAAAAAATTAGCTTCAACATCTTATTTTTATCACGAAATGTCAGTGACCTGATGACAGGGCAAGGGTTGATGAACCAGACAAACTGAACATTCATTTTTGACAGTACGCTGATAGGACGTGCCACTTTCTGAAGCCAGTTTTCAAGCGTGGTAGAAGTTCAGTAGGTGACATTTTTTCACGGTTGTGTCTTCCCGTGGAGATCCACGTGACCGTCAGCCATTCACTTTTCCCACAAGTCAAAATCTGCGAGCGACTTGATTCCTTACAAAAAGAAAGTCAGACAAAAATCGAACAAAAAAGTAAACAAACGAACAAACAAAAATATGCGTGATATATAATAACACATCGTGACTTCTTTTCAGGAATAATTCATCCATTTTCATTTTCTGCAACGCGAAAGCACTGACAGCAGAACCAGATTCACAGCCTGCGCAAGTTTCCAGAATGTATATCTATATTCGCATACCATGCCTTGCAAAAGTACTGATCATCACGCTGCAGCGAGCGTGCACACACACACACACACACACACACACACACACACACACACACACACACACACACACACACACACGCACGCACCCCGCACACACACACACACACACCACACACACACACACACACACACACACACACACACACACACACAGAGTTCCCGAAAGGAAAAAAACAACGACAATGCAATGACATCTGCTCTATACCACAAACGTTACGCATGACAAGCTAGTAACAGCTGCGAGCATAAGAGTAAAGTCAGTCGATCGAGAAACCATGCGATTAAAAACCGTTGAAAGTGGCACAATAATGGTATATACACGTTGTTTTGCCCCACCCCATCCCGCCAACCACCTCCTCTCACCCCCTTATTCCATCCCTCTCCACACACCATCCCACCCCACCCCACCCCAAACAAACAAACAAACAAATAAACAAAATGTGTGACAAAATGTGGCATTTTGAGTTTGAAGCTCCCTTTCTGACAGTCGTGTATAATGGGGGTTAGTAAAATCATGCACACACACACACACACACACATACACCAAAAAAATCTGAATAATCCACAATGTTAAAAAATACGGAATCCAGTGCCAGAAAATCTTGCGAAATGCAGTGCTTCCAGCATTTCAGCGTCAGTGAAGCTTCGGATCAGCTGCAAACCGAGTGGTTTTGTTGCTAGTATTTCTGTAGTTTCAGTTCTTGTTGTAGCTGTTGACTTTGTGTTCCTTGATCACACACGCCTTCACGGAGGACAGAATCACATAGTTTCTACAAATGAGCAAAAAATGACGAGCAATTGTAAGCGGAGGTTGGCAGACAGACAGACAAACAGACAGACAGACAGACAGACAGACAGAGAGAGCTAGAGGGGGGGGGGAGGGATGCATGGAGGGAGGGAAGGGAAGGGAATGAGAGACAGAGACAGAGACAGACAGACAGACAGACAGCAGACAGACAGACAGACAGAGACAGAGACATGGACAGAGACAAAGAGACTGGGAGAGAGAAGGGGACCTTGGAGTAGACGGTGGTGGAAGGAGAGAGGAAGGGGGGGGGGTTGGCTTCGTTCGAAGAGCGTTGTCAAGAGAGTAAAGACGTTGGGGAAAATGGGACACACTGGAACGAAGATATTGTCGAGGATTGGAGGGGAAGGGTTGGGGAGATAGTGGGAGCAGAGGAAGGGGGTGGGGAGGAGATGGAGGAGGGGGAGGGGACAGCATCGGGGTAGCCAAGCCTCCCATTCAACCTTCAAGCGACAGAGTACGAGACAGGCGGAGGGAGGTCGTCGATGTCGTCGTCAACGTTCAAAGTGTAACTCCCTGAAGTGGTGGTGTTGTCGTCGTCGTCACGCGAGCGATGCAGATGGTGCGGAAAGAACCCGGGAGACTCGCGGTGTTCCGGAGAACCGTCCTCCGCATCCGGATCGCCCTCCCCTCCTCTCCCGCCCGGAAGAAAGCCGGTCTCCAACGGCATGGGGCTCGCCGGCGGCGGAGGCAGGTGGCTGCCGCTGCCAGACAGCTCCAGACACTTGACGTTCTGAGCTGTCAGATCGTTCTTAAAGGTGACCCGCTTGCCCCCGAAGCTGGTCTCCTTCATCTGAGGGGGGCTGGTGTAGCTGCCGCTCCGCCCTGGGTGGTTCTGGTACAGGTTCATACTCCTCTTCCCGCCGTCCCGAAAGGGGCTCTTCTTCTCCGACGGGGCCCGAGAGGAGCCGAGGGTGTGCGCGTCGCGAAAGGCGGTTGGCTGAGCCGGGTCACGTGGCAGGTGGTTTCCGTACGAAGGGAGAATGCGCGGAGAGAATGTTTCGAAAGAGATCTCTTCGCCCTCCGCCGGCGGGGTGCTGGTGTACATGAAGCGGCGTTCCTTGAGCAGGGCTTCGGGGCCGTTGGCGAACACCATGCGTGACGTGTCCACTGTCAACACATAATAATAATAATAATGATAATAGTAATAATTATAGTAATGATAACACCAATAACAACAGTAATGATAATGATAATATTAATAATGATAAAAAATCATAATAATGGTGGTGATGATGACAATACAACAACAACAGTTATAATGATGATGATGATGATAATAATGATAATGATAATAACAATGAAAATGATAATAGTAATCATAATACTGATGATAATGATAATAATGATGATGATGATGATAATGATGATGATAATAATAATAATTATAATAATAATAATGATAATAATAATAATCTTAATAGTCATAATCATCATCATCGTCATCATCATCATCATCGTCATCATCATCATAACATAAATGATAATGATAATGATCACAGTGATAAAACAGCCGTCATCTTGGCAGCGATGATGATGATAAAGTAGGTAGTATACATCATACTGAAAACTGACATGATATTTACACCACATCCCATTCCTTTTCATAAACACACACACACACACACACACACACACACACACCACACACACACACACACACACTTCTCTAAGCCTCTTCTTTCTCCCCCCCCACCCCCCCCATCTTTTTCCTTTCCCTAATTATTCATCATCTCCACATCTGTGAAACGAAAAGAGAACTTGTCTATTTGCACGTCAGTACGGAAGCAGTAAAAGAAAAGAAGACCAAAATAAAGCTTAAGAAATTACTTCTTGGTTGTAAAAACCAACATCATAAAAAGTTGTGGGAAACTCAATCTGTTCTATTGGCATTTCCATAACCACGGGAATTTGAGAGAAGTGATCAGCGGCCGGCCAACAATGAAATCAAGCGTAGAAGGTGACATG
>CM065728.1:28236705-28241705 GCA_033310375.1 Conus canariensis
TTAAAAGGGTGGAAGAAGGGGGAAGTAGGTGAAGGTTTGTTGGACAGGTGGGGTGGAGGACAGGGTGGAAGGAGGGGTAGAATAGGAATTTCGGGGGTGGAGGTGGGAGGGGATAGGTGAAATATATCAGAAAGCTACATTAGGCCCTATACCAGCAAGGCTTTCACAATTTGTACCATTGTGTCGATCTGAAAGCTCACCCGCCAACGCTGCACCCCCTGCCTCCTTCTCATCCTCCCTCCCCCACCCGCACTTCCCATTATTCGCCCCTATCACTCTCTTCTTTCTCATACTGACAGACAGACAGAAAGACCAACTGGATTGATTTGATTAGCTCCGTATCAAGGATCAGGACAGAATCCTCGTTTTCAAGAGAGCGATCAACGCTCCACTTTCGTTCATCGTTTCTTGTTCGTTTGCTTGTGTACTCGCTTGTTCGATAGGGTTTTGAACTAGGATTGCATCTCTGGAGGCGTCTTCATAGCCCTGAATGGCTGACATATTCGTGCGTTCGGCTGCTGCTGCTCCTTGCAAGAAAGAAAAATAATCAATTGTCGGAATAGCATTAAGAACGATAAGACACAACAGCATACAAACATACTGCCAACGCTGGTGGTATTGTGTTAACATTTGAACCTCTCTCTCTCCCTCTCTCTCTCTCTCTCCCTCTCTCTGTCTCTCCGCGCGCGCGCGCGCGCGCGCGCGCGTGTGTGTGAGTGAATGTAATATGTGTGTGTGTGTGTGTGTGTGTGTGTGTGTGTGTGTGTGTGTGTGTGTGTGTGTGTGTGTGTGTGTGGTGAGACGGGGGCATGGGGGGTGGGGGGAGAACATCGGTGGGTGTGGGTGTGTGTAAATGTATGTATTTGTTTGAGTCGAAGTCAAAATTGTATCTTCATGTGGTATATTATATGGGAAACGTATTGCCTTTCCCTCGTAAAGCCAAAACGAAGAAGAAGAAGAAGAAGAAGAAGAACAACAACAACAACAACAACAACAAAAACAACAACAACAACAGCAGCAACAACAACAACAGCAATAACGAGAACAAGGAGAAAAAAAATGGAAAAGAAGTGTGCAACTGTGCGTATATGCATAGAGGCGCATCTCTCTCGCTCTTTCCCTCTCTGCGCACTCGCACGCAAACATAAACCCGCGCCACACACACGCGCGCAGGTATATTATATATATATATATATATATATATATATATATATATATATATATATATATATATATAGGATCAATGTGGTTAAAACGCCTAAAACGATTTTATAAGTGCTCAACCCCTTGGGGAGCAACATTTGTTAAGATAAAGTTTTAAAACGAAATCTACAAATTTGTTTCAAGCATTGAGCGCTATCGTCAGGATGATTTTGGGATATTTTAACAAATATATATATATATATATATATATATATATATATATATATATACATACACCCTATATATATATATATATACACCCTATATATATATATATATATATATATATATACACACCCTATATATATATATATACACACACACACACACACACACACCCTATATATATGAACCCTTGGTTGTGAGAACACCACAGAATTATGGACTGTGGTGTGTCTCTATTTGACACCAAGAGCGCAGACACAATTAGCCGTGTCTCCCTGATGAGTGCGATCCAGCGGACGAAAGGCCTAGGAGCAGGCAATACAAATAGATGTGCCTTCGAGAGGGATTACGATGGTTCCCTCAGGCAGCTAGTGAAGGATTTCTCATATTTATAATACATTCCCCATTTTCTTCATCTTCAATTTTGTTTTTCTAAAAGTTCAAATCTTTGCCAAGTCATTACTATAACGACTGAAGAATTGTTAGCCTGCACTTGTTTTCCCCCCACTACTTAATTGTTCAGCATTATATATATATATATATATAATATATAATATATATATATAGAGAGAGAGAGAGAGAGAGAGAGAGAGAGAGATTGTGTGCGTGCGTGTGCGCGCTTGCTTATGTGTGTGTGTATTTAATAACAACGGAGAAACATTTACGCAACTAACTTCGTATTCAGCAGTCTCTTTTATTGCATTTCCGAGCAGTCGCAAAAGTGAAATGCTTGAAATAGAAACTGAAATGTGCTGTTGTTATTTTACTGACGTTTCCCGCTAACATCATCGCTTTCAAAACGAGTTCATTTCTGGAATTGATCATTGCCATCCTTTCCTCTTGAATAATTCTTTTTCTAAAAAAATGGGCTTCGAGAAAGTATTGTTGTTCAGAAGGTGGGGACATACCATTCTCTATGTGCATTGGAGGAGAGAAAATGTAGGGTGGGGAGGCGTGGGGGTGGGGTGGGGGGGTGGGGGGGGGGCGGAAGAAATGGCTTTCAAATTGGATTCCAAAATTTGATTCGAAAGGCCATTGCTGTTGATGTTTCTGTAATGTAATGACTGTATGTTGGGGTCGTTTCTTGTGTGTTTGTTTATTCGTTCTTCATCGCCAGTTACAAAAACAAGAACAAAACAAAACAAAAGAATTAAACAAACAAAGAAAGATTTGTTTATGTAAAGGCACAAATCTCAGTAAAGTTCAAATCAATATTTAGTTATTTTCGCGAGAGCCAGGCCATAGCGCTAACACATGATTGTTTCAAGCAAAGCAAACAAAACGAAACAAAACTATACAAAAAAGAACAAAAACCGACAGAAGGAAGAAAGTTCAGAATAGACCAAAGTCATGATCCTAACTACATTCTATTATATTTTCGAAAGAAACGATAGCCAGCGGACAAAACACCGTGACTATGTAAGTGTTTGCATAATATGTTTATCTAAGTGCTTATAATGCTCTCTAAACATCCCTACAACATACCTGCAAATAATCTTAAAGTAAATGCTTAACTGGACTACAAATTAAAAAACAACAACATTCAAGATGCAAATGAAGACCGCACCGCCAGCTGAAAAACAAGGCTTGGAAAAACTGTGGAAAGACCTGAAAGAAAAACACAGCGCCCTCAGCAAAGCGGAATCTGCGAGGAAGAGGAAGAGCAAAAAGAAGAAGACACAAGAGCGCTTCTTCAGAGACCCCTTCCAGTTTGCCAGAACACTGTTTGAGCAGCCAAAATCTGGGACCCTAAGTGTGGACAAAGGAGTTCTTGAGCAGCATCTGAGGAAAACATACTCTGACCCACAGAGCAAAGCACCACTCGACATTCAAGGTCTGGTGTGGCCAACCAACCCTGAGGAACAGTTCAATGGCAAGCCTCCAACGTTGGCGGAAATCAAGAAGGTGGTCGACAAAGCCAGAGCCAAATCATCACCAGGGCCAAACGGAATACCTTACCAGCTTTACAAGAAATGTCCCAAGGTGCTGGAGTGGCTCCACAGGCTGCTGCGATCGGCTTGGAGAAACCAGAAGATCAGCGGCCAGTGGATGACGGCAGATGGTGTGTACATCCCCAAAGAGCAAAACTCAAGTGACATCAGCCAGTTCAGGCCAATATCACTACTGAACGTCGAAGGGAAAATCTTCTTCTCTGTCATGGCAGCAAGGCTGACCAAGTACCTGATGGAAAACAAGTACTTGGATGTGTCAGTCCAGAAAGGTGGCATCCCAGGCGTGGCTGGCTGTGTAGAACACGCCACAATGATCTGGGACGCAATTCAAAAAGCAAAAACAGAAAAGAGAGACCTGGACGTAGTGTGGCTTGATCTGGCAAACGCATATGGATCTGTGCCCCATGAGATGATACAGTTGGCTCTTGAGATGTACCATGTGCCAAAGAACATCCGCGACATGCTCAAGAAGTACTTCAATGGCTTCTCAATGCGGTTCTCTACCAAGGAGTACACAACAGACTGGATCAACTTGGAAGTGGGTATTGCAATGGGCTGTGCAATTTCCCCAATACTGTTCGTGCTGGCAATGGAACTCATCTTGAAAGCAGCAACAAACAACGCGAGACAAACAGACCTTGGCGATGGATACAAGATGCCTCCTCTCAAAGCCTTCATGGATGACACTACAGTGATTTCATCCAGAGAAGACGAGACACGTCATGTGCTGGAGAGGCTGGACGACATAGTTGCCTCATCCAGAATGAAGTTCAAGCCAAAGAAATCACGGAGTCTCTCACTGAGGAAAGGAAAAGTGGCCGGATCTGTGGTCTTCAGTGTTGCCAACCAGGCCATTCCAACAGTCACAGAAGAACCAGTCAAGAGCCTTGGAAGATGGTATGATGATACGCTGAAAGACACACAAAGAGCAAAAGAAACCAAGCAGATGGCGGAGGAAGGCGTGGAGACCATTGACCAGTGTGGGCTCCCTGGCAAATACAAGGTCTGGTGTCTGCAGTTCATGCTGATACCAAAGCTCCTATGGCCTCTGATGATATACGACATCTGCACCAGCATAGTGGAGGCAATGGAAGCCAAAATCAACAAGTTCACAAGGAAATGGCTTGGTGTCCCACCCTGTCTGACTGACATAGCGCTGTACTGTCGCCAAGCAAAGCTGAAACTACCACTGAAATCCATCCTGGAGGAATACAAAGCAGGGAAGATCAGACTTCAAAGCATGCTGGAGGACTCAGGAGACAAGGTGGTAGAAGCAATCAAGCCCCAGCTGAAGACAGGCAGAAAATGGAAAGTTCAAGAGGCGATGGATTCTGCAAAAGAAAGTCTCAAGATCAGAGAAATAACAGGACACACACAGACCAACAGACAAGGACTGGGGGTGACCAAAACTGAATGGTGGTCAAAGGCCAAAGGAAAAGCCAAAAGAGACATGATGATTCAGGAGATGAGAAAAGAAGAAGACCAAAAAAGACTCCAAAAAGCAGTCCAGCAGAGCCAGCAAGGGCAATGGACAACGTGGGAGAATGCACTCCAAAGAAGTCTCACTTGGAATGACATTTGGCACATGGCCCCTCTCAGGATCAGCTTCATTCTCAGATCTGCATATGACCTTCTGCCCTCAAATGCAAACCTGGTGAAGTGGGGGAAAACAGACGATCC
>CM065728.1:28264205-28266705 GCA_033310375.1 Conus canariensis
CTTTTTCTTCTTTCTCCTTCTTTCTTTCTTCTTTATTTTCTTCTTCTTCTTCCTGCTACTCCTCTTCTTCTTCGTCCTCCTCCTCAGCCTCTTCCTGTTCTCCTCCTCCTCCTCTCTTTTCTCGTTGTTGTTGTTGTTGTTGTTGTTGTTGTTGTTGTTGTTGTTGTTGTTGTTGTTCTTCTTCTTCTTCTTCTTCTTCTTCTTCTTCTTCTTCTTCTATTCCTCATCTCCTCCTTCTCCTCTTCTTCTTAATCCTTCTCTTCCTCGTCCTCCATTTCTTACTCCTCCTCGTGCTGCTCCTCCTCGTCCTCCTAGCTTCTCTTCTTCTTCTTCTCTTCTTCTTCTTCTTCTTCTTCTCTTCTTCTTCTTCTTCTTCTTCTTCTTCTTCTTCTTCTCTTCTTCTTCTTCTTCTTCTTCTTCTTCTTCCCTCTTCTTCTTCTTTTTCTTCTTCTTCTTCTTCTTCTTCTTCTTCCTTCTTCTTCCTTCTTCTTCTTCTTCTTCTTCTTTTCATTTTCATTCTCCTCCTCCGCCTCTTCTTCTTCTTGTACTTGTCTGGCTGGTGCAGAAGCAGTAGGAGAGGGAGCGGCAGGACTGGTTGGGAAAGGGGTGGTGGAGGCGTGAAGGCAATCTGACAGCGGATGACCATCCTTGATCAAGGCGAATTCAGCCCAGTCAACATCTGACGTGGAAAAGTGAGCACTCAGTCGACACACCAATCAGTGTCTTCACTAGTACAGCTTTCAGAACAAATTGTATATCGATTTGATCGAATTGCTGAAGGTCAAAGAGCTTGATCAAGAGAGAGAGAGAGAGAGAGAGAGAGAGAGAGAGAGAGAGAGAGAGAGAGAGAGAGAGAGAGACAGACAGACAGACAGACAGACAGACAGACAGAAGCAAGAGAGAGAGAGAGAGAGAGAGATTGACAAACAGACAGAAATGTAGAGACAGAGACATGGGCACAGACAGACAGACAAACACACACACACACACACACACACACACACACACACACACACACACAACGAGAGACAGACATAAACAGACAGACAGACAGAGAGACGGTCACACAGACAGACAGACAGGCAGACATACGAACACACACAAACAGTCAAAGAAAGGAAGTTTTGCCACCGAATAAAAAAAAACACAAGTTCTTTCAAGAGAAGAAACTACTATTGCTGGCTGGTCCACTGGGGTGCGGGGGGAAGGGGGGGGGGGGGGGGGGGCATCATAGAAGTCCGACTGTCAGATTTATATTCAGGACCTAAGTGAAATCGGGAACTTTTTATCTCTTTAATTCAACTAACGTATGTGGAGACTTCAAAGGTAACGTGTCACTGCTACTGGAAGCACTGTCTAGCACGGGACCGGACGCTTGCCTTATCTTCTTTTTTTCCCATTCTCTTCTCGCTCGTCCTCCTCCTTCTCCTCGGCCTCCTACACACCGTCGCTGTTGTCCTCCACTTCCTCCTTGTTCTTGCTCTTGTTCTTCTTCTTCATCATCATCATCATCATCATCATCATCATTTTCATCTTCTTCTTCTTTGTCGTCGTTGTCGTAATCGTCGTCATCGTAATCATCATCATCATCTTCTTCTTCTTCTTCTTCTTTCTTCTTCTTCTTCTTAACCCGGGTACTGTGACGTCAACGTAAATTATGACGTCAACTTAAAATGACATAGGTAACTACATGACGAAAATAATAATATTGACGAGAGAAGAGCAAGAACTAACGGCCGAGGCTTTGGTGCCCAGCCTAATTTATTTTGTTTTAATCGTCGTTTTCTCCGTAGTGTTACTATGTGGAGAGGCTGACTTTCAAGTCAGTAGTACGTTGATGTTCACTGTGTATGTGCGATACTTCTGATGACGGTACCAGCGAAATATGTACCAGGAAATTTAATTGTTATAGAAATGTTGTGAATGCTGTATCGCCGAGAGTGACTTAAAACTCCTGCAAGAATATTTATGTGCTCTAATTGCACCACCTCATGTGCGTCGGTGGGCTGAATTTATTGATGTGAACATTGTAATATCAATACACGGAGAAGCTAATTAATTTTTGTTTTAGATCAACAATACGTGGAATCGAAGTTTATTGTGTTCTATGGGACTTTGCTGAAATCGTGTTCTCCAGGGATTCAATATTGGTTGCTGTGCCTTGTGAATCTACAGTTCTTCTATGGTTTACTGTGCTTTATGAATCTGCGGTTCTTCTTCTATGGATTGCTGTGCTTTATGAATCTGTGGTTCTTCTGTGGATTACTGTGCTTTATGAATCTGCGGCTCTTCTTCTGTGGATTGCTGTGCTTTGTGAATCTGCGGTTCTTTTATGGATTGCTGTGCTTTATGAATCGGCGGTTCTTCTGTGGATTACTGTGCTTTATGAATCTGCGGCTCTTCTTCTGTGGATTGCTGTGCTTTGTGAATCTGCGGTTCTTCTGCTATGGATTACTGTGCCTTGTGAATTTGCGGTTCTTCTTCTGATAGTTTGACGTGA
>CM065728.1:28271705-28274205 GCA_033310375.1 Conus canariensis
AGACTGAAACCGTAAATTTACCGTTTGGGGCAGTTCTCGTCAGATCGGTTTTCGCGAGTGCACGGTACTTCAAGAAAATAAGAAAAGGAATCTGCAAGCGGTGGCATTTGACAAATTCATATAAAACAAGAACATTGGGCGGGGGTGGGGGTGTGGGTGGGGGGGTGGGGGGAGAGATGGGGAATCCAGACAAGAATAAGTAACAGAACGAGAGAAACCCCTATACGTAAGCTTTTACAATGAATAAACCCGACCAAAAAAAATCTTTAAACAAAATAAGATGGCATTATCATTTCTGAAAGTGAATGGTAAAAAACAAAGAGAGGATAACTAATGAAACAAAACAAAAAAGAAAAGGATATTGTGTGGTAAATTAGGAATATGGAGGCTCCACTAAGAAATGCAATTAACAAAAGTAGGATCGCATGCACATTACAAATGATTCGTGACATTATAGATGATAGGACTGTGATTAATTAAGTTGCGATAACACTAACTTCACACCCAAACACCATCCTGCTTATAAGAACAATGTTGAAGTACCGAAGCCCCGATAAATACTGACGGGACAGCGTCAAGGCCGTGCCATTTTGGAAGTCGGCTCCAGAGCTGCCAACCTCTGAAGAGACTTGAGAGGAATACATTTTAAAACTGAGAGGAATTTTTGACAGTTGAGAGGAATACATATGCTATCGCACCCCAAACAAAACAATGGCATTCCAGACACTTTATTTTCCATCCTTTTGTCAAATGCTTTCATCCAATCACTAGCACTGTCTCGAACAACACATTGTTGATCTTCCACATTTTTAAACACACTGTCTCAAAGCTTCATCTTATAACTCGGTTCATTTTTGCACTTCAGGATTATCAGTGGCTCTGCTGAGTCTTGACCCAAGGAGGGACGAAAGTCTGTAAGATTCTTCCTGACCAGCCTGGACACTTCCATAGGCCAAATTGTCGACTGGGATCAGCAGCACTCCCATTATGACAGCAGAAAATAACCTGAATCTGCACATCTGTTCTATTTTCTGTTCCTACTTTTCTGCCTCAGGATTGATTGGTCTACTAGGTCGTTTCGATAGAATGGCGCCGGAAGAAATTGAACCGGAACTAAGTTTCCAAACAGCTCTTTGGCTATGCGAACGACAGATGTGCAAACTCTGCAAACACATGAACTTTTTTCTTCTTTATTTTCTTTTCCTTCTTTTCTGTCTCAGGGTTAATTGGTCTACTAGGTCGTTTCGATATGATGCCGCAGGAAGACGCTGAACTGGAAGTAAGTTTCCAAACAGCTCTTTGGCTGTACGAACAACAGATGTGCAATCTCTGCGGAATGAACGAACTCTTTTTTTCTTTCTCTTTTTTCTTCCTTTTTTTTTTCGCGAGCAGAATGTTTTTGTGTGTGCGTCAAGCGGAATAATGGAACGACGCGCGTTTGACCATAATAAATTCTGTTGAAAGCGGGATGATTGGCAGCTCTGCAGACACCATCCCTCTCCTCCCGCCCCCTTAACCTCTTCTGGCCTCCACCAGGCACCCATGTACTACTGCTGAAGGGACAGAGAAGGTTTTCAAGTCTGCAAAAGTCCGACCTCACATAATGGTTCGAACTCACGGCCGTCAATCCACAGCCAAACACACTACCCACACTGGACGTCAGTCCCTCCATCGTTCCGTATGCCCTCCTAGACAAACAGCTCAGACGTTCTTTAACAAGTCTGCACTTGGATCTGTCGAGATACTTGAGAGCATGGAAAGGACAGGAAACCTGGTTTTCAGAGACACGACTATCATTTGAGTCTTACCCACTATCTACTCGTGTCATTCTTCTCTTCCCCGTTCCTACCCATTCAGTGCCCCCGCCCCCCCCCCCCCCCCCCCCCGGCATCCCCCCCTCCCACCTTGACTAAAAGTTACTTTCAAGTTTTCCGTACTTGCGGAAGGGAAGTGAATTGCACTAGGAGTGTGTGTGTGTGTGTGTGTGTGTGTGTGTGTGTGTGTGTGTGTGTGTGTGTGTGTGACAGAGACAGACAGACAGACGGACAGACAGAAAGAGACAAAAAGACAACAAACAGACAGGGACATAGAGACAGGGAGAGACAGAGACATGGTTACACAGAGAGACAGACATAAAGATGCATGCACAGACAAATGCACGCACACACCCGCATACACACATACGTGTGTGAGAGAGAGAGAGAGAGAGAGAGAGAGAGAGAGAGAGAGAAGGACAGACAGACAGGCAGACAGTCACAGAGACTGAGAGAGACAGAGACATGGTTACAGAGAGACACAGAAACAAAGACGTGTGCGTGAACAAATGCACGTACGCACGCACACACCCACACGCAAACAAGCGCGCGCGCGCGTGCACTGAGAGAGACAGAGAAAGAGAGAGAGAGAGAGAGAGAGAGAGAGAGAGAGAGAGAGAGAGTATTTTAAAAAAAGGAAGGAAAAAACACACGACGGCGGAAAAAGGAATCGACAAACGGGGACG
>CM065728.1:28279205-28291705 GCA_033310375.1 Conus canariensis
TGTTCCACCGTATTTGTTTTTCCTCCTTTTCTACAGAGGCTCTATGCCACACCGTGTGTGTTCCACCACATGTACGTTGTACCCTTTCAAAGGAGATTGCATGTTCAACTTACCTGTATTCGATCAGCTCTATGTCCATACTTTTCTCAGGAAGCTCTATGGCCAATCGTGTCTACGTTCCACCATCTTCATATTCCGAGGGTCATTGTGTGTCCCTCCTTTTTCCAAAGAGACTCTGTGGTCTATTGTGTCTGAGTTCCACCACCTCTGTATTCCGAGGGTCTGTGTATGTCCCTTCTTTTCCAGAGAGACTCTATGGTCCGCTGTGTCTATGTTCCACCATCTCTATACTCCCAGGCTCTTTGTATGTCCCTCCTCTTCCACGGAGACAAAATGGCCCATCGTGTCTTTGTTCAACCATCTCTACATTCCGAGACTCTTTGTGAGTCCCTCCTTTGCCAAGGAGATTCCATGGTCCATCATGTCTATGTTCCATTATATCTATATTCTGAGGTTCTGTGCTCCATCATATCTATTTTCTATCTTAGCTATGTTCTTCCGTGTCTAATATATCATTGCTTTGTTCTATCATGTCCACGTTCCACCACGTTTATATTCCATTTTTTTTCCAAAGGCGACTCTGTGTTTTATCCTGTTTATGTTCCACCATATTCATATTCCGTCGGTTCAAGGGAGAATCTGTTAAAATCTGAACTCTTTCACTCTTTCAACGAAAAACAAAGCAGAAGATTTAATTTTTGTAAATGACTCTCTGTGTGTGTGTGTGTGTGTGTGTGTGTGTGTGTGTGTGTGTGTGTGTGTGTGTGTGTGTGTCCGTGCGTGCGTGCGAGCGCGCGCGCGCGCGCGTGTGTGTTTGTATGTGTGTGTGTGTGTGTGTGTGTGTGTGTGTGTGTGTGTGTGTCTCTGTGTGTGTGTGTGTGTGTGTGTATGTGTGTGTGTGTGCGTGTGCGCGCGTGCGCGTATGTGTGTGTGTGTGTGTGTGTGTGTGTGTGTGGGTGTGTGTGTGTTGTGTTTGGTTGTGTGTGTGCGCGCGTGCGCGTACCTGCGTGCGTGTGAATGTGTGTGTGCGTGCGTGCGTGGGTGCGTGCGTGTGTACGCGCACACGCGCAGGTGGGGAAGGGCGGTGTAAGGGGGTGTCGACAGATACGTACAGATATAAGCAGACATTATATATTTAATTATGTAATATATATACATACATATATATATATTATATTATATATATATAGAGAGAGAGAGAGAGAGAGAGAGAGAGAGAGAGAGAGTGCTACTGTGATCAATCTTATTCGGGAAACCCACGCCAGCAGATCCATCTCCTCTTCTCCTGTTCGTGTGGACATGACTGTAAACATGAACCCAACTGGCTAACAAACCGGGCAGCAGTCTCCCCTCCCTCTCCCCCCCCTCCCTCCCCATCCCGTCCTCCTTCCAGCATGTCCCTTTCCTTTCCCTCCTAACAAACTAAGGTCACACACACACACACACACACACACACACACACACACACACACACACACACACACACACACACAGATATCAGGGCACGTCGAAATTATCCCAATTGTATTTAGTCCCACGCCACCAAGAACTCAAAGGCGCCACCATGGAAGGAAATGCGGGGAGAAGACAATCCCCCCCTCAGCCAAACCAAACACGGAGAAAGAACATCAAACATGAATTCCCCCGCCCCCGCCCACTCTCTCCCTACACACACACACACACACACACACACACACACACACACACACACACACACACACACACACCTTTACAACTACCACTCCTACAGCCATCACCACCATACCCTCCCAATTCACCCCAACCTTCTCAAACAAACATGGCGACTGGTCGCAACATCAGTCGTATTACTACGCCCCACTACGTGATCGGGCTCTTTTTTCCAGCCAGTGTTTTACGATCCTTCCGCGAGTAGTCCTAATCGCGCATGCTCTGGTTTCGTTCAGATGAATGGCCTGAGCTGTTTGGAAAGAAACGAGAGAAATTGTACAAACCACAAGCAGCATTACAGCTGCCTCATACTTGGTATGAAAACCATACCTTTGTCCACGCAACATGTGAACTGCTGTGCTCTCAAGTACCCATGGTATGGAAGTTTACAGAATATGACGAATCACTAGCCTGACATCGAGAAAGAGATGTAAAACAAAATCGTTGTCAAGAACAAATTAACTTTCGGATCCAACTTCTTTCCGTTTCAAATCCACCCCATCTTCTACACTTACAAAATAAATGGCGTCTCTAAAGAATGAAAGTCGGAAGGAAGTCTGTTCTGCGTTCTGTCTTCATTTTTTCTCCTTGCACCACGTCCTCTGATTGGAGCATGAAAAGATAAGGATTTTCATTCGCCTTTGCTTTCTCTTTGGCTCGCACATGCGCGTACGATGATTATTTTATCATCCATCATCTTACCTTTGATTTTTTCCTTTTCAGTTATGCTATAAATGACAAGAAGGAAACTTAGTTATCCCCATGGTGAATCATGTTCTGATCCTTTGATCCCAAGCTATTTTGGCTTTAAAGAACCAAATAGTTTGTCTACTGGAGTGAATAAAGGCAGCTTGGGTAGAGGCTTATGGGCCTCTTAATGTTTTTTTTTTCTCCTTGGAAGCAAAACTGACCTTTACTATGTTATTCATTGTTTACGTTTTCCCTGATGCACTTACAATTTTCCTTCTGTTTAGCTATGGCTGGAATCAAAGTACGGTATCAAAGCATGTGATGAGTACGTTGCAAACTAAGCTTTTTTTAAAAATCGCTATGCATATTTTACATTTTCTTATCCACACACACACACACACACACACACACACACACACACACACACACACACACACACATACACACACAGGCGCGCGCAAACACACACACACACACACACACACACACACACACACACACACACACACATACACACACAGGCGCGCGCAAACACACACACACACACACACACACACACACACACACACACACACACACACACACACACACACACACCAGAATGCTGTAGGTCTGCGATGAAAGAAGCGTCATCTACTGTACAACAGAGGCGGCCACAGTACGAGTGATAGATAGATATCCTCACGGGTAGTGCTGGTGTCGAGCCACATTTATGCCACCGGTGTTTATTATCGCTCATCGTAAACACTCGCTGCGCGCCTTCATTGATTGTGGCTGCACACCAAAAAGTTATGCGCTAACGCCTTGCTTTAAGGAGTCGAGTATGAACAGACTGGCACAATTTGATTGTTTTGATAATGTTTATTGTGTCTGAAGGTTGATTCTCCTCGTTTGCTTTCATATGGCCATCAAGGTACAAGCCAGACGGTTCAAAATACAGTCACGGGTGAGTTTTAAAACATGAAATGTGACGTCAGCTAAGAGGAAGGTCATGTATTTGAAAATCGTGAATGATGTTATCATTGGAAATTCCCCAAAACAAGTTCAATGATTGGTGGAAGTGGTGGGAGGGAAGGGGGTGTTGTTCTTTTGATCAGTTATCAGTTTTAACATAAAATGCTGGCTGAAACTTCTCAAAGCGGTTAAAAGGATTATATAGTGATTCGGAGCAGAATCTTAATTGTGGCGTGCGGCCAATTATCGCAACTGTAGTAGCTGACGTCACTTTTTCTTCTGCACAGTTTGGAGCAGCTCCCTATATGAGATTGGGAGGACATTCCCTCTCATTTCTGTGTTCCGGATCAAAGAGCGGTTCCATGTTCCGCTGAAACGTGGCAGAGGTCAATGCTCGATGTAGTGCTCTTCTCCCACAGTTCAAAGCTCCGCTCTGACCTCGCTTGCAGACCTGATGTGTGTGGCCAGCTGGGTTTTGAACCCCCGCGACGCCATCATCTGGAGCAGTCTTTGCATATTCTGAACAGAGTACAGCGCGGGGGCTCTATGGACACCATTCTCTCTCTCTCTCTCTCTCTCTCTCTCTCTCTCTCTCTCTCTCTCTCTCTCTCTCTCTCTCTCTCTCTCTCTCTCTCTCTTCCACGGCTTCGTACTTTCTCTCTACCTTCTGTCTTTGTGGAAAACACACACACACACACACACACACACACACACACACACACACACACACACACACACACACACACACACGCGTGCGCGCGCGCGCGCGCGCATTTATATAAACGACGTTCTTGTACGGAAACGTGTTCAGCTCAAAAGCCAATGGAAACCACTTCCGAGGCTTGAAAACGAGGTCATACCGCCAGATACAGCACATCAGATTTATTGATAAAATCCCCAATGGACAAATACCAAGCCATCATGCAGCACATCAGACCATACCAAGATCTGGTCACACCGCTTAGGAAAAGAAAACTACAACGGTATGATCCTGTAACAAGATTCAATGGCCGCGCTTACGCAATCTTCTATGAAACTGTGAAGGGAGGGACACAGAGAGGAAGACGGAAAATACTTATGATAATGCAACAAAATCCAATAGGCGTGCTAAAACAGTCTTCCAGGCAATTGTTGAAAGAGGAAGACGGAGAGACAGCCTCCCCCCCCCCCCCCCAAAAAAAAAAAAAAAAAAAAAAAAAAAAATGACAGTTGTGTGCCAGCACTGCAGAATGAACAGGAGAAAACTTTCGCAGATACCCGAGCTTGGTACATAACTAACAGAACGGGAGGAATCCAGTGAAATGTTCTTCAGCATGGGCGGGCAGTTGCTGATGGCCTATGCTCTGGCAAGAGCAATGGGCCTGAGTAAGTAAGTAATGGTGCCTCAATAATTCCCCACAGAACTGATGTAGAGAAGAAGAAGAAGACGACGACGACGACGACGACGACGAAGAAGAAGAAGAAGAAGAAGAAGAAGAAGAAGAAGAAGAAGAAGAAGAAAGAAGAAAAGGAAGAAGAAGAGGAAGAAGATTTTCACTACATACGGCTTGCTACCACGGTAACTACTTTTCTCTCTTTTGACTCATTATCTGGTGTCTTCACAACGTCAAACCTGTCACAAGCATAGTTTTCACGTAATAATGACTGTATTCTAACAGTTATAATTCCCATGATTATCTTCCAAATGCAAAAAAACACTAGTTATTATTGTTTTTCTTGATGATAATTACAGTTTTCACTGTCAAAACAAATTCTGATCTTTTGAAGTCATTCAGTTGCCATACCCTCCTCTTCCCTCCCTGCTACCCGCGATCTTTTGATATCTATCGCGGCTCTCTGTTTCTTCATCAGCACTGTCTAGAGTGACCTTTACACAACATAAGGGAAACGAGAACTCCACCGTCTAATTTCAGAAGAAACGATTCAAATAGTTGAGTGTTTGTGTTTAATGACTTGTACACTGTTGTTGTAACAGAAGATATGATGATGTTTTCATTACTTTGAAATCGAGTCTGAGTAAGTTTTGTTATTATTTCTGTTTTTGTCGCATGTTCTGTTTGATGGCGATTTTTTTGGTTGTTTCTTTCTTTCTTTTTTTCGTCTCTATTCCGTTTTCATTAAACGAAAACATCTTTTGTCACACAGACTGGCAACGTGAATTTGCGGTGCGTCTCTCTCTCTGTCTGTCTGTCTGTCTGTCTGTCTGTCTGTCTGTCTGTCTGTCTCTCTCTCTCTCTCTCTCTCTCTCTCTCTCTTTCCTTACACAGGATATTAGTTATTATACAAAACTATGAAAAGTGAAGAACTTTGTGCATTAATGCATTTATTCTACTGTTCCACTTTTTTCTTGTTTCTTTGTTTTGCTTTAACTGCACGGTTCCTCTTTTTCCTGTTTGTTTGTTTTGTTTTGCTTCAGTTGATTTGGATAGGATTTCTTCTGTTTGATTCTTCGTTAGCTGTGCGTTTTCACAGGAGGTGTTTTCTGTACTGCTCAAAAGTAGGCTTCATCTCTTTAATAGAATGTATTGTCTGAAACCCGAATTAAGGGCACTTTTAGACATTCCTTTTTATTTGGCAGATGTTTTTTTACTCTCTCTCTCTCTCTCTCTCTCTCTCTCTCTCTCTCTCTCTCTCTCTCTCTCTCTCCCCCTCTCTTTCTCTGTCTGTCTGTCTGTCTGTATGTCTGCCTCTGTGTGTGTGTGTGTTGTGTGTGTGTGTGTGTGTGTGAGTGTGTGTGTGTGTGTGTGTGTGTGTGTGTGTGTGTGTGTGTGTGTGTGTGTGTGTGTGTGCACGCGCACACGCAAACGTTTTTGTCTGTCTGTCAGTCAACCTGTGTGTGTGTGTGTGTGTGTGTGTGTGTGTGTGTGTGTGTGTGTGTGTGTGTGTCTGTCTGTCTGTCTGTCTGTCTGTCTGTCTGTCTCTCCCTCTCTCTCTCTCTCTCTCTCTCTCTCTCTCCTCTCTCTCTCTCTCTCTCTCTCTGCGTCCCTGTAGTATACTCTACTGTTCTTCGATTCCAGATCTCAGCTGAGCTTCTTACATCGACCAGGCCCCATGCTGCCAGCCCTAAGCAAGAGGACTTTCCCACAGATGCAGACAGCCTCTACAGCAGACCACCCTGGGAGGCAATAGAAAACTGTCCATGACAGCCATTAGCACCATGCAATGTACAAACTATGGTGACCAGTCTCGCCCATGAGACCACTTTCTGAACTCACTCTTATTTCCGTTTTTTTTTCTCATTTATTTATTTATGTATTCATTTATTATTTATGTATGTATTCATTTCTTTGTTTATTTATTGATTCATTCACTTATTTGTTTACTTGTTTATTTACCTATCTTTTTATTAATTAATCAAGTTATTTATTTATTATCTATTTATTTGTTTGTTTCTTTGTTTATTTATTCATTTATCTATTCATTTGTTTATTCGTTCATTAATTCATTTATCTATTCATTTACTTATCTATTTATTTATTCGTTTATCTATCTATTTATCATTTATTTATTATTCATTTATTCATTATTTATCTACGTCTTTAAATATTCATCTTTTCATTTATTTATTTATTTATTTATTTATTTATTTATTTATTTATTTATTTATTTATTTATTTATCGATTTATTTATTCATTCATTTATCTATTCACAAATCCAATTAACTGATCGATTAACTGACTACTTAGTTTACTTATGATTATGTGATTGTATGTATAGTTGGTTTATTCATTCATTTACGTATTCATTCTATTTTCTTTCTTTTTTTTTTTTTTTTTTTTAACTTATTTATATAGTTATGAGCCCCTACATACCTTGGCCTCATATAGCTGAGCAGACGTGGTGTAGCACACCAGTATCACTGTTGGAATATCCTGCGTACAATGAATCCTGTCGGAGAATCCTGCATAGGATGGTTTCTGTCGGACAATCGTGTACACAATAATCCCTGTGGGATAATTGTGCACACACTGAATCCTGTCGTACAACTGAGCACACACTGAATCCTGTCGTTCAGTTGAGCACACACTGAATCCTGTCGTACAATTGAGCACACACTCAATCCTGTCGTACATTTGAGCACACACTGAATCTTACGTATTCATTGAGCCATTCACTGAATCTTTGTACATTTACACTACTGAATCTGGTTCATTGAGCCCTACATGAACCTTGGGCGTCATATAGCTAGCATGACCGAATGTGTAGCACACCATGAATCACTGTGAAATTGGCACACATCAATCCTGTCGGAGAATCTGGCATAGATGGATTCTGTCGGACAACTGTACACAATAATCCTGTCGATAATTGAGCACACACTAATCCTGTCGTCAACTGAGCACACACTGAATCCTGTCGTTCAGTTGAGCACACACTAATCCTGTCGTACAATTGAGCACACACTGAATCCTGTCGTACAATTGAGCACACACTGAATCCTGTCGTACAATTGAGCACACACTGAATCCTGTCGTCAATTGAGCACACACTGAATCCTGTCGTTCAATTGAGCACACACTGAATCCTGTCGACAATTGAGCACACACTGAATCCTGTCCGTACAATTGAGCACACACTGAATCCTGTCGACAATTGAGCACACACTGAATCCTGTCGTACAATTGAGCACACACTGAATTCTGTCGGACAATCTGCACACACTGAATCCTGTCGGACAATGTGCACACAAAGTCCTGTCGATTCGTACTCAATGTTTTGTGACAATCGGCACTCAATGATCTTTTCGCATGACACACACTGATCTTCGTACAATTGACACACACTGAATCCGTCGACAATGAGCACACACGAATCCTGTCGACAATTGAGCACAACTGAATTCCTGTCGTACAACTTGAGCACACACTGAATCCTTCGTTCATAAGCACAACTGAATCCTGTCGTACTATTACACACACTGAATCCTGTCGACAAATGATGCACACACTGAATCCTGTCGCAATAGCACACACTGAATTCCTGTCGACAATCGTGCACAACAATGAATCCTGTCGACATCGTGCACACAATGAATTCTGTCGACAATCGTGCACACAATGATTCCTGTCGACGATCGCACAACAATGATTCCTTCGAGACATGCACACAATGATTCCTGTCGGACAATCGTGCACACAATGATTCTTGTCAGACAATCGTGCACACAATGATTCCTATCAAACATCGTCAACACATGATTCCTGTCAGACAATCGTGCACACAATGATTCTATCAGACAATCGTGCACACAAATGATTCCTATCAGACGATCGTACAACAATGATCCCTGTCAGAACGATCGTGCACACAATGATTCCTATCAGACGATCGACACACAATGATTCCTATCAGACAATCGCACAACAATGATTCCTATCAGACGATCGTACAACAAATGATTCCTATCAGACGATCGCACAACAATGATTCCTGATCAGACAATCGTGCACACAATGATTCCTTCAGACAATCCAAACAATGATTCCTGTCAACATCGACAACAATGATTCCGTCAACAATCGTGCACACATGATTCCTATCAGACAATCGTGCACACAACAATGATTCCATCAGACGATCGCACAACAATGATCCCTATCAGACAATCGCGCACAACAAGATTCCAACAGACAGATCGCACAACAATGATTCCTAATCAGACAATTTGCACAACATTATTCCTATCATCATGAACAACAATGATCCATCAGACGATCGTACAACAATGATTTCCTATCAACTATCGTGCACACAATGATCCTATCAGACAATCCCATAACAATGATTCCTGTCAGACAATCGCACAACAATGATTCCTGTCAACCGTGCACACATCGGTTCCTATCAGACAATCGTGCACACAATTGATTCCCGTCGGACGACCGTGCAGACGATAGTTCCTGTGGAGAACTCGGACAGATCAGAAGAAGCTTCAAAGAGC
Source organism: Conus canariensis (assembly GCA_033310375.1). Classification (NCBI taxonomy): domain Eukaryota; kingdom Metazoa; phylum Mollusca; class Gastropoda; order Neogastropoda; family Conidae; genus Conus; species Conus canariensis. The sequence continues at coordinate 28,288,541 of CM065728.1, forward strand.
TGATTCATTGATCGCTCTGTAAACTTATGACTTGTATATTTTCTAATATTATTTCAAATGGTCTTGTTCCCATGTCTCATGAAAGACAACTGGATGAACCAAAGACAGAGTCGACAACCGCCTTTTCTGTATTACCATACCTATCGTTTCGGAAAGAGGTAGGGAGGGACGGGGAAGAAAGGGAAATGGGGAAATGTGTGGGCGGGGGGGGGGGGGGGGGGGTGTATCAATCAATACATTCACTTGGTCAGCATTATCGCTCGGTGAAGGAACTGTTGCAGTAACACACACACACACACACACACACACACACACACACACACACACACACACACACACACACACACACACATAAATAGATAGTCAGGTAGGTAGGTAGATAGATAGACAGACAGGCAGACAGACAGAGACATGGATATATAAACAGAAACACAGACAGTTCGATAGATATATAGATAGATGAGATAGATATATAGATAGATAGAAATAGATAGGCAGACAGACATACAGGCAGATAGATAGATAGATAGATAGACAGATAGATAGATAGATAGATAGACAGACAGACAGACAGACAGACAGATGGATAGATAGATAGATAGGTAGATAGATAGATGCGTGAATCGCAACAGAGATCACAAAAGGGTCATATACACCAGACAGGAAACACAATGTAGGATCGATCGATTGATTTTGATGTTTTTGTCGCGCTTGGAGCAGTTATGCAAACGAAAGCCATAAAAAAAGATCTCTTCCCTTGATTGTCTATTTCCGAGAAACCCTTGTGGAGGGGACAAATAAACACATCTAAACGAAAGCCTTACAATCACTGCTTGCCTTAACAGGCGATTTCCGTGGAAACCATGGTCGAGATGAAACCAGCAAACTGATTTTTTCCCTTTTTTCCAATCTGTGCAATATGATCGAACCGTAAACGCTCCAGAATGTCGCTCGGGCACGAGTAAGCTGTTACACGTCTGTCTGTGCGCGCGAGCGCGCAGTTGTATGTGTGAGTGTGAGCGTGTGATTGCGTGCGTACGTGCGTGCGTGCGTGCGTGCGTGCGTGCGTGCGTGCGTGTGTGTGTGTGTGTGTGTGTGTGTGTGTGTGTGTGTGCGTGCGTGCGTGCGTGCGTGTGCGTGTGTGTGCGTGTGTGTGTGTGAAAGAAGCTGAGTAAAACACGATCGTTCGTGTTGAACTAAAGAGTAGATATATATTATCTTTCTTTCTTTCTTTCTTTCTTTCTTTGTCACTGTCTGTGTTTCTTTTCTTTCTTTCTTTCTCTCTTTCGTTCCACCTTTCTTTTCTTCATTCTTTCCTTCTTTCTCACTTTCTTTCTTTTCTTCTCCTTTCTTTCTGATTCTGTTCTTTTATGTATTTCTTCCTCTCCCTTTTGTTTTCCTTTCCTTCCTATCTTTTTGTTCACCGATCATAAACATGTCTCTATAGCATCCATTGATAGAGTCTCCCATACAGTCTCTGGTTAAGTAACTTACAGGGGAACGCAGGACGACAAAAACTGCTGTGACATCAGCTGCCTAATAGACCGCAGAACGTCACTAGCAGATGGATCCGGATGATGCCGTCGATGAAATCCGACCCCTCTTCTCCCTCTGACGGTGATTGCCAACAGATCCAGTTACAGCAACAGGGCGTGGCAGCGGTAGCTAGCTAGCTAGATTCCTGGCAGTCTCCTTGATTCGCAGAGAAGGTCTTGGAGAAAGGTCGATGACGCACACTGGTAAGAGTACGCACTCGTGCCTAGTTCGATGATACACGTACGCGCACGTACACACGCACGCTCCCACGCACGCGCGCACGCATGCATGCACGCACGCACGCACGCACGCACGCACGCACGCACGCACACACACACACACACACACACACACACACACACACACACACACACTGGTGCACGCACTCACATAACATTTGCATACGTGTGCACTTGTTTACCACAGTAGATCGAACGTTTGATTCCTGAACTTGAACGACCTGGTTCATATGCGACTTGTGTGATTTTGTATGATAGCAAAACGAAACAAAACGGAAATCTCTCTCTCTCTCTCTCTCTCTCTCCTCTCTCTCTCTCTCTCTCTCTCTCTCTCTCTCTCACACACACACACACACACACACACACACGCACTGGCGGACACAGCTTTAACCTTCAACAATCCTACTCAAGCATTAAATGGATTTAAGAAAGAGAAAGTCGGCGTTGCTGCTGCGTTATATCATGTAGAAGGTCTTCTGACTCGAAAAGCGTTGCTTTTGTGTTGTCATTAGTTGGTAACGTTTGTTGATCTTTTAATGAAACTGAAAGCAGATGAGGAATTTTTTTCCCCCAGATTCTCTTGGTCAAGCATTTCGTCGGTTCAGGAACTTGAGACCTTATAACGTAATCACGTCGACAGAACAAATTGGTAAACCCTATAACATCTGAAGAACATGTGTCCAGCGTGGCGAGCACGGTGTAACGGATAAAACGGGAAAGATCGAAAATGGATTTGTGGAGGTTGTGTGAGGTAACAGAGTGGGAAATGGAGGAGAGGCGGCAGGAGTTCCTGCAGTACTGTTAGCTTCCATCTCCTTCAGGTCGTCAGAGACAGAGACAGTGAGAGAGAGAGAGAGAGAGAGAGAGAGAGAGGGAGAGAGAGAGAGAGAGGGAGAGAGAGAGAGAGAGAGAGAGAGAGAGAGAGAGAGAGAGAGAGAGAGAGCTGTCAAACAGACTTTGTTTAAAACTGTTAAGATAATGTAATAGCTCTCACAAAAACAACTGTAGAAATCCTTGGAATTTTCTTAACCTTGAGACCAAATTTCCATGGCGTCCTACCCCCCCCCCCCCCCCTTCTCCCTCACCCTAACTTCCCCCACCTCTATTCATCACCCCCTCCCTCCTTTCCTTTTTTCCATTTCCTTTCCTTTTCTCCCCTTTCAACATCCGATCCAATGGATCGGGTCTTAAAATAAGAACATCTGATCAGAGATCAACACAAATGGAATCAGTGACGCACTTGTTGCAAGCAGTCAGAGATAATCTGTCGTCATTGTACTATTCAGGTGATGAGTCTGTTCAACGTCTCACAAGCAGGACGCTCTTAAAGGACATGATGTCCCAGGCCATAGTCTGTGTCATACTGTTATTGCTCGGCTGCTCGCTTTTA
>CM065728.1:28296705-28299205 GCA_033310375.1 Conus canariensis
TCTCCCTCTCTCTTTGTCTGCCTCTGTCTCCTTGTCCGTCTCTCTCTCTCTCTCTCTCTCTCTCTCTCTCTCTCCCTGTCTGTCTCTCTCCCTCTCTCGCTCCCTCCCCTCCCTCCTTCCGTCCTTTCATACCTCTACCTCCCTCCGCCCCCCGCCCGCTAATTCTCTGTGATACCGTGGCAAACAAACTCAAAAGAAAGAAAACTAACCCAAACCAAAACAAAACCCAGCCAACCTGATCAATGAAACTGCCCTTCCTCGCTTCCTCAGCCACCGAGGTCGCCAGCCCTCAGGTAAAAAGGGGGGCCTTTGTCTAAGGACACGCCACCCGACGTACCCGGGTACACTATCGATCTGCTGGCACTAGTGCCAGAATGCAGCCTCCCTCTCCCCCCCCTACCCCCACTCCTCCACCTCCGCCTCCCTCCTTTTAAGTTAAGAATGTAGGTGTGGAGTGAAAGGCTGGCACCAATACCGGAACGTAGCCTCCTCATCACTACCAACCCCCTTCCTTTTAAGTTAAGAACGTAGGCGTAGAGCGGCAAAGATGGCGGTAAGTGCTGAGGGGAGGGGGAGGTGTGTGTATGGGTGGAGGGGGGCAAGGAGGATGTGAGCGATGGGTGGGGAGGAACTGTGGTGAGGGTCAAATGTTTGAGGGGTGGGGGGGGGGAGGGAGGGATTAAAAGAAAAGGGGATGGGGCGTGGTGAAGGAGGGAGAATAAGGTATAGGACGTGTGTGTGTGTGTGTGTGTGTGTGTGTGTGTGTGTGTGTGTGTGTGTGTGTGTGTGTGTGTGTGTGTGTGTGTGTGAGTGAGTGAGAAACAGACAGACAGACAGACAGACAGAGAGATGCGAGCATGTGAAATATGAGAGCTAGACAGAACAAATCGACATAAACAAGGGCAGGAAAGACTAATACAGACATGCATGGAGAGAGAGAGAGAGAGAGAGAGAGAGAGAGAGAGAGAGAGAGAGAGAGAGAGAGAGGAGAGAGAGAGAGGAGAGAGATGGAGACAGAGAGAGGGGGAGAGAGAGAGAGAGAGAGAGAGAGAGAGAGAGAGAGAGAGAGAGAGAGAAGGAGAGACAGAGACAGAAGGGGTGGGGGGGACAGAGAGGGAGAGAGAGAGGGAGACAGACAGACAGACAGACAGAGAGAACGCAGTAAAGACAGAGGCGTACAGAATGGAAAAAATAACAGACAGACAGACATCTTTTAGACACAAAGACAAAGATAAAGTAAAGGACTAGTAGGCAAGGATTCTGTGACGGTGTGATTTCGATTGTGGTGATGATGATGATACTGAATAGATGTGTAGACAAAGATTACACAAACCATGAGACAAAGCTACACAAACCAAACAAAATTAAAGAAACATCGAAACAATAACCACAACGACAAAAAACAGCAGATACCTATGATGGGGTGGAGGGATCATCAAATCTATATTAGACTTAAGGCTCTTCTCGTCGGAAAGTTATAGACTGTGGTATCTCTATTTGATGCTAAGGGAACACACAAACAATCAGCCCTGTCTCCCGGATGAGTCCGATCCAGCGGAGGAAAGGCCATGGAGCAGGCGATATGAATGGTTCTGTCTTCAAGATGAGTTACGATGGTCCCCATATGCTGGTTCTGAAGGGTTTATGTAATATTATTATATATTTATAATGTATATTTCCACGATTTCCCCCCCCCCCCCCCCCACCACTTGAAAAAAATTCAAATCTTTGCCAAGTCATTAATACAACGACAGATAATTTGCTAGCCTGCACTTGTTTTCCCTCACCATTAAGTTGTTCAACACATACATATATATCTACACTCTTGATATTACCTCTCTCTCTTCTCTCTCTCTCTCCTCTCTCTCTCTCTCCTCTCTCTGCCCCCAATTCCCTGGAAAACACGACACAATGAACAGACACAGAATGTGACACACAGATACAACAGACAGAAGACAACATTATTCATGGAGCAGACAGTCCAACATTGCAGGAAGATCATGGACATGATGTTGGCCAGCAAATAATGATGTGTTTGAAATAAGCAATGCAATATTCGTAGATCACATTCTCTGGAGTTTCCGTGATTACAAAGAAGGTAGCTTGCGTTTACGTGCTGGTGAGGAAGGAAATGCTTGCCTGGATGCATCGTTAAAAAATGGCTGTGACTCACTTATAATAATTGTTATCTATTTAATGTCTAGCGCCTCATTACCATAATATGGCTTCCATGTTGCCAGGAATTGTATTTATCAATGTAATGGTTATGAATGATTCACTCGATTTTGATTTCTGCTCTCACACACACACGCGCGCACGCAGTTTTCAGACCAATGCTACCGTTGTTTGACATTTTCAGTTTAACACACACACAAAATTGAAATACAATGGCTGTTTTGTTTTCTTTTGTTTTGTTTGTTTGTTTTTAAGTTTCTGTTAAGTCTCGAACATCTTTGACATTAACATTTAGTTTCATGTCATCATTTCTCTACAACAGTCT
>CM065728.1:28304205-28309205 GCA_033310375.1 Conus canariensis
ATTTCCCCCCTTCCCCCTTCTCCCCCCCCCCCCCCACCCCGCCCCCTCTCTGTCTGTCTGTCTGTCTGTCTGCCTCTCTCTCTCTGTGTGAAGATTTTTCTTCATTTCTTTTTTGAGCCTATTTCAATTTCCACTCTTCCATTTCTCGGTAGCTTTTATTATCACATTTCTTACAGGGCAGCAGAAAATGTGGACAACCAAATAAAAGCTCTTTATGTGTCTGATTTGACAGAATAAAGCCGAGATTACGATCTTCATAATTCTTCCAAAGAATATTGTGGTTTTTACGTATTCAGACTGGTTTTTAACTTTGTCTGCGTTCATTTGTTTTCAGATTTTTTTTTCTGCCATTCAAATTAAACAGATATGTGCAAATAGACAAAGAAAGAAACAGACACATGGTTTAAGATAACAAAATATTGGATGAGTAAAGGTCGGATTGTCCAATCATTGCCTAAGTTATACCCTTGCATACTGATTTTGCGAAGCAGGAGAATGTATTATTTCACATCTCGGTATCATTTTTATAGGAAGACATGTTTTTTTTTTTACTTGATCTTGACTGGTTCACACACACACACACACACACACACACACACACACACACACACACACACACACACACACAGCTGCTAAAAGAGGCGCAAAAGGTTTAGAGAAGACTGTAGACATGACACTTCCTTTGTCACTCCATGAAAATTACAGGCTGCTAGAAGCAACAGCATGGAAAAAATTTAGCAGACGTTCTGATGAAAAGACTCTAATACAAAATACAGCTGCAGTTCCGTTGGAAATTGTATCAAGAAAGTTGTCAAATGCACCGTTATTTCATTCTAGACTTGTAACTTCCCTTTTTTCCGCCTAAAAATTAACGCTTTAAAAACAAAATTCTCCAAAAATGTATATTGCCTGTGTGGTGTACAAATCACAGTTAATCACATTTTATTCCATTGTAAAAGTCTCCGATGTTTTCTACCTGATTCAGTCACAGCAAAGAATGTTTCGGAAGAAAACATAGATGATTTATTATATGACACAAAGGTTTTACTACAAATTGCTGAATCCCTAATTCGCACTCCCATCAGGTCATTCCTGTAGATTTTTTTTTTCTTCCAATGTAGATTAGTGGTGAGGGACACATCTACCCACCCACGTTTCTGTATTTTGCATTTTAGTTGTTACATGTATCTTTTAACATTTCCTCTTTACTGTTAATGCAGTGTTCGCAGTTTTCATTACCTCACACATTTACACTCTCACACACTCGCACACACTCACAGACAGAATGCACTCACTCACGCACACACACACACACACACACACACACACACATATATATATATATATATATATATATATATATATATATATATGTATGTATGTATATATATATATATATATATATATCTGTCACATTAAAAGCAAGCTAAAAACAAGCTTAAAACAGATGTTTTAAGCTTGTTTTTAGCTTGCTTTTAATGTGACAAATGTCGCTCCCACTGTGGTTGAGCACTTCTTTTAAAATAACGTTGATTCTTATCACTATTCTCTCTCTCTCTCTCTCTCTCTCTCTCTCTCTCTCTATCTATATATATATATATATATATATATATATATGTGTGTGTGTGTGTGTGTGTGTGTGTGTGTGTGTGTGTGTGTGTGTGTGTGCGTATGTATATGTGTGTGTGTGTGTGTGTGTGTGTGTGTGTGTGTGTGTGTGTGTGTGTGTGTAAAGAATAGGTGAAAACACAGAGTAGCAGAGGAGTGCAAACGCGCCGAGTTTTAGCAGAGATGGGGGCCGCGTGGGGAGGTGGGGGTTGAGGATGACCGAAACGGGAAGAGGATGGCAAGGAAAAGGAGAAGCGAGAGCGCGGGAGGGGGAAAAGGATAATGGGAGAGGATGATTGAGAGGACGAAGGGTGGTAGCAACAAAACAAGGAGCAAAATGGCTAAAGGGTTTGTCGCCTTTCCCCTCTAGCCCAAGTCATTTCCGCCACATGCCGTTCCACCCAACAGTTTACCTGGAAGGTCGTTTTCTTTCTATATCAGACATTTCCCCAAACCAACACAACTCCAGATTACAACACTTTGAATGCTTACTCCGACTCATCTGTTTATATGAATTAAAAAAAAAAAAAACGACAGAGGTGAGAAAAAAGATAATCCCCCGTCTTTGATTACGGGTTGTATTCTGTTTAAAATCCACTTTTGATAAAGAAATACATTGTCATTTAGCCGTCAAAACTCCAGATCTTTCCCGACTGTATGGACAGTCATTCTCTCCTTTCCACGCACCAGGCAGAAGAGAAAAGGTCGAACTGAAACCGAGTAGTGGGGTAAAAAAATAACACCGCGGTAGCTTTTGCTGCAGTTGGGTCCGTTCGTTCTGAAAGGGAGAACGGGAAGAAAAAGGGCGAATCGACATTCACTCCACACTGCGTTGATTCCCAAGAGAGAGAGAGAGAGAGAGAGAGAGGGGGGGGGGGGGAGAAAGATGAAAAGCGAGAGGGGAAAGGCGTTCGAGATGACAAGGGGAGAGAGTGGGTGAAGGATAAGGGAGAGGTGGGGGTGGGGTGACGTGCGTTAGGGAGTTTGGCAATTAAGCCTATTCTCTTGACCCAAAACGCCTTGCGGGTTTCTAATCCTGATACGTAACGCCCCTTTGCAATGACCCCTGGGCCGATGTCCCGTACGTTTGTGACTTGGACTCGTTTATATGTCGTAAAACCCATCAAAGAAATTGTAAACATTGCACAAAACAACGAAACAACAAGTTAAAAGATGACGTGAGCTAACAAAGCATATGTTCACAAAATTGTAAGGGAAAATCCCTTTATTTCTTTTTAGTTTTTGTTTTCCTCTCTTTTGCTACTGTTATACATTTATATACATATCTGACCACGTCAGGCTGAAAATTACTTGACCTTGGTGTGGAACATGGAGACAGAAAATGCATTCTGTTGCCAAATGTGTTTTATAATGCTTTTGAACATTCATAATGACACCGAGAATTAGCAGTAGTAAGTAGACAAGATCTCTGTCCATAGTACATGGGGACATTTATCAAAAAACGTGTTTCATTCTCCACAAATTCACATGACTTACAAAGCCTTGGGAATGCTGCAATACCGGCCCCTGTCGATTTCAAGTACATGTGCAGGTTATTAAAAATACGACTGGCGACTATGTGAGTCCACAAATTTGTTACGAAATGAAAGCCTCGAAGGAGTGCCGTGTGTGTGTGTGTGTGTGTGTGTGTGTGTGTGTGTGTGTGTGTGTGTGTGTCGCCAGAACTCAATATATGACTCTTGTAATTTTGCTATAATGGTGACGTGTGTGTGTGTGTGTGTGTGTGTGTGTGTGTGTGTGTGTGTGTGTGTGTGTGCGCGTGCGCCTTTCAAATGTTGCCAAATTATCAGGCGCCAAGGGACCAAATTTCTTGACTAATTTGGTGAATAGCACAATAATTACACCGATCCGACCTCTCACCTTTGGCCTGTCTCCGCCCCCCTCCCCCCTCCCCCTCTTCCCCCCCATCTCACGCTTCCAAACCCCCATCCCCACACCATCCCACCCCCTCAACCCTACCCCTATCGTGCACGCGCTTGACTTTCTCCCCAACCAACCATCCACTGTTAACTAAATCCTCCGCCACCCACCATTCTCTCCTCTCCAACCTCCCTCCTCCCAGCGCTCACCCCCAACATGCACGCGCACGCACTTTCACCCCAATCCCCTTAGCATAAAACTTGGCAAACAAGAGCCAGTGTGACCAAGTGCAAAACTCTTTGCATGCACCATACCCCCCCTCTCTCTCTCTCTCTCTCTCTCTCTCTCTCTCTCTTCCTTTCTGGCAGGTAATTCAGTCAAGCTGAACCAACCGGACGCTCGTTCTTCCATCGGCTGGCTGCCTGCGTTTCGCGCGCCACGCACGTGCCGTGGTGACGCTTGTATCTCGTGAGCGCCCTCGGCCTCCCTCTCTCCCCCCATAACTAAAGCTGCTGCCACACGAATCGCTTCAACTGTGCATGCAGAAAACGAGAGAGAGAGAGAGAGAGAGAGAGAGAGAGAGAGAGAGAGAGAGAGAGCGTGGTCTGTGCCTTTTTGTATAATGCCTACGATGTCATGAGCACAGTAATGTCCCAGTAATATTTTGCCTCTATTTCAGACAGTATGACACGTGGACACAGGTCTCCGCGCGCCATCCACTTTGCTGATAGGATGGTGCGATGGATTTGTACTTTATGGAATGATTTTGTCGTCATAATATGTATTTCGCTTCGGTGGAAATCGGCCTGCTCACTCTAGGGAGAGCCCGGTCTCCACTTTATATCGCCATTGAGAGATGGGGACAGTTCTCTCAGTGGACTTTAAACAAGCAGCTATGATGAAACGCCGCCGTTTTATTTGTGTGTGTGTGTGTGTGTGTGTGCGTGTGTGTGTGTGTGTGTGTGTGTGTGAGCGCGCGCGCGCGCGCGCGCGTTAAATGATACCCCCGCTATATTGTTCAGCCTTACGATAGGAACGAACACGATGTTAATTCTAATGTGTTAATGTTGAAGTTTCTTTATGGCCAGCCGACCAAACATGGACTGTTAGCACGTCAAAAAAAGGGGGACAGGGAAAAGATGAATGCATACAAGTTTCAACAAAATCGTAGATTAGTTTAAATACCAAGACTAAAAACCCAATGCAAGCGCTGTAACTGAAGGATAGACCCAAAATAAAGATTACCACCAACAAGGTCCAGTGTTAAGATCCCGGAGCAAAAAAACAAACAAACAAACATAAAAACCAGACTATAGCAAGAGCATTCTGTGTGTCTATATGTCTCCGTTCATAATCTGTAGACAATCAACAGTTGTTTTTTTTCGATGTTTTCCGATGTTATCTCCTATGGAGACTCAGTAGTGTACTGGACGTATCACCATGTTTGTTTTAATGTGACAGTATTGCAAGGCGAAGCGATGTTGGGATTCGAAGCATGCCTAAGAAAATAC
>CM065728.1:28326705-28329205 GCA_033310375.1 Conus canariensis
CTTCTTTTTCTCTTCTTCTTCTTCTTCTTCTTCTTCTTCTTCTTCTTCTCTTCTTCTTCTTTTTTTCTTCTTCTTCTCCTTCTTCTTCTTGTTCCACTTCTTCTTATTCCTCTTCTTTGCTTCTTCTTTCGCCCTATTTCTTCTTCTTTTTTCTTCTTCTTCTTCTTCTTCTTTCTTTCTTTCTTTCCTTCTTTCTTCTTCTTCTTCTTCTCCACCTTCTCCTCCTCCTCCTCCTCCTCCTCAACCTCCACCTGCTTCTTTTTCTCCCCCTCCTCCTCATCCACTCCTTTACTCCTGACCCTCTTCAGTATTATTTCGTCAACAACCATCCCAGATCTTCGATCAGACCTTTCACAACTTCACCGGCTCAATCCGTCTTCATTGCAGACTCACGCCATCTGGGGGCTTGGTGTCTTGGGGGCTAGAATAACCAACCCCTCCCCTCCTCTGACACCCCCTCCGGTAATTGCATTTTCACCTTACCCATCATTCTTCTGTAGCGAGGTTAGTTATGACAAAGTACATATGATATTGCCATTCTGATTTCAGCAAATCACATATGCTATTGCCATTCTGATTTTCATGAACGGATGTCACTGAGAATTTTCCAATGGATCAGGGATGTCAAAGAAGCCGACCAGAGAGGGTCTGGAAGTTAGTCCAGGCATGAAGATGATGGACGGGTGGCTACCAACACCCTGATAGCTTTGAGCCCCCTCTCCTTCCCCCACCCCACCCCGCCCCCGGTCTACACCTCTTTCATCTCCTCTGCTTCCGTCTCCTCTCCCTCTCCACCCTCTCCCTCCCTACACACACGCACACGTATACCTAGGGAAAAAAGTTTGTTTTTTATCATTTATTCTTTCTCTCCTCTCTCCCTCAAGCGACAATCTTCATTATCTGCTAGAAATAAGTTGCTGGGGCATATGAATTTCACACGAACCACAACAGACCAATCAGAAAACGTAGCTGTTTGTGGTACATGGAGCGGGGAGGAGGAGGGTAAGAAAACTGTGATACAGGCAATACAGAAGGGGAAAAGATTTCCTTTCTGATCTCTTCAACTTCTAAACCACGTTCATTTTGTTAGTTTTGAATACAATACAAAGCGGATTTTTACCACGGAGAGAGTCAGAGATCAGAATTAAATTAGTCTGATCGTTAACTTTAACATTCGCTTATGAAATTATGAAATTAATATTTGGCTGATGTTCAGATGGAAAGAGGGCAGTTTTCTCGGATAAGACCAGTATTATGGGCAACCTTACAAATAATCACCCATGAAGGTAATAAACAATTCTTCATTCATGTAAACATTTACAACTTTTTGTCCATATATAGGTAATTTAATTACACGCAGAAATAATTTATCCTGTTTCACGATTTGTTTGTGTAAATAAATCATTATGTAAGTTTATAATCCATCACATTTGCATTTGCTTTTCAGCTGGAATGTACAACCCGAGGAGTATAATAATGATGATAATAGTACTAATAATAACAATAATGATAATAGTAATGATAATAATAATGATAATGAAATGATAAAACAGTAACCGTAGTGCCGGTAGTAGCAGTAATGATAATGATACTACTGCTACTACTACTACTACTAATAATAATGATGACGATGATGATGATGATGATGATGATGATGATGATGATGATGAAAAAAAAAAGTAGGAAAAAAAATAGTCACAACGCAAATAACCGGGGCCATTTTTCTGGGCGGAGGGGTCAGTCTACCACTACCAGCAGAGCGTCACCGCTTGTAAGGGAGAGGGGAAACAACTCCGCGAGAGGTCCAGGTGGCTCCCGGAATCGAGCAGACGACAGCTGCAATGGCCGCCAGCTTTTTAATCCCTCGCTTCAAACGAGCCAGATCGACTGGCATTGATCCTTACAAGGCAGGCGTTACTGTGGTAGAGGACAGTGTGAAGTAATGGTGGTGATGGGGGGGGGGGGGGGGGGGGGGGAAGAGAGGGGGAGGGTCGCGGTGGATATGGGGCTAGTGAGGAGGAGAGTCGGGGTGGGTATGGGGTGGTGAGGAGGAAAAGTGTATGTGAGAATGTGAGTGAACTAGCTTCATCCCCTCCATCCGACTCTCCACTAATCAACCCTCCCCCCCTAAAAAAAAAAAAAAAAAAAAAAAAGAAAAAGAACCCGCCCAGGTAATGCTCTACAAACAAGTGAATAAACACATCACGCTTCAAACAAAAACCCAAACACACAAAAAAGGACAAAACGAAAGAAACGTGTCAACAGCAGTAAACAACCCACACTTAGAAAACAACAAACGGTAAACAAACAAATAAACATCCACCCGACCTACCGCCAGCCCAACCCACCTAGCCCTCAACCCCTCACCCCACCACTCCAACATCCCCTCTCTGCCCCTTCTACCCCCACACCCCCACCCCCATCCCCACCCTCAGCTCTCTCCAGCCTTTCTTTTACTGGACCTCATAAAAGCTTTCAGCAGCGGCCCCCATATCATCTC
>CM065728.1:28357660-28362660 GCA_033310375.1 Conus canariensis
CAGCCAGAAAAGTAACGCCATTCGACATTTATGACTGAATGTCTTGTGACCCACGCACACGCATGTGTGTGTGTGTGTGTGTGTGTGTGTGTGTGTGTGTGTGTGTGTGTGTGTGTGTGGTGTGTGTGTGAAGACAGACTTACAGACAGACAGACAGACAGACAGATAGACAGATAGAGGGGGACTAACTGGGCACTGACAAATTTCAGATTTAGGATAGGGGGTTCTCCCCTCTCGCTTTTCCTTCTTCAACTTCATCTTCATCTTCTCTCTTTCTTCTGTTATTCTTTGTCCTCAATGTTTTTCTCCTTTAACCACCCTCTGTTTCTTTACGATAGCCAATAAAGATACAGTAGCAGATTCATCTCCTGCTCCCTGCCCGCCCCTCTCCGCCCCCCCCCCCCCCCCCCCCAATTCCTGCACCTTCCTTTTTTGGGGGGTTCCTCTCTTCTCTTTCTGCTTCCCTCCATACCCCCTTTCTCTTTCTGCCCTCTGCCCTTACCCCCCCCCCCCCAAACACACACACACATCCCTTCCCTCCCTTCCTCCCCGCCTCCCTCTGTTATTTTTTCCTGCTCTCCCAGGAGAGAAAGGTGGGAGGGTGGGCGGAGAGTTCTTTCCCTTCCCTTGCCCTTCCTTCTTCCCCCCCCCGCCCCCCCCCTCACCCCCCCCCCCCCCCCATCCTCCAGCTCTGCCCAAAGTGTCTCCTCCAATCTGTCCAGGGGGTGTCGTGGCTGCGTCAAAGACGGGGCTCGGAGACCAAGAGTGCCAGGCGAGTTCCATCCATCTCCTGGCGAATTATCTGGGTCCCCGGAGACCCGCCTCTCCTACTTCTCCTCCTCCTCTGCCGCCGCCGCTGCTGCTGCTAGTGTTGCTGTTGTGGTGTGTGTGTGTGTGTGTGTGTGTGTGTGTGTGTGTGTGTGTGTGTGTGTGTGTGTGTGTGTGTGTGTGTGTGTGTGGTGTGTGTGTGTGTGTGTGCGTGTGTGGTGTGTGTGTGTGTGTGTGTGTGTGTGTGTGTGTGTGTGTGTGTGTGTGTGTGTGTGTGTGTGTGTGTGTGTGTGTGTAGTGTGTGTGTTGTGGTGTGTGTGTGTGTGTGTGTGTGTGTGTGTAGTGTGTGTGTGTGTGGTGTGTGTGTGTGTGTGTGTGTGTGTGTGTGTGTGTGTGTGTGTGTGTGTGTGTGATGTGTGTGTGTGTGTGTGTGTGGTGTGGTGTGTGAGAAGAGAGAGAGAGAGAGAGAGAGAGAGAGAGAGAGAGAGAGAGAGACGGACAGACAGACAGACAGAAAGAGTATGTGTGTGTTTGCGTGTGTATGTGTGGTGCTGTGAGAGAGAGAGAGAGAGAGAGAGAGAGAGAGAGAGAGAGAGAGAGGGAAGGAGAGAGAGAGAGAGCGAGAGAGAGAGACAGACAGACAAACAGGCAGACAGACAGACAGAAAGAGACAGAGAGAGAGAAAGTGTGTGTGTGTGTGTGTGTGTGTGTGTGTGTGTGTGTGTGTGTGTGTGTGTGTGTGTGTGTGTGTGTGTGAAGCGCCCCCTTCCTGTCTTCTTGTTGCTTGTCTGTCTCTTTGGCAGCCCGGCTTCTCTCCCTTGGTGAGGTTGTACCTTAGCCTGCCGAAGAGGAGTGGGAGGAAGAGGAAGAGGAATTCTCTCGCTGCCATTCATAAGGTAGAGTTTGTTTGCGTGTCCGTGGGAGAGCGGGTGCGGGTAGGTGTAGGGGTAGGGTTGGGGCTAGGGCTGAGAGGGGAGGGGGCGGGGGGGGGGGGGCGGGAAGATGTCCCTATCGAGAATTGTTGGTGCTAACGAGAAACAGCCGTATCTCAAAACGCACAATCACCACCCACTGGACACACACAAAAAACAAATCAAAATTTTTTTAAAAAATGAATAAAGACATGAAAAATAAAAAGCCCTCTCGAAACAGATGTCCCATTAGTATAGGATGTCGCCGATGTTAACGAGAAAAAGTTCTTTTTTTTTAAAATACAAATTCAGCGCTCACGTGACTTGAAAAAAAGATGTTACTTCGATTTGTGTTAATGTTCAAAGGTTTTGTCTGTTTGGAACACCACATGATATGACTAGTGTGTGTGTGTGGTGTGGTTGTGTGTGTGTGCGCGCGCGCGCGCGCGGTGTGTGTGTGTGTGTGTGTGTGTGTTTTAAGTCTCTCAGCGTGCAGTTTGCTAACAACGTGCTTGATTGAAGACTACCAGCAGTTTTATCGCGGATTGTTTGTGAAGTACTAGCGGGGCAATTCCTGTCTCAACAAATCACGGGTTATGGAAGGAGATAATTTCTATCCGTTTAGTTTGTGACCTGGTAGACGACGCGAATATCTCTTCACAAAGAGGAACATCATATCAGATGGTACTCGCGAGCGAGAGTCTTTCCACTCCTGTTCCAAACTCTCTTTGGTAGTCTGTTTGCTTCACTGTTCTCGTTCGAAGTTCACGACACAAGCAATGATTGTGAGAACTGAGCATATGATACCTACCAATCAGAGATTTTTGCTATTTATATCGCGAATAATAAAAAAAAAAAAACCATAGCAGGTTCATAGGCCTAGAATGAAAACCATTTCACTTCTAGTCTGTAGAGACACCATTCATCTTGTTTCAGTCGACGGAATTTTACTACACGAAAAGCTGAACCAAGCACTAAGGTTGTTGAAACTTTGCCTTATTTTTCCTCATCTGATTCTTTTAAGTTGTTTCATTCGCCAAATTCTGAAAACATTTGGTGCTGATAAAGTTCTCAACTCACTGGTTGAGTCTGGCTGGATACAAGCTTTTGAGTCTAGTAAAAAGATCCAGGACACAAAATTTGGGAGGTCTGATCACTGGTGAGTCACACAACTACCAAATGTATTCACACTGGTGAAGAAGGTTAATCAGCTTGTCGCCTTCCTTTCTGTTTTCCTGATTCGTGGGTGTCCTGTACTTGTCGATTCGTTTGTCAATGGCTCGGTCGAAGCGTGTTTGGAGATTCTCCCGAAGCAGTCCCGGCTGTTTCCAAGACGCGTCGTCTGACTGATTTCCGGTCTGCGTGCTCATCTGCTCGCGTGTCTGTTTCCGGTCTGTGGTTCCTGTTGCACGGAGGCTGCTTGTCTGCCCGTCGCTCTGCCGTCTGCTTGTCTGTTTTATTCTCGTTTTACACGTGGTCATGTCTGCAGTGGTGAGTGTGTGTGTGTGTGTGTGTGTGTGTGTGTGTGTGTGTGTGTGTGTGTGTGTGTGTGTGTGTGTGCTCTCTCTCTCTCTCTCTGTCTCGGATCCTTTTTTCTATCGGCCTTTCTGTCTGCCTGCCTGGAGTCTGTCTCAATCTTCCGAAGACGGTTCGCAGCCAAGATGTCTACGTCAATGCCTGTCTGTCCGTCTGTCCGTCTGACTGACTGACTGACTGAGCTGACTAGCCGTCTGTGTACTTGACTGTCTACCTCGTGGCAATGTCACCGCGCACGTTGCCTGTCTGCCGCCATCTGTCTTCTGTGCCTGCCGCTCTGTCTCCCTGCCTGTCTGTCTGATTGTCTGTCTGTCTGTCTGTTGCGCCTTTTCACACCTTATCAGCAGCATCTTTACCTCCGAAGTTCTCGTTGCCTCTGATGCGGTCTGGAGACCTGATGTTAAACTGTTGCATTTTGTCTGTGTGTCTATCAGGTTGTCTGTCACACCTACCACAAACGGACACAGCGACGTTCTGTAGACTGTACACTGGGGGGCCTGCCAGAACCTGCCTTTGCGTTGAATGACGCGTTGGTCAGTCTCCCACACCCCACACGTTGAACCATCACTGGGTTTGTAGACTTGTTGACCATTTGGCTGTTTGCTATCAGTACATCTTCCTCAGGATCAACCCCCCCCCCCCCCCCCCCCCCCGCTCTTTCCTCATCCCATCCTCCTACGCACTGGCAGTCGACCAGAGGTAGCCTGTCTGCGTGTCCGTCTGTGTGTCCATCGCCAAGGCTTGACGCAGGACGCACCGTCTCCTGCCTTCTCTGTTCTTTCTCCCTGATGTCTGAATCGTCTCTCAAGATCCTCTCCCACACCTCCATGCTGGAACTGCGCTGTAGATGATGAATCGTCGCCTTGTCTTCCTCCAGCCCTCGCCGCTTGCTTGCTTGCTTGCTTGCTTGCTTGAATGTCTGCTTGCTTGTCTGCCTGTATGTCCGTCCATCCCGTCCGTCCGTCCGACCTGGGGCTGGGGTGTCGGCAATCTCCAATGCTACAGCAACTGCAGCAGAATGAGTTGAAGAAGACGTGAGCCTGGATCCATGGTGATGGGAGGGGAGGAAGGGATGGGAGGGAGATGGGAGGTGAATTTTTAGGATGATGTACATTTGGGCAAGAGAGAGAGAGAGAGAGAGAAGAGAGAGAGAGAGAGAGAGAGAGAGGAGGTGGCGGGGTTGAGAGGGGTACGTGGGTGGGTGAGTGGCTACGTGCTCGAGAGCCTTGGTAGAAAGTGTTTGGGGGTGGGGGGGGGGATGACAGGAGGGAACGGGGTTAAACAAAGAGAACGAAGGAAAGGATAAATGAGCGAAATTGGGTAGGAGGTAGGGGTGGTAACGTTTTATTATGGGGTTTGGGTTTCAGGATATTGTTTTGGTTTAGACTGAGGTTAAGATTGTTTCGGTTAAGGTTGTTTGGTTACGATTGTAAATTCGAAATCAATACAGTCATGATCAAAGCAATCAATTAATCGGTTGAATAAATTAATATTCCAAGAACTGATCACTCGTCGACTAATTAGTAACTGAGTAATTACGTACTTACTAACTTATCTACTAGCTAACAAACAAAACAAAGAAATGAGAGGCGATGGTGATGTCCATTACACTATAGTTACATAGAAAAAAAAACACACAAGAGAGATAGAAAGAGAGCAAGAGATAACAGAGAGAGGGAGGTAGACAGACAGACAGACAGACAGACAGACAGACAAACAGGTAGACACGGAGAGAAGGGGGAAGAGAAAAAGACAGACAGACAGACACATAGACAGACAGACGGA
>CM065728.1:28393900-28396400 GCA_033310375.1 Conus canariensis
TCACCATGTAACAACAAAATCCAACTGGCATGTTTATCAATTATCAAACAACTACAAACTACAATAGATTTTCTCACTACGTTGTCACCATGTAACAACAAAATCCAACTGGCATGTTTATCAATTATCAAACAGGAAAACTAAAAACTACAATCGACTTTCTCACTACGTTGTCACCATGTAACAACAAAATCCAACTGACATGTTTATCAATTATCAAACAGGAAAACTACACACTACAATCGACTTTCTCACTACGTTGTCGCCATGTGACAACAAAATCCAACTGGCATGTTTATCAATAGTACAAATAGTAAAACTACAAAGCACAGAGAGTTTGTGGAACAAACGTAGGGGATCAGACTACACTCTAGGGGAAAACCACGGGACAGAAGTAAAGAAAGCGACAAAGAGCAAAGACTAAACAGAAAAGAGGGAATTACAAACATGAGTTTCCATAATTCAGGGATACTGTTGAAAACCCACTCTATTCCTCGACTTCTGACCACTCAAAAAACAAACAAACAAACTCTCTCTGTATGTGTGTGTGTGTGTGTGTGTGTGTGTGTGTGTGTGTGTGTGTGTGTGTGTGTGTGTGTGTGTGTGTGCTGGGGAGAAGGGGGTAAAGCTAAAAGGAGTAGAAAGCCGGCGGGAAAGCGGACTAGCAAAGAGAAGTGAGAAGAATGGAAGTGACAACATGACGGACTCCTGAGAAAATGGGCAGAAGACAGCATGGGTGTGCAAGATCATGCGTGTTGGTGAAAACAAGGGGGCGTGAGGAGGAGTGGTGGGGGTAGGGATGTAACGGGGGGGGGGGGGGGGGTTGTAGAAGACATTAGAAGAGGTCTGGGGAGCAGTAGAAAGGTGGTTGAAAATGGAAAAGGAATGGAGTTGGGGCAGGAGAGCATGTCCGTGTGTGTGTATGTGTGTGTGTGTGTGTGTGTGTGTGTGTGTGTGTGTGTGTGTGTGTGTGTGTGAGAGAGAATGTGTGTGTATGTATGTGTGTGTGTGTGTGTGTGTGTGTGTGTGTGTTTGTGTGTGTGTGTGTGTGTGTGTGCTCCTCTTCGTTTTCTGCACTTTAACCTTCATTCGTGCCTGATAATCCTAGAAAAATGACAGGGCCTGGTCGTCATGTAAAAATAGCCAATAAAGAAAAACGCGCACGCAGAGATGAAGAGAAACATGAGAGAAAAGGATGATATCTACATACATTATACATGTTGATGAAACTGGCTGTTCCGAATCCAATATAAAACTTCCGTAATTTGATATTTCCGAAGTTTGCACATTAGCACAGCCGTCAGCCTGATGGAATATTGATATGAAAGGACGGGGGGGGGGGGGGGGGGGGGGGGACCTTAGGGGTTGGGAGTGGGAATGGAAGGAAGGAAGGAAGGAAGAAAGGAAGGCAGAAGAATGAGGTAGGGTATGGCTGGAAAGGAAAAAGGGGAACGTGCGTGTGTGTGTGTGTGTGGGGGGGGGGGGGGGGAGGGAAGGGGGGATTTCCTTGTTATGTAGAGTCTGACAACTGTGAAATGAATGTGTGTGTGTGTGTGTGTGTGTGTGTGTGTGTGTGTGTGTGTGTGTGTGTGTGTGTGTGTGTGAGTGGTGTGTGTGTGTGTGTGCATGTGTTGTGTGTGCGTGCGTGCGTGCGTGCGTGCGTGCGTGCGTGCGTGTGCATGTGTGTGAAAGTAGAGAGAGAGAGAGAATTAGATGAAGAGAAAGAGAGAGAGAGAGAGAGAGAGAGAGAGAGAGTGTGTGTGTGTGTGTGTGTTGTGTGTGTGTGTGTGTGTGTGTGTGTGTGAAAGTGAAAAAAGATAGAGTTGTGTCTGAGCGTGCGTTAGTGCGCGCGCGCGCACGCGCGTGTGTATATGTGTATGTGTATGTGTGTGTGAGAGAGAGGGAGAGAAAGAGAGAGAGAGAGCGTGCGTGCGTGTGTGTGCGTGCATGCGTGCGTGCGTGCGTGTGCGTGCGCGCGCGCCCGATTTGTGCGTGGTGGAGGGGGGCGGGGGGGGGAGGGGCGCGCGCGCGCGCGCGCGCGCGCGCGTGTGTGTGTGTGTGTGTGTGTGTGTGTGTGTGTGTGTGTGTGCGCGCGCGGCGCGCGTGTGTGTGTGTGTCTTCGAGTCGCAGAGAGCGTCCACATTCATCTTGTCTCCGTGGTGGCTCCCGCTGATCAATATCACGAAATCTCTCGTTCCTTCCGTGACATTGATTCAGATGGCCGCTCAACCCCGCATTCCGTAATTAACGAGGACAGACGTCGTCATCGTCATACAACAGCCATGCTTCCATGTAGTCCCCACACGAACGACAGCTAAACACCCGTCACGGGTCCCCGAGAAAGAGGAGGAAGAGGAGGAGGAAGAGGAGGAGGAAGAGGAGAAGAAGGAGGAGGAAGAGGAAGAAAACGAAGAGAGAGAGAGAGAGAGAGAGAGAGAGAGAGAGAGAGAGAGAGAGGGAGGGAGAGAGATGGAGGGGGGTCGGGGGCAGGATGATTACA
>CM065728.1:28406400-28416400 GCA_033310375.1 Conus canariensis
AGGGAGGAAGGGAATGAGGGAATGAGAGAGACAGACAGAGAGACAGACAACACACACACAGACACACAGACGGACCGACTGACAGACAAACATTCAGACGGACAGAGAGGAGAGAGACAGACAGACAGACAGAGAGACAGACAGATAAGCAGATAGAAAGACAGACAGACAGAGAGACAAACAGACAGACGGACCAACAAGTACGCAAACAGACACAGACAGAGAGATACACAAAGGCATTAAAACACCCCTAGCGGCACGCTGTAACACCACCATCAACAGCTACTGACGACAATCTCCCTCTCCCATCGCACAACTCCGCGCCAAGTTTTTTGTTCATTTAATGGCAGTCGTCTGAGTGACGTCAGACGATCAGTAGTAGGCTACCACCACCACCACCTCCTACCTCTTCTCCCCCTCCCTCCTACTGCCCCTACTCCCCCCCTCACCCACCCACCACTTCCACCTTCTACCCAGATAGGTCCTATCACTCTCCTTCCCTGTCCCCCACGCACCCACCCTCTCCCTTCTCCCATACAAACATCAGTCTCCGCTCGTCATCGTCTCTCCGCCACCCCCACCCCCGGCCACCTCCGCCCCCCCCCCCCCCCCACCCCCCATCCTATCGAGTTCTCATGAACCATCACACTATTCTGGAACTCTTGCGTCCGTCGTCTGAAATGGGATAGTTCATCTTCTCTTTGTATGTGTTTGCTTCTATCATCATGGCCCCTTTATGTGCTTTGAGACTCTCGGCAGAAAAGAATGAGGAGGAGGAGGAGGAGGAGGAGGAGGAGGAGGGAAAAGGAGGAGGAGAAGGAAGGAAGGGAGGGAATGAAGGTAGACGAGAGAGGAGGCGTAAGTTGCGGGAAAGGGGATTGGTCTGTGAGGGGGGGGGGGGGGGTAGGGGGGTAAAGGACGTGTGTATAGTGGGGAAGGATGGGGTGGTGGAGGAGAGGGGTGGGTGTCCACTCCTCAACCTGACCGACACAGCACAGAGAAAAAGGGTCCACAGTTAGTGTTAACGTGTTCGTTACTTCTGCCAAGAAAGCAACTTTTTCTTCTAGCATTTGTTTGTCTGTCTGTCTGTCAGCAAACCTATGTAAAACCTGTTGAATTGAACGGTAACGAAAATCATGGGAAAACGTAATATAGCCCAAGGACAAAGCAGACGCGCGCACGCGCGCGTACGCACACACACACACACACACACACCACACACACACACACACACACACACACAACACACTATACGCTCAGAGACACACGCACAGACGCACACTTAACCATGCACGCGCGCACACACACACACACACACACACACACACACACACACACACACACACACACACCACAAACACATACACAGGCGCGCGAAAAACACGCATGCGCGCAGCACACACACACACACGCGCACACAAACCCACGCACGCTCACACACACACACCCACACACACACACACACAACACACACACACACACACACACACACGCACACACGCAACACACCACACACACACACACACACACACACACACACACAACCACGCACAGAGACAGAGAGACAGAAAAAGAGAACAGAGAGAGTAAGAGAGAGACAGAGACAGACACAGAAACAGAGACAGAGAGATGGAAACTGAGAACACTGGTGACACTTTATTCTAGAGAGGGTCGCAATATTGTGGAAGACTGTGGATGACAAAGAATCTTTACTGCCAAGAATGACAATTTCATCTCTGTTCTTGCACCATGTCCTCAGCACAATGCCTCTCCTCACAACAGATCACTGCTGACTTTGAAAGATGTACAGAAAGACAGGAAGGAAAAATCACTTTTCACATTTTCACTGCTTGACGAGGAACGTAACACTAAACCCAAACATTACCGGGGGCTCAATACGAGAGAGAGAGAGAGAGAGAGAGAGAGAGAGGAGAGAGAGAGAGAGAGAGACAGACAGACAGACAGACAGACAGACAGAGGCAGAGGGAGGGAGAGAGGGGGAGAGAGGGAGGAAGGGAGGAAGGGAATGAGGGAATGAGAGAGACAGACAGAGAGACAAACACACAGACAGACACACAGACGGACCGACTGACAGACAAACATTCAGACGGACAGAGAGAGAGAGAGACAGACAGACAGACAGACAGACAGAGAGACAGACAGATAAGCAGATAGAAAGACAGACAGACAGAGAGACAAACAGACAGACGGACCAACAAGTACGCAAACAGACACAGACAGAGAGATACACAAAGGCATTAAAACACCCCTAGCGGCACGCTGTAACACCACCATCAACAGCTACTGACGACAATCTCCCTCTCCCATCGCACAACTCCGCGCCAAGTTTTTTGTTCATTTAATGGCAGTCGTCTGAGTGACGTCAGACGATCAGTAGTAGGCTACCACCACCACCACCTCCTACCTCTTCTCCCCCTCCCTCCTACTGCCCCTACTCCCCCCATCCACCCACCCACCACTTCCACCTTCTACCCAGATAGGTCCTATCACTCTCCTTCCCTGTCCCCCACGCACCCACCCTCTCCCTTCTCCATACAAACATCAGTCTCCGCTCGTCATCGTCTCTCCGCCACCCCCACCCCCGGCCACCTCCGCCCCCCCCCCCACCCCCACTCCTATCGAGTTCTCATGAACCTCACACTATTCTGGAACTCTTGCGTCCGTCGTCTGAAATGGGATAGTTCATCTTCTCTTTGTATGTGTTTGCTTCTATCATCATGGCCCCTTTATGTGCTTTTGAGACTCTCGGCAGACGAGAATGAGAGGAGGAGGAGGAGGAGGAAGAGGAGGAGGAGAAGGAAGGAAGGGAGGGAATGAAGGTAGACGAGAGAGGAGGCGTAAGTTGCGGGAAAGGGGATTGTCGTGAGGGGGGGGGGGGGTAGGGGGGTAAAGGACGTGTGTATAGTGGGGAAGGATGGGGTGGTGGAGGAGAGGGGTGGGGTGTCCACTCCTCAACCTGACCGACACAGCACAGAGAAAAAGGGTCCACAGTTAGTGTTAATGTGTTCGTTACTTCTGCCAAGAAAGCAACTTTTTCTTCTAGCATTTGTTTGTCTGTCTGTCTGTCAGCAAACCTATGTAAAACCTGTTGAATTGAACGGTAACGAAAATCATGGGAAAACGTAATATAGCCCAAGGACAAAGCAGACGGCGCACGCCGCGACGCACACACACACACATACACATACACACACACACAACACACCACACACACAACACACACACACACACACACACCACGCCAGAGACACACGCACAGACGCACACTTAACCATGCACACGCACACACACACACCACACACACACACACACACACACACACACTCACACAACACACAAACACACACATACACAGGCGCGCGAAAAACACGCACGCGCGCAGACACACACACACACACGCGCACACAACCCACGCACGCTCACACACACACGCCACACACACACACACACACCACACACACACACCACAACACACCACACACACACACTCACACTCACACACACACACACCACACACACACACACACGCACACACGCACACACGCACACACACACACACACCCACACACACACACACGCACGCACAGAGACAGAGAGACAGAAAAAGAGAACAGAGAGAGTAAGAGAGAGACAGAGACAGACACAGAAACAGAGACAGAGAGATGGAGACTGAGAACACTGGTGACACTTTATTCTAGAGAGGGTCGCAATATTGTGGAAGACGGTGGATGACAAAGAATCTTTACTGCCAAGAATGACAATTTCATCTCTGTTCTTGCACCATGTCCTCAGCACAATGTCTCTCCTCACAACAGATCACTGCTGACTTTGAAAGATGTACAGAAAGACAGAAGGAAAAATCACTTTTCACATTTTCACTGCTTGACGAGGAACGTAACACTAAACCCAAACATTACCGGGGCTCAATACGAGAGAGAGAGAGAGAGAGAGAGGGACAGAGACAGACAGACAGACAGACAGACAGACAGACAGACAGACAAGAGGGAGGGAGAGAGGGGGAGAGAGGGAGGAAGGAGGAAGGGAATGAGGGAATGAGACAGACAGAGAGACAAACACACACAGAGACACACAGACGGACCGACTGACAGACAAACATTCAGACGGACAGAGAGAGAGAGACAGACGACAGACAGAGAGACAGACAGATAAGCAGATAGAAGACAGACAGACAGAGAGACAAACAGACAGACGGACCAACAAGTACGCAAACAGACACAGACAGAGAGATACACAAAGGCATTAAAACACCCCTAGCGGCACGCTGTAACACCACCATCAACAGCTACTGACGACAATCTCCCTCTCCCATCGCACAACTCCGCGCCAAGTTTTTGTTCATTTAATGGCAGTCGTCTGAGTGACGTCAGACGACCAGTAGTAGGCTACCACCACCACCACCTCCTACCTCTTCTCCCCCTCCTCCTACTGCCCCTACTCCCTTCCCCCCCCACCCACCCACCACTTCCACCTTCTACCCAGATAGGTCCTATCACTCTCCTTCCCTGTCCCCCATGCACCCACCCTCTCCCTTCTCCCATACAAACATCAGTCTCCGCTCGTCATCGTCTCTCCGCCACCCCCACCCCCGGCCACCTCCGCCCCCTCCCCCCCCCCCCCCCCCCACTCCTATCGAGTTCTCATGAACCATCACACTATTCTGGAACTCTTGCGTCCGTCGTCTGAAATGGGATAGTTCATCTTCTCTTTGTATGTGTTTGCTTCTATCATCATGGCCCCTTTATGTGCTTTTGAGACTCTCGGCAGAAAAGAATGAGGAGGAGGAGGAGGAGGAGGAGGAGGAGGAGGAGGAAGAGGAGGAGAGAAGGAAGGAAGGGAGGGAATGAAGGTAGACGAGAGAGGGGCGTAAGTTGCGGGAAAGGGATTGGTCTGTGAGGGGGGGGGGGGGTAGGGGGGTAAAGGACGTGTGTATGTGGGGAAGGATGGGGTGGTGGAGGAGAGGGTGGGGTGTCCACTCCTCAACCTGACCGACACAGAGAAAAAGGGTCCACAGTTAGTGTTAACGTGTTCGTTACTTCTGCCAAGAAAGCAACTTTTCTTCTAGCATTTGTTTGTCTGTCTGTCTGTCAGCAAACCTATGTAAACCTGTTGAATTGAACGGTAACGAAAATCATGGGAAAACGTAATATAGCCCAAGGACAAAGCAGACGCGCGCACGCGCGCGTACGCACACACACACACACACACACACATACGCTCAGAGACACACGCACAGACGCACACTTAACCATGCACGCGCGCGCGCACACACACCACACACACACACACACACACACACACACACACACACACACACACACAAACACACATACACAGGCGCGCGAAAAACACGCACGCGCGCAGAACACACACACACGCGCACACAAACCACGCACGCTCACACACACACGCACCACCACCACACACACACACACCACACACACACACACACACACACACACACACACACGCACACACACGCACACACCCACACACACACACACACACACACACACACACCACACACACACGCACAGAGACAGAGAGACAGAAAAAGAGAACAGAGAGAGTAAGAGAGAGACAGGACAGACACAGAAACAGAGACAGAGAGATGGAGACTGAGAACACTGTGACACTTTATTCTAGAGAGGGTCGCAATTTTGTGGAAGACGGTGGATGACAAGAATCTTTACTGCCAAGAATGACAATTTCATCTCTGTTCTTGCACCATGTCCTCAGCACAATGTCTCTCCTCACAACAGATCACTGCTGACTTTGAAAGATGTACAGAAAGACAGGAAGGAAAAAATCACTTTTCACATTTTCACTGCTTGACGAGGAACGTAACACTAAACCCAAACATTACCGGGGGCTCAATACGGAAGAGAGAGAGAGAGAGAGAGAGAGAGAGAGAGAGAGGAGAGAGAGAGAGAGAGAGAGAGAGACAGACAGACAGACAGACAGACAGACAGACAGACAGAGGGAGGGAGAGAGGGGAGAGAGAGGGAGGAAGGGAGGAAGGGAATGAGGGAATGAGAGAGACAGACAGAGAGACAGACAAACACCACACAGACACACAGACGGACCGACTGACAGACAAACATTCAGACGGACAGAGAGAGAGAGACAGACAGACAGACAGAGAGACAGACAGATAAGCAGATAGAAAGACAGACAGACAGAGACAAACAGACAGACGGACCAACAAGTACGCAAACAGACACAGACAGAGAGATACACAAAGGCATTAAAACACCCCTAGCGGCACGCTGTAACACCACCATCAACAGCTACTGACGACAATCTCCCTCTCCCATCGCACAACTCCGCGCCAAGTTTTTTGTTCATTTAATGGCAGTCGTCTGAGTGACGTCAGACGATCAGTAGTAGGCTACCAACCACCACCACCTCCTACCTCTTCTCCCCTCCCTCCTACTGCCCCTACTCCCCCCATCCACCCACCCACCACTTCCACCTTCTACCCAGATAGGTCCTATCACTCTCCTTCCCTGTCCCCCACGCACCCACCCTCTCCCTTCTCCCATACAAACATCAGTCTCCGCTCGTCATCGTCTCTCCGCCACCCCCACCCCCGCCGGCCACCTCCGCCCCCCCCCCCCCCCCCCCCCCACTCCTATCGAGTTCTCATGAACCATCACACTATTCTGGAACTCTTGCGTCCGTCGTCTGAAATGGGATAGTTCATCTTCTCTTTGTATGTGTTTGCTTCTATCATCATGGCCCCTTTATGTGCTTTTGAGACTCTCGGCAGACGAGAATGGAGGAGGAGGAGGGAGGAGGAGGAGGAGGAAGAGGAGGAGAGAAGGAAGGAAGGGAGGGAATGAAGGTAGACGAGAGAGGAGGCGTAAGTTGCGGGAAAGGGGATTGTGTCTGTGAGGGGGGGGGGGGGGGGTAGGGGCGGTAAAGGACGTGTGTATAGTGGGGAAGGATGGGGTGGTGGAGGAGAGGGGTGGGGTGTCCACTCCTCAACCTGACCGACACAGAGAAAAAGGGTCCACAGTTAGTGTTAATGTGTTCGTTACTTCTGCCAAGAAAGCAACTTTTTCTTCTAGCATTTGTTTGTCTGTCTGTCTGTCAGCAAACCTATGTAAAACCTGTTGAATTGAACGGTAACGAAAATCATGGGAAAACGTAATATAGCCCAAGGACAAAGCACACACACACACACACACACACACACACACACACACACACACACACACACACACATACACACACACGCACGCACACACACACACACACACACACACACACACACACACGCACGCACGCACGCACACACACACACACACACACACACACACACACACACACATATACGCTAAAGAGACACACGCACAGACGCACACTTAACCACGCACGCGCACACACACACAGACACACACACACCACACACACACACACACACACACACACACACACACGCACGCACGCACGTACGCACGCACACACCACACACACAACACACACACAACAGCTCAGAGACACACGCACAGACGCACACTTAACCACGCACGCGCAGACACACAGACACACACACAGACACACAGACACACCACACACACACACACACACACACACACACACTAACACACACATACACAGGCGCGCGCAAACACGCACGCGCGCACACACACACACACACACACGCGCACACAAACCCACGCACGCTCACACACACACACACACACACACACACACACACACACACACACACACACACACACACATCACACACACACACACACACATACACTCGAAGACACACGCACGCACGCTCGCACACACACACACACACAACACGAGAGAGAGAGAGAGAGAGAGAGAGAGAGAGAGAGAGAGAGAGAGAGAACTTGCTGATTCAGATGAAAGGAAGGATGCAGCAATGATTGCAGGCCGTTGGACGGACTGGGAGTGCGGGTCGGATTGATGTTCAGGGAACTGGGCGACCTTGGCTGAGGGACGCTCTGTCCCCTGTGTCCTTCTATTGCATTTACCCTTTTTTTTTTATTCCTGTATCCTCTGTTACTGTCCATAGGAAGATGGGAGAGAGAGAGAGAGAGAGAGAGAGAGAGAGAGAGGAGAGAGAGAGAGAGAGAGAGAGAGAGAGAGAGAGAGAGAGAGAGAGCGTTCAGAGCTTGCGAATTTCAGTATAAACTTCGGAGAAATGTGTTTCCAGAATTTCACATTGAAGCGCAAGATACGAAGAAAAACAGTTTCCGCAGATTGTACATCCTCACGAGGTGCGACGCTTTGGGAGATTGAACAATCTGGAACAAGCCTAGGATGAGCAGAAAAATTCTTTTAGATTGCTTATGCTAATACCAACAGCAAAACGAAAAAAAAAACAAGGTTTAGAAAGACTGCTCATACCTGTTCCCATTTATGGAGAAAACATACTTTGGGATATTGCACTTATAGGCGCAAACTTCGGAACCGGACATATTATTGTCTTCACATTTGAATACAAACTTTTGAAAAAGTTTTCGCTGATTGCATTTTCCAGTAAAAATAACATTACGAGAGAAAAAAAGGTTTTTGATAATAGCACATTCCGTTACAAACATATGGTGGAAAATTTGAGGGCATTGCGCATTCCAGTGCAAACTTTGAAGTGAAAAAAATTCTTGATAATTGCCACACACGCGCGCGCACACAAACACACACACAAACTTGCAACGAGAAAAAAAAAGGTTTAGGAGAATATAGATACTGAGGGGATGAAAACTTTTTTTCTCGGAAACTGCACAGTCTGATGCAATACCTTATGCGGAAATGCACTTG
Organism: Conus canariensis; assembly: GCA_033310375.1. Lineage (NCBI taxonomy): Eukaryota > Metazoa > Mollusca > Gastropoda > Neogastropoda > Conidae > Conus > Conus canariensis. The sequence continues at coordinate 28,415,245 of CM065728.1, forward strand.
TAGGGGGATACCACATCCCAGAACAAACTTGCAAAGAGAAAAAAGTTTTCGGAAAGTATACACACTGAAGAGATGACAACGTTTTTCCTTGGAAACTGCAGTCTAACACAAACTTGGGAGATGGATGGAAGCTTTGAGAGACTGCGCATTCCAAGGCAAACTCTGGAAGACAACACGATTCTAGCTATACTTGGCACATTCCACAACAAAGTTTCAATCCCCTCTCTCTCCACTCTTCATACTGCATTAAGCGCTGAACACAGGGTGATCCTTAAGTATCTACTCACTTTTTTTTTTCTTGTCAAATGCGACACACGCATCTAATGTTGTCAACGTATCTGAAAACCTAATCATTGTCCTCCTTGTCTGCTTCCTTAGCTCCACGATTCTTTGATGTCTCCTGTCGTATACCCACCCGCCTCTTCTTCCCCTCTTCCTCAGTTCCATCCTCTCACTCCCTTGCGTTTAGTGAGGAGTAGAGCATGAGACGTGATAATAGCGTACCCCCATAGCCATGTTTATACGTTTACCACTGGTTCATGGTGTGTTTGCCTTTCCACTTTCCAAAAAACTCTTTCTCTCTCTCTCTCTCTCTCTCTCTCTCTCTCTCTCTCTCTCTCTCTCTCTCTCTCTCTCTCTCTCTCTCTCTCGTTGGGGTGCGCACGCATGTGTGTTTGCATGTGAGACAGGGACAGACAGACAGACAGACAGACAGACAGACAGAGATAATGACAGTGATTTATTCATTTCAAGGCCCTGGGCCCTCATGGAGGATGTAAGTGAACTAAAAGCATTTAGAATCAACAAATAATTAACACTAATTGTAAGAAAACATAGGAAAGAAAAACGAATGTATATATGCACAGTATTTTGAAATTGCAATTTCTCTTCATCTTAGATGCGAAAACAGTGAAAAATTCCATACATCACTACGCCTTGTAAATGCCACTGGTATTTTACAGTTTAAATGGGCATGACTCTCAATGATAATCGGCACGGATAAATTTCTCTCGAAGTTTACTTAACAACACAAAATCAAAAAGGAATTCGTTTTCGGCTTCTTCTTCTTTTTTATTTTTATTTTTCCTTTTCTTTTTTTTTCTTTTACACAAAAATGCTAATCCATCCTCTAGAACTACATTCTCTCAATCTGTTA
>CM065728.1:28458900-28463900 GCA_033310375.1 Conus canariensis
CTTCACACTCCTACTTCCTATGACACTCTCCGAAACTCCACAGTTCGAATGGACAGCTCTGATGTCATGATATTATGATACCACACCTGCAGGCGCTCCTAGATCTCCTTCTCCTCACCACCATCCCTTTCCTACGACCTCCCCACTTTATTCGATCCCCACCCCAACTGCCCATCCGTCTCTCTCCCACCCCTACCCCCTACTCCACCCTCTAACACACGCACGCGCGTACGCACAGTCACACGAATTCGTCTAGCAGTAGGAAGCCAGCAAACACACCGTGACCTCCAGAGAAGTGTCGGACTGTACATAACACCTTTACTAGACAGAAAGAAAGACGGCACCAGCGAGGCTGCAAGACAATCCAAGTCTATGATTACCATAGAGATTTGCTTTGGATTTCCTCCCGTGAAAAGGAGATATTTAATGGCATGGAAGACGGTACGAAGCGAAATATTAAAACAGACAAGACAGATGAAATAAAGTAAAGCAAAAATTGAAAAAAAGAAAGAAAAGGAGTGGGTGGCGGGTGAAAAAACGACGGGGAACGGGAGGGGGGGGGGGTGTAATGGAGGACAGCTGTGGGGAGACGGGGCCGGAGGGTGGGTGGGTGGAGGAGTGATCGGCAAGTTTGCGTGAAAAGGTTTCGCTCCAAAGCTCTCAGTCGCGCTCTCTCCCGCACTGCCTGTGCCACTAAGTCTGTCTGTCTGCCTGTCTGTGTCTCTCTACATCTATCTATCTGTCTGTCTATCTATCTATCTATCTATCTATCTATCTATCTATCTACCTATCTATCTATCTTTCTATCTATCTATCTATCTATCTATCTATCTATCTATCATCCACACACACACACACACACACACACACACACACACACACACAGAGAGAGAGAGAGAGAGAGAGAGAGAGACAGAGACAGAGACAGAGACAGAGACAGAGAAAACGAATGAATAACCAAACGGAAGACAGAAGAGAACAATGGAACGAATAACGTGAAATGGTGAAATGCAAATAGGGAAAGAAAGAAAAAAAAAGTGGGTGAGTGGGGAGAGGGAAATGACAGAAAGGAAAAGCAAAGGAAGAAATAGCAAACAACAAGGAAAGGCAGAAACTTGTAGGGCATAAAAAAAAACGTACAAACCGACGGGAATGGTCCCTACTGTCATGACACTTGGTATTTTGTACTTGCCCTTAGAAACGAAAAAAACCAACAACGAAAAAAAAACTGGTAACGGTACCCACTCCGTACTGTTGAAAGCTTGCACGGCGACTGAATATTGTGGAAGAAACCATTAAGTAGAGGAAATATTGTTCTGTTTGTGACATGATCTCGAATGGTCGTTTCAAGCTGATTCCTTTTGAACAGAGAGAGACAGACACACAGACAGACAGACAGACAGACAGACAGACAGAGTGTGTGTGTGTGTGTGTGTGTGTGTGTGTGTGTGTGTGTGTGTGTGTGTGTGTGTGTGTGTTTGTGTAAGTGTATGTGTGTGTGCGGTGTGCGTGAGCGCGGTGTGTGTGTCTATATGTCTGTGTTGTGTGTGACGGAGGCTTCAAACAAAAAGTACTTCTTAACCCCCCCCCCCCCCCCCAAAAAAAAAAAAAAAAAAAAAAAATGGCCACGGTAGTGGGAGGAAGGTAAGAAGTGTGTGTGTGGGGGGGGGGGGGGTAGGGGGACGGGATAGAAGACAGGCACAGAGAGAGAGAGAGAGAGAGAGAGAGAGAGAGAGAGAGAGAGAGAGATGCGAATGCGAATATTTATTCAGTTAGGCCTAGACCCATAACTGAAGGAGACCAGGGGGGGTGGGGGGGGGGGGGGAGGGTGGACACATACAGAAAAAATACTACCAATACATCATGCAGCTGGTAAGACAATAATCTCAACATTAAACAAAACAATAATCATGTTGGAAAACAACTGGCACAATAACAACGTGTGCATTATATACATGCCAAGGCATTACAGTATCTAGTATTTTCTGCGCCACACACACACAGACACAGACACAGACACACACACACACACACACACACACACACACACACACATATATATATATATATATATAGAGAGAGAGAGAGAGAGAGAAGAGAGAGAGAGAGAGAGAGAGTGCAAGACTTGAGATATTATTTTCATTTTTTGATGACAAGAGCAAAGTTTATTTAGAATTACAAGGGTTGTTGTAGTACACTGGCTTGATAAGTGTTTTGTTCTAATATCCTCTAGGAATGGAAAGCAAGAAACGAATTTTTTTATCTTCATCCAGATGACACAATCGGCAAACTAACTCATTTTCTCTGTTAAGACCATATCTAATGCTGTGACAAGCAATGCTAGAAATGCCAAATCTAAATTTAGTTAAAACGCTTCTTGTGTGACGGTTCATTTTCATATCAACGCGAATTTCTTTCATGTGCGATGTTTTAAGAAGTCTATACTGTGCAAATCTATCACTATCATACATGTAGCTACGCCAGTCCTGCCATTTACAATCAATCAATCTTTGTTTGAAACGTTTAAGAACAGCTGTAACACATTGAACACCTTGATCGTCCCATACAACAGCAAATCCATGAGAATTCAAAAACTGTCGCCCAAGTTTTCTTACAAGTATTGTCTAAATCATACAGTGACTCATATGCTTTTATTAATGGTAACCTGTTCTTGTCCATCCGTGTTAAATGCAACCAGTATTTCACACCTTTAATATACGAATTCATATAAACTAGGTACCGTCCGAGTTCACCATACACATGCTCATTAGGGGTGCGAGTGTCAACATTCAAAAACCGTTTCATACCAAATAAATGTACTTTTTCAACTAACAAACCCTTTTTCAAACCCCAAATTTCAGTACCATATTGCATTATTGACTGAACCTGAGAATCAAATAATTTACTGAACAGACTAAAAGAACAGCTTTCCTGTCTGTACAATGTACGAAAGATAATTAGTGCTGCTTTCTTTGCTCTGCTACCTAAATCTTGACAAACACGTTCAAAATTAAGTCTGGTTGAAAAATAAATACTAAGACATTTCCATGCGTTGACAACTTCTGTTTTCTCATTACTATAATACCATTTCCCATTCTGTGCCAGAAAACCACTTTTACGAAAAACAATAATGCTACTTTTGGCCATATTCACGGTCAACTCCAATCTGGAAGCAGCAGAATAAAAGCTATTTAATTGTCTCTGTAATCCAACAACAGTTATAGAATGTAATATATCATAAGCAAATAACAATATGAATAATCCAATCAGATCAAAAGTCACACTATGACGACAATTCTCAATAATTTCTAACGCAAGTCCATTGACGAACAGTGAAAACAAACCAGGGCTACACACATCCCCTTGTTTTACTCCGAGTACAGTTCATATCTGATAGTTTTGCTCCTGATCTAATTCGCACCGTTACACCATTATACATAATTCTTACATACAAAGTTTGCCCTTGATACTGTTTTTTATAGAACGGGTTACAACTTCCTAGAAACTGAATCAAATGCTTTTCAACATCAACAAAAACAACATACAATTTTTGCTTATTTACAAACTGTTTTTGTACTGCAGCTAATAAGTTAAACATATGATCGATGGTGGAATATCCTCTTTACAAAAACCTGCTTGATGCTCTCTTGTAATGTCATTGTGGTGAATGTCATTCCTGTAGTATAGAATCAATTATAAACCCATACAATTTGCTGCTTATATTACACAATGAAATGCCTCTGTAGTTTTTCACATCATTTACATCACCGTTCCTAAACAGTGACAAAATTTTAGATTCATTCCAACTTTCAGGATAAAGTCCTTTATCAAACAAGCAATCAAAGAACTTTTTCAGTAAATTAATGAGAGATCCCTCAGAATACTTGAAAAATTCATCAATTAGACCGTCACGTACAGCAGCTTTACCACTTTTTATTTTCTTAATAGCTAGTAGTACCTCCTCTTTTGATACAGGTCTATCTAGCACAGCATTTCCCATATTTTCCGTGTCACCTTGATCTGATGCTACTAATTCGTCTTTAGTAAAATCAGAGAGAGAGAGAGAGAGAGAGAGAGAGAGAGGGGAGAGAGAGAGAGAGAGAGAGAGGATGCGAAAGGGGTAGGACAGGGTAGTTTTGAGATAATGCCTGCAAGAGCAGGGCACGACCACCCGAGACGTTCCACTCTACCTAGACTGACAGTCTAAACCCATGTTCATCCCTGAGGAGTGTGGTGGAGGAGGTGGGGGGAGGGGGCGTAGAAGGGAGAGGGGTGGGGCGGATGAGTCGTTTCACTTTGTTTGATATGGAACATGTGGGATGTAATTGGCTGGATTTTGTTGGCTTGTTTTTGTTTCCTTTATTTGTTTAGGGCTGCTTTCGTTTGTTCTTGCTCTTCTTTCTTTCTCTCTTTCTTCCATTCTCTCTCTCTCTCCCCTCTCTCTCTCTCTCTCTCTCTCTCTCTCTCTCTCTTCTTCTTCTTCTTCTTCTTCTTCTTCTTCTTCTTCTTCTTCTTCTTTTTTTTTTCGTTCGTTCTTTCTTTATTTTTTCTTTCTTTCTGTTGTTTTTCTGTCTTTTCTCCTCCTCCTCCTCTTTCTTCTTCTTGTAATGAAAGGGGTTCATGCAAATGTAGAGAAGAGTGCAAACGCGATAAATTTGAGAAAGGTGTAAAATAGGAGCAGAGGGGCGAGCTTAAGGCGGGAGGAAGTGTGTGTGTGTGTGTGGGGGGGGGGGTGGTGGATAGCGGGAAGGGAGGGTTGACCTGTCAGAGCAGATATAGTGAAAGGGGAGGGGGGAGGAAGGGGGCGGGGGTTGAAAAGGAATACGCGAATGACCCTCCCCAACCTCTCTCTCTCTCTCTCTCTCTCTCTCTCTCTGGTTCTTTCATTTGCTCCTTCTTTCTCGCTTCCCTCCCTTGCGCTTCGCTAATTCGAAGCAGAACGCGAACTCCCATGACGCAATCTACAAGGCCAGGAAGGAAGATACAATTACACTGCATTA
>CM065728.1:28471400-28473900 GCA_033310375.1 Conus canariensis
AGTTGAAGGCTGTCTACGTCTGGAATATCAGCTAACGACGCACAATCACGAGACGAAAACGAAAAAAACACCATCAGCAAAAGGAAAGAAGAACAATTAAGTGATGGGGGTTATTATCATCACTATGGCATAAGAAACGAGACAAAGGAGGAGGATTAATATGAATGATGACGATGAACACAGCACTGACGGTCATTGCGAGGATGTCAACAAGAAACAACACAGCAATGATGATAATAATAATGATGGCAATGACGCTGATGGCGATGGTAATTCAAGGAAAGAAAAAAAAAAAGGGGGGGGGGGGGGGAAGAAAACAAAAAAAAGAAAAGAAGGAGGAATAAAATCGTAGACAGCACAAAGGGAACATCAAACAGACATGTTCGGTTGAATAACGTTCCCAAACCATCCTGTCTCCTTTCCTTCTTTCTTTCTTTCTTTCTTTCTTTCTTTTACTCTCCATGTCTGCATTCGTTGGGTCTTACTGACCCTGACCCGTTTAAGCCAATTTGTCGAGTCAGCTGAAGAAGAGATTCAGCTTCAAAATGTGTATCCAGTCTAAGCTTTAGTTATGGTTTCCTTCAGGATGTGGGCGGGGTGGGGCAGGGGGGAGGGGGTTAACGCCTGCGAATTTGTCCCCCCCCCTGTTTGGGACTTGCATGGTACTGATAGAAGCATCCGGTAAGGAGGGTAATGAAATGTTCCCAGTAGGCTGGCCACAAGAGTTTAGATCTCTGCCTCTTTCATTCTCTTTCATAAGAAGGTCTGATTTCCTTAAAACTTGGTCAAGTGTTCCGACAGTGAAGACTGATTACTTCTTCTCCTCTACTACCACTTCGTCGTTCAGTTTGAAGGAAGGGGGAGAGGGCGGACGGGGAGGGGGGGGGGGAACAAAACAAAGAAAAAGCGAAAAATAGGGAGAAATGTCATGACGTCCTCTCAATGGTAATGTTTGACTGGAATACAGTAATTCTCTTTTTGTGAGAACAACAAATGAGTATGCGCAGTTTTAGACCGAATCGATCGTTTGGGGATTTCCAAAATGTGAATGTTAGGCTCACTAAATTCAACTAATATTCAGGCCATGTTAAAGTATTTTGTGAAAGAACAGAAACAGATTCCTGGGATATCTTTTAGAGAGCTGGGAACAGTATGCTTAGTTGATCCCTGTTATTTCTTAGAACAAAACAAAAGCAGAGAGAGAGAGAGAGGGGGAGGGAGGGAGGGAGGGAGGGAGGAAGGGAGGGAGAGATGCATGTAGGCGCGCTTAGAAACAAATACGGAGAGAAACACACTTACAGAGAACCAGACATACTAATGGACAGGCACAAATACAGACACACAGCACTTACACGTAGGCAACGCCCAGAGATAACCTAAGCCAGACAGAAGTTGAAGACAAGGTAGAGTCTCTCACCTTCCTAAAAGTATACAGCTGCTGTTGGCCTCCGTACTGATCCCCGCCGTGCTTCCTGATGTAGGCATCCGTGATGTCCGGGGTGCTGCTGCGTTCCTTCAGAAGCAGCCCGCCACTGCCGTGATTCTTGCCCCCCACCACCATCCCCTTTCCCCCCGTCTCCCCAGCTTCTCCGAGAGCAGCGTGTCGTTGTGCTTCTCCACCTCGTCCCCCACGGGGCTGAGGTCGTCCACGGGCACACTGTGCCACAGTTGCTTGTCGAAGTGCCGCCCGTCCCCCTGCTCCTGCACCCCCGTGATTACGCCCCCTTGCCGGTTCCGCCGATCATGCACCGGTCTGCGCAGGCGGATGATGATGGTGACGATGATGATGGAGATGATGACTGTGACTCCGCCCACCACGCCGGCGATGATGATGTACTTGAGATCCTCGTCCCCGAAGAAGGTGGTGGTGGAGTTATGGTTGCGGTTCTGGCTGAAGACCCGCGGGCCCGAGCCTCCGGGAACTGGACTTTGATCAACAGTTCTGAGGTGCTGGTCTGTTGGGGAAGACCCTGGTCCTGCACCTCGATCTTCAAGGCATAGGACAACGCCTTTGTCCGGGCCAGGTCTTTGACGAGGATGATTAGCCCGGTTTCTGGATAAGGGATGGAGAAGACCTTCGCATCATTACCACCAACGATGAAGTATTTCAGCCTGGAGTTCATGCCTTCGTCCTGATCATAGGCCACGATCTGCGTCACTGCTTCTCCGGGCTTCAGACCAGAGCTGACGACGACCGTATTGTTGGCAGGGTTGGGGAATTCGAAGATGGGTTTGTTGTCGTTGGAGTCCACGACCCTGACAATCACCTTCCCTGTGGTATTGAGAGGAGGGATACCCCGTCCTTGGCCACCACCATCAGGGAATACTCCTGCTGGTCAGCCTTCAGCAGGATACGGTCAGTTCGGATGGTGCCATCAGACAGCACCACGAAGGGAAGCTGCCGCATGTTAGAGGCGTCGGAGGTAAGTTCCATGAACTGAATCCTGGCGTTCTTCCCTTCGTCATCATCGCCAGCCTGTAACTGACCCACCTTTGTCCC
>CM065728.1:28478900-28486400 GCA_033310375.1 Conus canariensis
AACCTCCCACCATCTCCTCTCTCCACTGTCCTGATTCACCTCAGGCCCGGGCAGCGATCGACCGATTCCTCATTTCTGCCACGATTTACGACCCCTTCACTCGGTGCTACGGTAAAGAGGGAAGGGAAGCTAGGAGGAGTTGAAGGGATATCTGGAGGAAAGAGGAGTAGGATACGGGAAAGGGAACATGGACAGGGAGAGGGCGGTTGTCGGTAGTGAGAGGGGTTGGGAGAGGGGTGATGACGTGTTTGGTGGGGAGTGACGCCATCTTTGCTTTCAGGCAAAGAAATGAGAAACGACAGGCGGGTATGGCCTGGTTGAACTTGGCCACTCTTCTCCACTGGTGACGATATTGGGACAGACACTGTGTGTGTGTGTGTGTGTGTGTGTGTGTGTGTGTGTGTGTGGTGTGTGTGTGTGTGTGTGCGCGTGCGTGCGTGCGTGCGTGCGTGGGTGCGTGCGTGCGTGCGTGCGTGCATGCGTGCGTGTGTGTGTGAGTGTGTGTGTGTGTGTGTGTGTGTGTGTGTGAGAGAGAGAGAGAGAGAGAGAGAGAGAGAGAGGGTGGAGGTCGAAATTTATCATCATATGTTTGGCATACGCGGAGTCCTTTTGCTGCGCACCAATTACGTCAAATCTACTATGCCCCACAATCATGCCTCTCTCTCTCTCTCTCTCTCTCTCTCTCTCTCTCTCTCTCTCTCTCTCTCTCTCTCTCTCTCGTTTGTTACTCTCATTGTTTGTAAGTAAACCTCCATCATTCTTTGTTTTCATCACTTTATTTCCTTTCTTCTATGTTTCCCCCCATTCTCTGTTCATTCTTGCTTTCTGTTATCGTTAATGTCGTAGTTATTGTTGTTATTGGCTTCTTCTGTTTACGACATTGCTCATAACACAAAACATGTGACTGTCTCTTCAACTGACCAGAACTAACAACCTACAGCATTTGTGACCTGTCACTATAACAAATCCCCCATGGGGATAACGGGGGCTCTTTTGTACAAATAGTTCCCCCACTTTCTGGACATTCTGTGCTAGTAACGTCCCCTTTTCCTTTCGCTCTCAGTAACGCCTCCTTTGCTGTACTGTCGTCTACTGTCCTTTCTGTCTACCATATCTTTTATCTATCGTTTTCCACAACCTCTTCCCACAAATTTCTGCACTCAACGAAGTCGGAGTGAACTGACTATACTCTCGAGTATAGTATGAGTATCCCAACAGGGTAAAACGAGTTCACACGCTACCAGATACTGGAACGCTGAAGAAGAAGAAGAAGAACTATAACAAGGAAGCCGTGTCTCACGAGACATGCAAATCGCATGCAAATCACACAACCCACGCGGGACAACGGGGGCGATTCTTAGCACGTGCGGACAGTTGGATCCGTGGGCTGCCTAGGAAACTGACTGACCAACGGGGGTCAGCTAAGACAAGTGCGGTCAGTCCCGCTGGACAGCTTGTTTAGGCCAAGCTTCGCGGACAAGAGCTGGACCACAATAATTATTGCTGGGAAGGCTGAGGCTGGGGTGAGGATGGGGTGGGGATGGGGGAGAGGGGGTCTTCTTTTCCTCTTCTCAAGCAGCCTGGACACAGGCTGCACACCAAAACTTCATGCACCAAGGTCTTGCTCAAGGAGTCGAGTATTTATAGCAAGGCACAGTTAGATTGTTTTGAGAATATTCTTGAATGTGTCTGAAACTTGATTTACTTCCTTTTCTTTCATATGCCCAGCAAAGGTCGTGTCAGGTGGTTCCAAGTGAGTTGTTCCAAGGAATGGCACTATTTGGGAGAAACCCCTGGGGGCAAAGATAGGGTCACAGGTGAGTGGGAAGGCCTGAAATATGTTGTCAACCAAGCGGAAGGTCATGCATTAGAAGACTGTGAAAGATGTCGTCGGTAGAAATTTTTTAAAAGTGAAATGACAGGGGGCAAGTTGGGGGGGGGGGGGGGGGGGGGGGAGGGGGGGGGGGCAGCGGGCGTTGTTCTTTTGATCAGCTATTAGTCTGATATCAAATGCTGGCTAAAGCTTATGCCTGGACTCCAAACGCGTACATGGATTATGAAGTGATTTAGAACAAAATCCTAATTGTGACGTGTGGCCACATCAGCGACAAAGAGCTAGAAGAGGGCTTTTTTTTTGTTCCGCTTAACACTGACGTTACTATCTTATAATATTGTCGTCGTCGTCGATTGACCATAGTTCATGGGGTGTCAATATCGATCCTAGAATCATATGCTGTGTGTGTGTGTGTGTGTGTGTGTGTGTGTGTGTGTGTGTGTGTGTGTGTGTGTGTGTGTGTGTGTGCGTGTGTGCGTGTGTGTGAGATAGACAGACAAACAGACAGAATGTATGTACTGAGAGAGACAGAGACAGACAGACAGACAAACAGAACCAGACAGAAAGACGGAAAAAATGAGAGAGGGAGAGAGAGACAGAGAGAGAGAGAGAGAGAGAGAGAGAGAGAGAGAGAGAGAGAGAGAGAGTGAGTGAGTGAGTGAGAGACAGACAGACAGACAGACAGACAGACAGACAGACAAGCAGACAGACAGACAGCGATCTTTTCACGGAGGAGTAAGTCTTCAATTCCAGTGAACAGTAACTACTCCTCCGTGAACATTACTATGTGAACAATTCGGGAACTATTCTTAAACTGACTGAATTTTAGGAACATAATTATACAAACTCTTCATACAAAATTCGTGATCGCGGATATGCAAGATGTTGCTAGACTTTGTCTAGTTAATGCTACACGTGTATTAGCGTGTACATTTAGTGTGCGTGCGCGCGCGCGCGTGTGTGTGTGTGTGTGTGTGTGTGTGTGTGTGTGTGTGTGTGGCGCGCGCGTGCGTGCGTGCGTGCGTGCATGCGTGCGTGTGTGTGTGTGTGTGTGTGTGTGTGTGTGTGTGTGTGTGTGTGTGTGTGAACCTGTGTGTCTGTGGCTGTGTCTGTCTGTCTCTGCGTTTGTATCTGTTTTTGTATGTGCGTGAACATGTAGAGCCATACCTTCCCAAACCTACCCCCTTCCCCATCACCTCCCCCTGAACGTCCTGACCATTCAGCTGGTTCTAATCTAGCCTTCTTCAGGACCCCATCTGCTGGACTACACACCTGGCTATTCCTACCAGTAGTCTGACCCCTTGGGAGGCCCAAGAACTGACCAGGCCAAAGCTCAGACCGACCACCCGTTGCAGAGAGGAGTTTGCCGGCAAGTGGAACCTGTGTCTGTGTGATTCCATCCACGGTGACCAGGATCATAGAGGGAATTGTTCAGTTCCTTTACAACGCTTTGATCACTGCAGTGGGGACAGGGGAGGAGAGGGAGGGGGGGGAGGCAAAAGGGGAGGCGGGGAGGGGGGGGCGAGGAAGAGACGGAGGCGACATGTGGAAGAAGACAGAGTAGGGAAGAATGGGCAGAGAGGTCAGAGGAAAGAGAGAGAGAGAGAGAGAGAGAGAAGAGAGAGAAGAGAGAGAGAGAGAGAGAGAGAGAGAGAGAGAGAGAGGATGGGGGGAGAAGGCAGGAAGGCAGAAAGAAGAAGATAAAGATGAGGAGTGGGAACTCGGAGTAGAGAGAGAGAGAGCGAGAGAGAGAAAGTAGAGCGATAAAGCGAGCGATCGAGCGAGTGAGAGAGAGAGAGAGAGAGAGAGAGAGGGAGGGAGAGAGAGAGACAGACAGACAGACAGACAGACACACAGACAGACAGAGAGGATATATATATAGACAGACAGACAGACAGACAGAAACGGAGACTGAGGATGGAGAAGGGGTACTGGTGAGAGGCGGGAAGTGGGGAGAGAGAGGTACGGGGGTGGAATGCATGTTGGTGGTGGAAGTGGTGTGGCTCCAATGGAGATTGATTTGGGGAACGAAATGGGGACAATGATTTTTATGGCTCGTAATGCCCTTCTGAAGCTAACCGTTCTGCTGAAATATAGATGAGACAGACAGACAGACGAGACAGACAGACAGACAGAGACAGAGAGAAAAGAGACAGACAGAAAGAAAGAGAGAGAGAGAAGAGAGAGAGGGGAGAGAGACAGACAGACAGAGAGAAGAGAGAGAGGGAGACAGAGATAGACAGAGAGAGAGAGAAGAGAGACAGACAGACAGACAAACAAACAGACAGACATATATATAGAGAGAAACAGACAGACAGACAGACAGAGTTTATAAGGGAGAGGGGTCCAGGACAGACAGAAGCTTCGAGCCGCGTTTTTGCTTTCGTGAGCCAAATGAGAAATAACATCTTTTGGCCTGGATGAACTTTTACTGGAGAAAAGAGAGAGAGAGAGAGAGAGAGAGAGAGAGAGAGAGAGAGAGAGAGAGCGAGAGAGCGAGCGAGAGAGAGAGACAGAGACAGAGACAGAGACAGAGAGAGGAAAAGGAGGCCTCTGAAGTGGATTTTTTTTTTGACTGGTGAAAGTATTGAGCTACACCCTCCCCACCCACCCACCCCCCTCCCCCCATCTTTTCACTTATTTCCCACCGAGAGAGAGAGAGAGAGAGAGAGAGAGAGAGAGAGAGAGAGAGAGAGAGGAGGAAGACAGACAGACAGACAGACAGAGACAGCCAGACAGAAAGACAGACAGACAAACAGAAACAGACAAAGACAAACGACTGAGAGACACACAGATATACAGACAGACACACACACAGACACACACACAGACACACACACACACACACACACACACACATGCAATGACACGGACTCTCTCTCTCTCTCTCTCTCTCTCTCTCTCTCTCTCTCTCTCTCTCTCTCTCTCTCTCTCTCTCTCTGTTGACAAGTCACGAAACGGTATTTCCCAACAACCAGCTTTTTCTCGCTGTAAGCCCAGTCCCACCCATCCCCCCACCCTTGCCATTCCCACCTCACCCCCACCTCACCCCTCTCCCACCGCCTCTTCCTACTCCCATCGCCACTCCCTCTTTTTTTTCTTCTTCTTCTTTTTTTTTTGTTTTCCTTCCCTTCCTCCAATCTTTGATTTGCTTCCATCTGTCAGTCACCATCTGTTTGATCTGTGTCTCCCTGCCTTTCGCCCTCGTTTCCTAAACGCACTCATGCACACGCCCATGTGCGCGAAAGGACTGATGTCGACGTGCATTCTCACCGAGTACAGTTTGCCCATCCTTTCATCTCACTTGTATTATCTCTCTCTCTCTCTCTCTCTCTCTCTCTCTCTCTCTCTCTCTCTCTCTCTCCCTCTTTGCTCCACATGCGTGCGTGTTCTCCCGCCCCTCTCTCTCCTCTCTCTCTCTCTCTCTCTCTCTCTCTCTCTCTCTTCTCGTTAGTCTGCCTCTTTATCTCTCTCTCTCTGTTTTTTTTTTGTCTCTGTCTCTCTCTTTCTTTTTCTGATAGACAGACAGACAGACAGGCACATGCAAAGACACATACACACTTCCTCCTCCCCTCCTCCTCTTACCCACTCCCATTTCTCTCTATTTTTTAAACTTTCTTTTTCTCCACATTTATATAATATATATGACACACCCATGTACATAAACCTGCGCAGATTAGTATGAATGTATCCATCCAGACAGGATAGATGTATGTGCCTATACTCTCTCTCTCTCTCTCTCTCTCTCTCTCTCTCTCTCTCTCTCTCTCTCTCTCTTCTCAAGAGGGCATCACGTATGATATTGTAAGTTTAATTTCATATAGGACATCCATGTGCAAAACTACAGCGTTCTTACCAAGTTAGATAGACTGATTTTGATGTCGGTTGAAGACATGGAATTCCGTGGTAAAAGCAGAGAGGTAGGCGGAATATGCATGGGACATTGAGTGTCGTTCAACGATAGTGCCAAAACATTCCTAATATGAATGACACAATCACTTGAAAAATACGTAACGTGGCATAGTTGACATTTGATGTTTTAGAAATGGTCGTGAATTATTGCCGTTACAATTATTGCATCTAGCCACAAAAAAAAGATCCTATTGAAGTTCTGGCATAAAACACCCAGTTCTCGTCTTTGTTCAAAAGTATTCACGACAAAACACAATGTACATAAATCATGGTGCACAACTTCATTTAGTCTTAAAAGAAATGAAGAGGGTAGAAACACATGCTTAACTGGGTTTGATTTGTCCTTTTGACCTCACTCAAAAGAAAACAAATATTAAAAGAAACCAAACAAATAGAAAAGAAAGAAAGAAAGAACAAGAAAACAAACAAACAAACAAGCAACCAAAGTGCAGTTTGTTTCGTGTTGTTATGCGTTAATCAACTTAGATACATGGTGTATATCATAGTAATCCCCTGCTTCGATTAAGTATGCCTGTGGCTTCGGAAAACAGAACAAAGCTTTGAGGCGCTTATTAATTCCTCGGCACCCATTTATATTAAATCATAAACATCAGAGTGTGTAACACGTTTTTAAAGTTCAGAATAGGGCTATCCCCATTGAACTGTTACTTTGCGTGGTTTAACACTGACCCGAACAGAAATGCAAGTTCTCCATCACATACTAGTACGCCGTGGACTAAACTCCACTTTTGTTCCTTTGCCATATGCACGAAACCATTTGAACAGAACTCATACCGAAATAAAAGAAGTATGAGTTATCCTCATGTTCAAAACTGTACTGTTACTTTCTAGTCCCGACCAGCGAATTACAGGGGGAAAAATCCATATGAGTTTTAAAAGCCTTGAGAATACGGCAAGAAGGTGTGAATATTATTATGGATTGTTCGTAATGTGTTGTTACATTCACTCCGTTGTGTGGGCAGATGGCCTAACATTTAAAATATCTCCGACTCCTGAATCCTGAATCTCTCTCTCTCTCTCTCTCTCTCTCTCTCTCTCTCTCTCTCTCTCTCTCTCTCTTCTGCGTGTGTGTGTGTGTGTGTGTGTGTGTGTGTGTGTGTGTGTGTGTGTGTTTGTCTGTCTGTCAATCTGTCAGTCCGTCTGTCTGTCTGTCTCACTCTCTGTCTATCTCTCTCTCTCTCTCTCTCTCTCTCTCTCTCTCTCTCTCTCTCCTCTCTCTCTCTCTCTCTCTCTCTCTCTCTCCTCGCGCGCGTGTGTGTGTGTGTGTGTGTGTGTGGTGGGGGGGGGGGGGGGTAGGGGAGAGGGGGTGGGACGCGTGCGCATGCGTGTGTGTGCGTGCCATAGCAACGACCACGTACAGTATAACCACCGTCCGATAATGAACCGCAAAGGACTTGCTAATTCACCACAGCTCTCTCTCTCTCTCTCTCTCTCTCTCCTCTCTCTCTCTCTGTGTGTGTGTGTGTGTGTGTGTGTGTGTGTGTGTGTGTGTGTGTGTGTGTCCTCAACCATCTGCTCTCTAGCGACCAAAGCCTTTCTCCTTCATTGCGCATGCGCGAAATGCGAACAGCCAGTCGGGTCTGCGGCTTTGAGTAATGAAGCAGGGCTGTTCAGCTTCCGGTGCAAAGGCAGATGGGGATTGGTGAAGTCCTTCCAACGATTCGCTCTAATCACTGCCACGAGTTGAATGCTCTAATTAAGAGCATGTGAACAAGCCAGCGAAAAGCTAATTA
>CM065728.1:28491400-28496400 GCA_033310375.1 Conus canariensis
AGGAGTAGACTACAGACGGGTTACGCTTGTGCATAAATTGAGAAAGGGCAATGCAGCTTTTGATTCACAGATTAGGATAATCGGAAGAGTGAGGACATCCGACAAGATTGAACGGATCATAAGTGTACCATTTTATTCAGTTCGTGAGTAAGGAAAGAAAGAATGAAAGAAAAGAAAGAAAGAGAAGAAAAGAAACGAAAAGAAAAGAGAAGCACTGAGTGCAAGTGGAAGAAATGGCAGGTGCGAAGTGAAGGAAGACTTCCCTTGTATCTATTTTTAATAGGAGAAGAAAAAAGAAAGAAAAAAAACAAAACAAAACAAAACGAAATGTACCGGCTTATATCACTGAAATGTTTTAAGACTGCAGGAAAATGGGTTACTTCGGAGACAGTTATCAATTCTGAAACAGTAGCTTCATTAATACTTTTTTATGTTTAGTGGAAAGTTTAAAATAAACATGCTGCACAGATGCTGGGTCTTCTGTTTGATCTCAGATCCACAGATCCGCATCAAATATCACTAGGCCACATTGCATGTGTTCCTTAACTTCGTTTTTATTTTTTCAAGTTTTGTTTGTTTGTTTTGCATGATCTTACCGACATCGACAAACAAAAGCAAAAAAATGAAAAAAAAAATCTTTAGCAACGGCTACAATTTCTCAATAAAGGACAACTAACACATCTGCAAGCTAATGATGTAATCATGCCTCTTCACAAAGTTGATTTTTTTTCTTATTCAAATGCAGCCTCAAACACAGTGGCAGTACATTATGTAAACATATACTATCATATCTCTCTAGTACTTTAAAATATCAACGAAATAGCAAGCTTTCTTAATAAAAAAAAAAAAAAAAAAAAAAAAATCTCGCAATACATCTGTTCCGTGACTTTGGGTGAAAATGTGTGTGCGGAGAGTAGGATGTATGAAACATATCAAATTCAAACAAAATGAATAGGCAGGAGTTACACAGTGTGCTTGCATCCAATATACAAACGAAATATACCAAACAAAGCGCCAACACAAAAATGGAATATAGCATGCTTTCATCCAGTACGCAAATGAAGTAATAGCATGTTTGCATCCACTACAGCATGCTTACATCCAATACACAAATAAAACACAGCATGCGTACAGCCAAATCACAGATGAAATATAGCATGTTTGCACTAAAATAAAACATGGCATACCGCATGCTTAAAACAAGCACAGAAATGAAATCTTGCATGGAGACAGAAAATACAGATGTACAATACAGCATGTGAAAAGTTTTCAAAAAGATGTCTTTGATCTATATTGAAAAAAAAGCCATTCTTTTGATGGGGTTTATTATTACATAGGGGAATTTGTCAGCTAAAATCACAGCGAAACTGACGCGCAGTTTAGCGTTGAATTACGTAGACGTGATCTTCGTGAAAACAACTAAGGTCAATATCTAACTTTCCAAGCGTGAAACATCTCAAAATTACAGCTATTAGCCTTGCTAAAAAAACATCTATTTTAGCGAGCGACTACAAGCTGTCGACATAACTTACCAACTCCCAGTCAAACAGTTGGCATGGCCGTTGGGCCTGCAGCCTACGCATGATTCATCACCACTATCACATGCCTATCGCGCTGGCCAGTCGGCCAGTCAACGTACACAGCGCTCGCGCAGTGCGACTACAAATAGATGGAGTGGGCCTCGGTCAGTGAGACAAATGCCGCTCTACATCATCATCCAGTCAAATCTCTCTCTCTCTCTCTCTCTCTCTCTCTCTCTCTCTCTCTCTCTTATAAAGAGAAAGGGCGGGGGATGGGGTGGGGAAAAAGAATCTCTCTCTCTCTCTCTCTCTCTCTCTCTCTCTCTCTCTCTCTCATGAAGGGGAAAGGGGGGGGGGGGAGGGGAGAATCCCTCTTTCTCTCTCTCCTCCCTCCCTCTCCTCTCTCTCTCTCTCTCTCTCTCTCTCTCTCTCTCTCTCTGTACAAGTGTGTGCTTAAATGCTTGTGGGTTGGATGTAAAGAGAGAGAGAGAGAGAGAGAGAGAGAGAGAGAGAGAGAGAGAGATGTGAAGAGTATGGTGTGGGAATAGAAGGTTGAAGGTGAACGCGTTTATTAGAGAATGTATATTTCATGCTGCTCCTTTTAAGGACTAATTCTGAATGAACACGTGATTATATTCACAAATCTTTTAAGGTGCTTACCTGTGGTGTGCATTTGAACGGCAGTGAGAGAGAGAGAGAGAGAGAGAGAGAGAGAGAGAGAGAGAGAGAGAAGCAACTTAAATGCTTTAAAGAAATACCTGAACAGACTGCTAACAGTTTGCTCATGGGTACATACCCCAATAAGTGAGGAACAAAACCGGGTGGAAAGGCGGTATGAGCATTTAACAGGTACGTACTGATCTCTGAATTTCTGTGGGATAGAACAGCAACATAAAGCAAAATGCATGATTCTCTCTCTCTCTCTCTCTCTCTCTCTCTCTCTCTCTCTCTCTCTCTCTCTCTCTCTCTCTCTTGCAAAAACAACATCCTAAACTGCTTGGCGATATAATTTGTAACAGTAATGATACAATGCAGTGCCAGGAACATAAACTCTGGAACTTGTATACCTTTAATGCCGGTCTAGATTCAGTGGTAAACAGGTTGACGCCGAAGGCGGAGTCGTGGTGTCAGGTAACCCTTATCATCGTTCATCGTTACTGACATGAACATTCCATTCCAGCCATCTGATCGAAATACCCCGTTTCTAAAGATCTAAACACACACACACACACACACACACACACACACACACACACACACACACACACACACACACAACGCACATGCACGCACACACACACATACACACACGTGCAGAGAGAGAGAGAGAGAGAGAGAGAGAGAGAGAGAGAGAGAGAGAGAGAGAGAGCTCAGCAATTGAACTTACACCTTGGTTCAGTCAGATATATAATCCAACAATTACTATTGGAGACGAACGTTCAAGAGTAGATTTCTTTCGTCGTGTTCATCCAAATCAAGCAGCAGTTGATAGGCTTTATAAGGTAATCTATATTCATTTAAATCCTGTTACTTTATAACGAAAGCCCTGTACATTTTTATTGACAGGATTTACACAAAGAAGATGGGGCCTATCTGTTCATGTTTTCCTATCCACAAATCGTTGGATGTCGTAATTAGACGACAAAAAAATTTTTTAAGCGCATGTAACAGTAATTGTGTAGAATAGAATGTAGCATAATCCAGTCCCCATGATCTTAACAATGACTTGAACTGGTGGTCAGATGATCTTTCAAAGAATAGTCATCGCTTTATTTTTAACGTCGTCATTTTAATATCATGATTATTTTTCGCTTTACTCGCAAGGTGACTGCATGCTGCTACAAAATTCAGCCTATTCGACTATTCCACTCCTAGGTAATTACACGCACTAATAATAAGTATGATTGTTCCATTGCATAGCCGATCTTTCTTAGCAGATCAATAGTCCCTCTCTGCCGAATACAACATTTCTTTTCTCCACATCCGCCTTCGAATGTAACGCAGACAATGTGGGACGCAGACTGGTCATGGTAATAAGGGTTGCAGGCAATAAATCGACGTTAGCCAATAGCAGTACCAACAGCCCAAACAATCTAGTGCCCATTCGTTGGCTTCATCTACAATCCCTACCTAATGTGTGTGTGTGTGTGTGTGTGTGTGTGTGTGTGTGTGTGTGTGTGTGTGTGTGTGTGTGGTGTGAGAGAGAGAGAGAGAGAGAGAGAGAGAGAGAGAGAGAGAGAGAAAGAGAGATGCGGTTGGTGGATCGGGGGTAGGAGGAGGGCTGGCGGGGGGAGCAAGGAAGAGAGACAGGTAGCGGTAGATTTATGTTCTGCAACAAAAACATCTGTTGCAGCATGCACACGCACACATACATACAACCAGAGAGTAAAAAAAAGGACAAAGACACACACACACACACACACACACACACACACACACACACACACACACACTCTCTCTCTCTCTCTCTCTCTCTCTCTTTCACACACACACACACACACACACACACACACACACACACACACACACACACACACACACTCACTCACTCACTCACATACTCAATTATCACGTCACATGTAGCCACAGCTGTGGTCGCATTGATCCCGGTTTTTTTTCCGTTTCAGTGGCTGTACGTTATGAAGACACGGGGCAGAATCGCTATCTAGCTGGTAAGCGAAGAACAAAGCTTGTCTAGATGGAGAGCGGGATTGCTGGGCTTTCGTGAGTGACTGAGTCAGCGAGCACATGTGTGTGTGTGTGTGTGTGTGTGTGTGTGTGTGTGTGTGTGTGTGTGTGTGTGTGTGTGTGTGTGTGTGGTGCGTGCGTGCGTGCGTGCGTGCGTGGTGTGTGTGTGTGTGTGTGTGTGTGTGTGTGTGTCTCTCTCTCTCTCTCTCTTTCTGTACGAGCATGCGCGTGCGTGCGTGTGCGTGTGTGTATGTGCGTGCGAGCGCATGCACGCGCGCGCGAGCGTGTGTATGTGTGCGTGTGTGTATGTGTGTGTGTGTGTGTGTGTGTGTGTGTGTGTGTGTGCGATCTCTCTCTCTCTCTCTCTCTCTCTCTCTCTCTCTGTACATGTGTGCGCGCGCGTGCGTTCGTGTGTGTGTGTGTGTGTGTGTGTGCCAGCGCGCGCGCGCGCGTGTGTGTGTGTATGTGTGTGTGTGTGTGTGTGTGTGTGTGTGTGTGTGTGTGTGTGTGTGTGTGTGTGTGTGTGTGATTGAAATCGGATGAAGGGTTTGGACCTGATCGCGTGGAGCGCACGTGCAGAACAGATGATAAACAGGAGCGAGGTGACGATTTTAGTTCTGTTTTGTAATGCCCAGAATATGCAGATTTATGAACACAACTCGTTCCTGTTAGATATACTTGCGTTAAATCAGATGACAATTTCTAGTAGTAAAAAGACCCTGTTAAACTTTAGTAAACTTACGAAAAGTACGTGGGTGTTCATCAATAATTCAATATTTTGTTCATTTTGCA
>CM065728.1:28548900-28551400 GCA_033310375.1 Conus canariensis
ACATTGTCTTTTTCACCAGGGGTAGTAGTAATTGGCATGAACTGAAACAATTTCTCCCCGTATACTTAAAAGCAAAAACTAACAGGAGAAGCAAATTCAAAATATCAGCATTTGTACCACTTAAAATTTTACAGATTCCACGAAAATGGATCCTTTCGCAGATAGTTACAAAAGCTTGTAACAGGCACTTTATAACGTTCATGTCCTCTGGAAAGCTTGTAATTATATCGTGATCGATGTGACCGGATCCTGGATCGGTCACGTGATCCGGATCAGCTATCTTGGGCAATATTCCATCTGTCCCCAAAGTTTCGTTAGAACTGGTTCAATAATTTTTGCGTGATATATATTGACACAGGACCCGTGGTTTGATTAGATCAAGACATAAATCTGCACCAAAATGTGAAGGGTTAGTCTCAGGGACATAGTCCGCCTTTCCAAGTAGTTTGGTTGGAATATTATCAGCAATATTCACGTAACAGGTAGCAACAACAACAACGACGATGACGACGACGATGACGACTACAACAACGACGAAAACAACAACAGAGAGAGAGAGAGAGAGAGAGGAGAGAGAGAGAGAGAGAGAGAGAGAGAGAGACAGACAGACAGACAGACAGACAGACAGACAGACAGACAGACAGACAGACAGACAGAGCCCCCATGACGAAGATAACTGAGATGATCTCTGAACACATGTCCAAGACCATGGACAGAGATGCTTAGTCCTATATCATCGTGAAGAGGAGCGACGCGGCCGAGTTCAGCAGTTGGGAAGGGAGAGAACTGAGGAAGGAGCCCATCATGGTCCATTTGTATGGTAGACCCTCTGAGTCCTGGCAAGGTGAGGAGGGAAGTGAGAGGGGAGCAGGCGTGTGTCATAGATATCCTGAACCTCTACTCCCTCGGCTTGTTGTTCCGCTTCTTCCCCACTAGACAATGGCCCCCAGACTTTCTTTGAACACCTTCCCTGCCCCCCCCCTCCCCGCCCCCCCCCCCCCCCCCTCTTGAAATTTGACCATGTAACTAATTCGGAGGATGGAGTGGAGAAAATACTATCCACTACCCACCCACCCACCCACACTTTAATTAAAAAAATTTGAGGGAGAGAAACCCCCTCCCCCCCGCGCACATTCACACACAGACACACACAGACACACACACAGACACACACAGACACACACACACACACACACACACACACACACACACACACACACGCACGCACACACACACGCACACACACACACACACACACACACACACACACACACACACACACACACACACACACCACTCCTACAAATTCCCCTCTTCCATTTTCCCCCTTCACTTCCCTTCCTCCGCCCTCCTCCCCTATCTTTGTTTCTTAAATACAAAATTTCCGTTTTGTTTTGCTGCTGCTTTACAGTAATTTCATGCCTGGGCATGTTTATCCCCTTCTCCCATCGAGGAAGGATACCCCGTCTCTCCCTTTGGAAGCCCCCTCCTCTCATTCAACTGATCCGGCCCTGCCTCTCCCCCCTCCCCCTCCTCCTTCCCCTTTCCTTTCCCCTCCACCTACTTGGCAAAACACATTAGATGATTTCCCTTTGAAAGGCTGTTTCTCGACGTTTAATATTTAATCTGATTCGGTAAAAAAATAATTATTATGCCAGCTTGTCTGTGTGTTCAGCATCATAGCGCTTAGAACGGTGTTTTGCTTGTTTGTTTGTTTTCGGTGTTTGTTTGTTTGTTTGTTTGTTTGCTTGTTTGCTTGCTTGTTAAACTGGGGTACCTTTAATGTTTTATGGAATTGAGAGGAATGTTTAGAAACGAGTGGGTGTCGCATCAAGGACAGTGATATGGGGGGGGGGGGGGGGGGGGGGGGGGGGGGGGTGGGGGGGGGGGGGGGGGAGGGAGGATACAAAAATGCCGCTGTGCGTTCCAAATCTTCAGGAGAGCCGTGGGTTGTTGTACATCAGGGAAATGTACTTCCCGGCTCTCAGAACATCACATTGTTGTTTTTGCAAGTAAAACAGAAAACTGCACGTGCATATTGACAATGTCTGATGGTGGTTCTTAGGTGCATGGCTCAGAAGGTGACAAAGACCTTTCCATGACATACCAGCCAAAGGAAGGTAGGATAACGGGACAGGTGCGGTTCCATGGAAGATTGGTAGGGTTATATGTCGTCCATTGGAGAAACCTCAGTTGATTTAGTGTCAATACAATTTGGATTTTAAAAGCAGTTTAAAGTAACTCCGCCGGTTAATATAGACAAACAAATTACAAGAAAAACCATAACGCGTTTCGACCTCTTAGGTCTTCTTCTGGCAAGATAAACAGCATTCAGGACAATGAAAACGAAGAACGAGCAATCACTTATCTTCTCAAATTCTGCGCAAGATGGGCATTTTCATTGTCGTGAAAGTTGTTTCTCTTGCCTGAAGAAGACTTAAGAGGTCGAAACGCGTCGTGTTTTGTCTTGTAATTTGTTTGTTCATGTTAATCCGCGGAG
>CM065728.1:28563158-28565658 GCA_033310375.1 Conus canariensis
GAGAGGAGAGGAGAGAGAGAGAGAGAGAGAAAGAAGAGAGAGAGAGAGAGAGAGAGAGAGAGAGAGAGAGAGAGGGCAGAGGTCTACGAAGGGACAAACACGAAGGTGTAAACAGATGCACTGAATAACGATGCACAGTCACACGTAAAAAGAAGCTTGATTATTTGCATGTGAATTCACACACACACAACACACACACACACACACACACACACACACACACACACGCACACACACACACACACACACACACACACACACACACACAGCGCACGTACGCACGCACACACACACACACACACACACACACACACACACACACACACACACAATGAACCTCTCTCTCTCTCTCTCTCTCTCTCTCTCTCTCTCTCTCTCAAAAGCTTATAGAGAACATGGTGACACAAGGGGGGAGATGAAATGATGCATGGATGAATCGGTGGTGGGGGGTGAGTGGGGGTGGGGGCCAGAAATGACAGACAGGTGGAAGTTAATTCCCCCAGACGATTGCACAAAATGGAGATATAATAGCTGGACGCGTGTGTGCGTGTGTAGGCTTTTATCTTGATGGCATACGAATGTTTATATTCACGATCTGACATCTGTAAATTCGCATGGCGGTAATGTTCACACTTTGCCTCCGTGAAAGAAGAGTGGGGAATGTCACCGAATCTTATGACTGTCGGTTGAGCTCGGGGGGGGGGGGGGGGGGGGGGGGGGGGGGTTCCTCCCCCCCTCCCTCCCCCCTTTGTTGGTTCGGTCCAGTCGATTACAGGCCGTTTGCAGAGCATACTGTCTGTTCGTAGTGGCATTGTCGTGTGATTGAAATGTCATTGGGGTTGTTAATGACTAAGTATGGAGTCTTTGCCTGGAGCAAACATCAAGTTGCTTTGTGGTCCAATTTCCAGCAGAAGTACTTTGTTTCTTTATTTGTTCATTAATATTAACTTATTTATTTATTTATTTATTTATTTATCTATTTATTCATTTATCGTTTTTATTAATTATTTGCGTTTTTTTTTTTTTAATTTCAGTTAAGGATTTATTGATTTACTTACATTCCTCTGCTGTTGTCGCCATTTACATAATTATGATAAGCACAAAATTCGAGATTTTCTTAGTTGTGAGAATATTCCTCGTGCTTATTTCAATGTGTCTTTAAATTCATCTGTTCAGGCCAATAAGTGATGCCCTTTCGTCCAGGGCTGTCGAGTCATTATCAGGTACTACACACACACACACACACACACACACACACACACACACACACCCCACACACACACACACACACACACACCAGAGAGAGAATTTCAATGCATGAGAAAACTGAGGTATAGAGGTGTACGTGAGGACAAACAGTTGTTTATTGTTCGTTTGTTTGCTTGTTTGTTTTTAACTGTCGCTGCTCTCATTGGAGGATAGCCTAAAAGAGTCTACAGGCGTCGACTGTCTGAATGGTCAGTCCTCTGGACAGGACGCTAGATCCACTGCATCTGGGAGACACTCCGAATCATCGTGAGCAAGCTGGGCATGAAACGCTGCGGACCAGTGTCACATCTGTGGGCGCCTGACTGACCCAAGAGGAGCGCAGCTAGTTTACAGTGAGCAGCTGTGTTCGAATCCCGCTACAAGTGCCCAGCACACACACACACACACACACACACACACACACACACACACACACACACACACACACACACACACAATTTTCTTCATAACGCGTTTATGCATGATTTTGTTTGTTTGTTCTTTATGATTATGATTCTTTTTGTCAGGGCGGGGTGAAAAAAAGCTGTAAAGCTTATTCTTTAACCTTCAAAAGAGGTACCCCCCCCCCCCACACACACACACACGCACGCACGCACGCACGCACACACACACACACATGCTTAATTCACCACCCACCTTCACGTGATGTCATCTTGGTGTTATCAGTATTGGTGTTAGATCACCTACCCCTCCGACTCTCAAAGGATTGATTGGATTTCTCAGTTATCACACCAAGAAGTGTGTAAACTGGCCCCAACACCACAACTCTGCACTGTCGCCCAACAACCAGTGTCAGAACTCGTTCTACAGGAACAAAATCCAGTGACAAAACATAGTATTGGTACAATGAGACTTGATTCCTGGATGGACTTATATTTTATCTCACGCTATACATCTATTCATGTTGACCGGAGAGTTGAGCCTTTACATTTTCCACACTTTCAGAGTCTTACTTATTTGCTGAAGACGAAAATATTGATTTTTGTCACTTTTCCCCATGGCAGTCGGTTTAGATCTAGGACCACCAAAAAAAATAATGATGGTTAGCCTAATTGCTGTGCTGTCTTATTTCTGAAAGAATGAATAACGTGGCGTCTTGGAACTTGTGTTGGAACCAAATTAGTATGACGTAGGCTTAATGTGACGTAAGGTGCTGATTCAGAAACTGCCATTACATACATCGCGATGAATTTAAAATTTGGTTTGACCATGATACACACGCAACTCGAAA
>CM065728.1:28575658-28598158 GCA_033310375.1 Conus canariensis
TCTGTCTTCTGCTCTCTTCTCTCTTCCTCTCTCTCTCTCTCTCTCTCTCTCTCTCTCTATCCTCTCTCTCTCTCTCTCTCTCTCAGCATGCCGTACGCAATCATGAGTTCCGAGTTGGTACGGAAGGAGAAATGTAGGGTAGTAAGTCTATCAACACTATTAACCCGGAGACGTGATGTGTATGCCGTGTGTGTGTGTGTGTGTGTGTGTGTGTGTGTGTGTGTGTGTGTGTGTGTGTGTGTGTGTGTGTGTGTTTTGCGCGCGTGCGTGCGTGCGTTCATGCATGCGAGCGTGTGTGTGTGTGTGGTGGGGAGGGGGGGGGGGGGTGTGCGCGCGTGCGCGCGCGTGTGTGTTTGGAACGAGGAAAACGGTATGGAAGCTGGATACATGGCCGGAAAGGGGGGGGGGGAGGGGGGAGGCGGGGTTAGGAGCAGTGTGTTGGGGCTGGGGTGGAGGATGTGTTCTTGTGGAGAAAAGGATGGATGCGGGGTTGCCTGTTTCTCTACTTTGCTCTTTTATTCTCCATTGTGTCTGTTGTCACCCTGAAATGTCGGAGGAAACGTTTTTCTTTTCTTTTCTTTCTTTTTTGTTTTGTTTTTGGGTTTTTTTTTGTTTTGTTTCTTTTTGTTGTTTTTTAGGCATTGGCGATGTTAACAGTCGATCTGTCTGTGTTTCTCTCTGTCTCCCTCTGTCTGTCTCTCTGTCGGTTGGTCTGTGTCGGTGTCTCTTTCTCTCTCTCTCTCTCTCTCTCTCTCTCTCTCTCTCTCTCTCTCTCTCTCTCTCATGCAGTTCTTGCCACCTGCATGAAATTAACGAGAGAGAGAGAGAGAGAGAGAGAGAGAGAGAGAGAGAGAGAGAGAGAGAGAGAGAGAGAGCGAGAGAGAGAGAGAGATTCTATATGATGTTAGTTAATTCTGGCTTCTTCCTGTTCGACAAGACTTTGACCACTGAATGTTATCTTGTCTGTTGACCAAGATGTTGCTTTTCTGTGCTCTCACTACCATTTAGTGACTGTTTCCTTGATGCTTCCTCCGTCCTAGTGGTGTGATCCTGGAGTTCTGTTTTGTTACCTAAAAACAAGCTCATGACATCATTGAAACGTTAAGTAGCACAAAGGCAGCTCATATCTGAAATGGAAGATTCTGAACAGCAGAAGCATTTTCATGAATATATTTCCCAAGTTGATAAAGGACAGAAAAAAAGAAAGTAGAGAAGAGATGATCTTGGCGCACTTCCTTCATCATTAAGCGATTTCTTTTTCTTCGTTTTTTTTTTTTTTTAATTATTCAAAGCAGTACTGTTTCCTTCGCTGTGGACTGCTTCGGTGACTTGGATGAGCTTGCTGTCAAAGTTACAGTTCCTCGTGAATTGTCATCTTCATGTCAGACATAGTCAAATGCTCTCTTGAAGTCGATGAAATTATGGTCGAGATCACGTCGATATTGAAGGTGTGCTCATTTTCGGCCTTAATCCTACGTTTTCTTATGCAAAGATTAAAACAAAAATTCTTTCGAGTCTGTTGAAGAAAGCCAGCAATATCACCTGTCTTGGGAGGCTGATTACTGATTTTTTTTTTTCTCGCAGGTTTGATAAGATTGCGGGTTTCCTTTCTTGAAGTATTATAAGGTGCTGCGTCCAATTATTTGGTCACGTTTTTATTTATTTTTTTTTTATCTGTTCTTTCATATTCGCTCACAAACAGTTCTCGACTCCTTGCTAACTTTAGTTGTCTATGCTGCAGTAGTTCTCATGGCATATTATCCACCTTACTGAAATGTCTGCCAGGAGTGTGCAGACAGCTCTCTAAACTTGGAGAAGTGGAGCGGTCCCTGATTCGCTGATGGTGCCGATGGCAGGGCCAATATAATAATACTGGTGTCTGGTATTAGCTCGTGTCTGGTTTTAGCCCGTGGTTGTACATTTCAGTGCAGTACTCAGCCCCACTTCCAATTACTTCTGTTTGTTCCAGACAAACGGTTTACCGCGGGACCAGACTTCTTACCAACAGAAAAAAAAAACCGCATTGGGGGAAAAAAACTTATTACACAGAGAAGACCTAGAGTGATCCCGTATTTGCTGATTGCTACCACCCAACTCCTCTCTCTCTCTCTCTCTCTCTCTCTCTCTCTCTCTCTCTCTGTTTTCTTTTGCCCTCCTGTTTACTTAAGGAAACATTGAACAAACATCGAGTTACAAACACAACGGTACAAACACACACACACTCACACACACACACACACACACACACACACACACACACACACACACACACACACACACACACACGCACCACACACACACACTCACGCAAACACACACACACACACACACACACACACACACACACACACACACCACTCACATACACACACACAAACATTCACACGCAAACCCACACACTGAGTCAAACACAGACACACACAGACGCCCGCGCGCGCGGCGCGCGCGCGCACACACACACACACACACACACACACACACACACACACACACACACACACACACACATGAGACGGAAAAGAGGGGTGTTTTTTGTTTCGTTTTGTTCTTTTATTTATCAATTCTATTATCACCATCGCACATGGCTACACAATCTGATACATAGCACTCAGCGCAGTGCCGGACAGCATATATAGAAGTAGTTGAACAATACACATGCGAAACAAGACAACCGACTTTCAGAGACGTTTACCTCAGGTAGCACAACACAACTCGGCACGCCACAAGCGCCGCGCAACAAAGAAAACAACCTGACTACAACGCAAGGTGATGCCCCATGACACATCCAGCAAGGAAACGTGCCAAAGCGTGGAATGATTAGCAGAACGCTATTCCAGCCAGGCAACCAGACCCGACAGCCAGACAGCCAGACACGGGTGGTGGGTTCCTGGTCCTCATCTCATCTCATCCCATCCCCATCCCCCTTCCCGCAGCCGGAGGTCGTGCCACAGCTGGGACTGATGAAAACAATCATCTCCTGTGTGCTCTGACCAGAGCTGCTGTGAGTCACTCGCATGGAAGGCAACCGTGTACGAGGCATGTGTGTCTGCCTCCTGCCAACCTCTTTTACCACTCCATCACTTGGCAGAAGACAGGCACGCAGACATCAACATGGATTCAGGCAAAGTAGTCACAAGCACCCAGGTCTCCTACGTTACGAGAATGGCATGAAGGCAGTTTGTAGCCCGTTCGGGGTTTGTACAGATCCATGGAGCAAATACAACCAACCCACCAACCAACCGACCAACGAAACCAAACCAACCCAACCAACCAACCAACCAACCCACCCACCCACCCCCCAACAAACAAATAAACGAACAAACAAATAAACTTCTTTAGACAGATCTTTTTTGAAGAGCAGAGTGACCCACGCTAACTTCGAGGAAGTCAGTCTTCCAATGGATAGGATACACAATTATGTTGTGACGTGCAAATTTGACTTGAGAGCATAGCTTCAGGCACAAACACATAATGCTCTATGCTGATTGGAGAACACAGCTCAGATGAGCAGAGAGGAAACACTTCTTTCGTGGAAAACAGTTTCACTTCAAAGTTGAGTCCACAATGCTGAGAGTGGACAGCAAAGTGACGGAGAGAAGGTACCTTTCAATAATTATATGAGTGGATAACGAAGAATGCAGTAATAGATAGATCCAAGATCGTCTTCCTCGTGGCGTTCAGTTGTTCGTGAAAACCAGAACTTTGTGATCGCTTCCAACAGAATCGTTCGTAAGTCACGAGACTCTGATCACGAGAGTTGGGGAGCGGGAGAGACTGGGAGGAGGGAGTGGATATGACAAATATAAGTTGTGTACAAAGTAGTCCTTAATCCATCACACACGATCTGAATTTATTCCCAAAACGACGATAAAGATTTGAAATCCTGTTGTGTGTGTGTGTGTGTGTGTGTGTGTGTGTGTGTGGTGCGTGCGTGCATGCGCGCGTGGCGCAAGCGGTTTGTGTTGTGTGTGTGTGTGTGTGTGTGTGTGTGTGTGTGTGTGTTGCATTGTCGTTCTTAATTAACGTCAGCAATGACGTTGAGACAGGGCACGGGCTGGAGAGAGGGTAGGGATGGCGGTGGAGGATGGATGAAGCGGAGAGGTGGCGCGCTGAGAGTATCCTTGATCGATAAGACAAACAGACATAAGTTTTAAGATATCGTACGCTTGAACTTGCTGTATGGCAGAGCCGTAAACGAGGCAATGTGTATCTGTCCTGAAATGCACTCTCGCGACAATCTTCTGACGCGATGGTGAAGCCATATCACGTGTGGTGACCAGGTTATTGTTTTTGGCAGAGAACCACTGTATTATTAGTTTCGTATGATCGTTTCTTTTAGCTGATGCATCTCATTACTACTCTCTCTCTCTCTCTCTCTCTCTGTCGGAGAGAGAAGAGAGAGAGAGAGAGAGAGAGAGAGAGAGAGAGAGAGAGAGAGAGAGGAGGCAGGCAGGCAGACAGAGACCGAGTCACTGAGAGAGAGAGAGACACAGAGAGAGACACACAAGAGAGAGAGAGAGAGAGAGAGAGAGAGAGAGAGAGAGAGAGAGAGAGAGAGAGAGAATGATATACAGGCAAGAGAGAGAGACAGAAAGACAGACAAAGACAAGGACAGAGACAGAGACAAAAACAGAGGGACACAGACAGGGAGGGAGAAAAACAGACAGGGAAGCAAGCAGACATACAAATACACACACACAGACAAACAGACAGACAGACAGCGCCAGCAAACCAGGTAGCCAAACCAGACGGACATGAGAGACTGCATGCGAGAAGACCATTACATTAACTGTGCAGTCGTGGCAGCCTAGCAACCCAGCATCTCGGTACAGGTGCGGCACCACACGCACAGAGGCTGCGCTGGCGTCCCCCCACCCAGCCAAAGCCAGCGCCCAGTAATAATGAGAGAGGTCACAGAGCATGGGACACGGGGGAAATGAACCGGCATTGTGTGGCCAAGAAGGCCATAATGCGCCCAGGCTGGCACTGACCGCGATCAGGTCAAGACTGATGATACACGTGGTGTTTGTGAACCGACGTTTTGCTGGTGGTGTCGTTTCGCCTGTTTGTTTATTTGTTTGTTTGAATGTTTGTTTGTTTAGTTAATATGTACATTAAGACAATCTCCTCTCTCTTGCAGATAGCAAGAAATATACCAAACACACACTCGAGCAAAAAGAAGAAACAGCAGCAGCAGCAGCAGAGGCAGCAGCAACAGCAGCAGCAGCAGCAGCACAACAACAACAACAGCAACAACAACAAAAACAACAACATGCACAGTCATATGTGAGCATACGCATTTATCCAGTCTAGAGACAGAAGAACTTTAAAAGATACAGACAAGCTGCGCGCGCATACACACACACACACACACACACACACACACACACACACACACACACACACACACACACACACACACATGCACACGTGCGCTCTCGCGCGCGAACACACTAACACACACAGGCACACACAGACAGACAGACAGACAGACAGACACACACACACACACACACACACACACACACACACACACACACACACACACACACACGTTTGTTTTGAGTGCTTTGTGTCCGCAGAAGCGCAAGAAGGACTTGTATCGTAAGTAGCATTAGCTTCGAGTCATGGACCTGAACTTTATCATCATGCAAGCCTGATTTCTTATTCACTATTACGACTACTCGCATGATATAAGATATCAGTAAAACGTGGTCGAACAAAACATATATCAATTAAGTTGATAAATGAAGTCAAAATTATGCTTAGCTGAACAATACCCGAGATTAAAAAAAAAGCAGACAAACGTAGTCCAAAGTAGCGCTGCCTGAACGGGCACAACCATGGCGTCAGTGGACGGACGAGAAAGGAGTGACTGTTTGTGGAGAGAGGCCTTGGATAAATAACATTGTTGACCGTCCGGCGTTGAGTTGATGCAACGACACTACTCCACAACGTGGAACCGAGGGGGGGGGGGGGGGGGGGGGGGGGGTTCATGTGGGGGGGGGGGTTCAGTGGGGGGGGGGGGGGGGGGGAGGGAGAGACGGGAAAGTGGGGGATTGTTAGGAGTGCTCTCTCTGTCTTTCTGTCTCTGTCTCTGTCTCTCTCTCTCTCTCTCTCTCGCTTCGTTTCTTCCTCTCTCACGTACTCTACTACCTCTCAGCCACCCACCCCGCCCCCTCCTTCCCCTCGCACTCCCCCTTTATCACCCAATCCCCTGTACTCCCCGCCCCCCCCCCTCTCTCTCTCTCTCTCTCTCACTCTGATGTATAATTAAGTCAACATGAGCAGCTTTTTTTTTCTTCAAACCACTAGGAGATGTTGAACCGAGACAAATATTCTCTCGCTCATCCATCCAGCCTGAAAAACACGACATCCGAGGACTTGGCACGAGGTTTGACGCAGCCCCATTGCATTAAATAGCAGGGGGCAAGGAGGAGGGGTGGTGAGCTGGAATGCACTCTGAGACTGTTTTTCGCGTAGCTGGCACGCTTGTATATTTCTCCACTGGGGCGATAATAATCGTATACGTAAGTCGCATCTCCGGAGCGGAGGTTAGGGAGACGGGGGTTATGTGACGTTCTCTAATGCGGCGTTAAGGTTTTCTTTGACCTCTCGCAGACTGAGCGCCTGAGCGGAGGGGAGCATCAACCGATATTCTTGTGATCATTATTGTAAAATAAAAGCAGTTTACACATCACCATCTGTGTGAAATGCTTTAAGACTGATGACGAACAAGAGATGAATAGTGTATCTCATTTGAAACAAACTTAACAGAAGCCCAGTCATTTAAGAGGTGCAGATTCTAATCCAGGAAGCGGAAAGAAAAAGGCAACAGCAGAAAGGCATTCAAGAGTTATGGATTGAAAGTAACGCTCCCCATTCCAACCCTCCCCCCTTCCCCGTGTTCGAGGACTTAGGGGCCAAAACAACTGTATGAGGGGCGTTGAGAGGTATAGTTCTAATGGCCTCCCGCTGTCCGCCTTTACCACTTATCTATATAATCTCACATCCAAACACGTGTGAATATGTGTTTTATGTTAATTACAATTATAATTATGACTCAGATTCGAAATTCTTCTCAGTTGTAATTAGCTTCGAATAGTACGATCTGTACAAGAAAATGCCAGCTGTTCCTCCCACAGATCCAGGTGGAACTCCCCTCAGCTGTCTGTGCCATCGCCTCTACGGTTCTGGTCTTCTTCTCGGAAATCAAAATCTCTTCCCTGACATCAAAAGCAGATGTACCTCCTCCCTCCCCCACCCCCCCCCCCCCCCCCCCCCCCCCCCCCGAGCGCCTCATCCTCCCCTTACTCCAATCTCAGATGCCAGGACAGTCATTAGGAAGCCAGGTTCCCCCAAACTGCTGGCTAAACAAGTATACGTCTGTCTTGTGCACGTAAACTTCCCCCAGTCTGTTAAATATGGCCAGTGAGTTATATCACAACCACTTGTGTTGACAAACGAGAGTCTTATATCCGATCTTAGTCAACTCTTTTTAAAGATTTCTTGTTCTTTTTCATTCTGGACAGTTTCCCCGTGCACTCCCGGTCACACTTTTGGTGTGCATGTATCCTGAGAGTATTTTTTTTCTTTATGGAACGAAGAGTATGTTGAAAGGAAGGCGGTGTTGAGAACCTGTCCACAAAGCCCGTGTGTCTCGTCTTTCCCAGTAATGCCCGGTGTTTTCCTGACGTTCTCCAGACTAGTCCCGTAAGTCAGTGGTCTGAGTATGTGTCAGTGGAGACGCACTGTAGAGAAAGCTACACAGTAGAAGGTCTCCAAGGAACAAGCCAAACCCCATCCGCTCCCCCTCTCTAGGAAATATAATCCTCATGAATGAACAGATAATCCTTATCTCTAAAATCGCCAGCTGTTAGCCGCCTGGGGAATTCTAGTTTGTTCATTTATGTCTGTTATTTGGGATTTTGAAGAAGACAGTCATATTTGTCGGAAATTCACTTGTCTGTTTCGTACTGTATATAAGTCAAGCGCTATTTGCACATTGTGTGTTTATTTGTTTTGCGCGTTGCGTAAAAAAATATAACAATACGCGGAACTTACTTTTCTGTTTAAAAGAGAGAGAGAGAGAGAGAGAGAGAAGAGAGAGAGAGAGAGAGAGAGAGAGAGAGAGAGAGAGAATTGTGAATTAAATTTGATTTATGGATCAACTCTGTGGAGTTTTCTTGATTTGAAGGCATACAACACATGCATGCCCCGATTTCCTTTGCACTGAGTTTATTTTTGTTCCTCTTAAACCCTTTCATTCACGTTTACGTGCACAAATATTCACACACACACACACACACACACGCGCGCGCGCGCGCGCGCGCGCGCGCGCGCAAATCGCATCGCAGAAATACCTATCGTTGCAAAACAACGGTTGTATTTAACGATAAAAACATGCTTACATTTCGTTGTTCAGTTCGCCTACAAGTGACATGGACCATGACCACCTTAAGCTGACGAGGAATGCAACATACCAAATTGGCATTTTTTCGTTCTTGTTGAATAGACAAATGGATGGCGTTCTGTTGACTGATGTTCATCGATTTTGCATGTCAGCATTTAATCCTATTACTTTGAAAGTAATGGGTACTAATAATGTGAAGGGAAACAAGGATTAGGAAAAAGGAAAGAAAGAGACATAAAGGAAAGAATGAAAGAAAGAAAGACATACAGAAAGAAAGATAGCCGAGAGATAAAAAAAAATACCCGAAGGAGCGAAAAAGGATGAAGGAAGCAGGGAAGAACACTCTGCCTTGCATTGGAGAAGCGCGTAACTAGAACTGTGGGAGGTCATTATTAGTGATATCAGACGCATTTATAAGTGGCATTTTTTCGACCACGAACTTCTCCTACTGATACATGCTATGAGCTCAACTGAGAAGACTGGAACCACCTGGTCGATTCCATCTACTTAATGGATGCGACTCTAGAGTGTTATTTAAATTTTCTGAACAGTTCTGCAGGCGTGCCTGCACCCTATGTGAACAGCGCAGGTTTCCAAGGGCGGTGCTGGATTGCTCCCAGCTGGTTTGTTCGGCAGTTGAGGACAGTACTTCTCTGGGTCCTACCCGCACCTTCGAGTGTATTTTTTTCCTTGGATCTGGTTGATGCGATGATATATTATAAAATGCAATGTACCGTGCAGCCCTGAAATGGGATTTTTGATCTGAAAAGAACCCCATAGCATCATCATCAAGGTCCTCAACCGCATCAGACAGCACTCATTAAAAATCTGCTCTTTGGCAAACCAGTGTTGATTTCTCCGCTTCTTTTACTCCCGAGTTAAAATCGCGTTTATAGTCTCCATCACTGCCACCACTAGCAACTTCATGTGGACTGCCACATTTGTTAGATGGAGGTGGTTGTGTCCTTCAGAGAGGGTTGCTAACTTATGTTGGCACCGCCACTGAATCTTCAACTGGGAGCCTGGTAGGTATTGCCCTGTGTCTTGGATCAGAACAGGCATTACTGAAAAAACTTCCGGGATGACTCGGCAACAGTGCTGTGTCTCCTCTACGGGGATTCCTTATGACGTCGTGCTATTGGTTGCTCTTTTGGGACTGCCTGTGCCAGCCTAGTGACTGCACAAAGTGAGGTGTGGATATGTGTGATGAGACGGAATGAACAGCCTGCGAGCGATGCCGTTAGAGCTGAACGGAACTTAAGACAGCAAAAATATATAGATAAATAAAGAAAAAAAAGCAAAAAGTCATAGAAAAAAAACGCAAACACGGTGGGAGAGAAACAAAAATTGACATAGAGAACAAGCGAAAGAAACAAAGGGGAAAAGAAAAAGAAAAGAAAGACGGAAGGAACACACAAAAAAGACCAAAAAGTGAAAGAGCCAAACAAAGAAACAAAACTGATGGGAAATTAAAAGAAAAGCTTGGAAAAATGAAATGAGAAAGAAGAAAAACACCAAAGAGGAGGTAACAAGGTCAAGAAACAACTGCCAAGTAGACAGACACGACAAGATAAGAAGAAGAAAAAAGAAGAAGAAACAGCAAGGAGAGCGGGTGCTCTGTCAGCTTATGTCCTGAAATAAGATATACACTCGCTCCCTAATCCTTGAATGTCTGTCTGGAAACGGAACAAGCAGGTACTACGAGTGCACTTGCACTCTCACTCCCACTCTCACTAATCTTGCAACATCTGTCAGGGTTGAAAAAGAAAGAAGAACAAGTTTAAAATATGTGTACCCTCTCCTCCTCACGCTCACTCTCTAATTCTGCCACGTCTGTGTACAAGTGAACGTCTCTGTAATACGAATGCACCTCCACTGTCTGTCTGTCTGTCTGTCTATCTGTCTGCCTGTCTGTCTATCTCAGTTTTCGGCTCCAGTCTCGTGTCTAACGGTCTATCATATGCTCTTTTAGTTCCAGACATACCTGTTCCTTCCTAACAGCACCATTTAGCTACATTTCTGAGAAGCCAGAAAGGTCAAAATGTCTTTTGTAGTGTGTGACATTTATGAAAATTAGTGTGTCTATTGATCTTTCTTTTGTTGACTTGTACATTCTTTGGGGCTTTACCTCGAATGTTAACGATTAAGAGAGAGAGAGAGAGAGAGGAGACGAGAGAGAGAGAGAGAGAGAAGGAGAAAACAAAGTTAAGAGAGCAGCGATAGAGTACATTTGATAAAATCAGAACAATAAATGGAGAGAAGAGAGAAGAGAGAGAGAGAGGAGGAAGAGAGAGAGAGAGAGAAACAGAAAAGAAAACGACCGACGACGACGAAACGAACGAACAAATTTTAAGAGGGCAATGGATTAAGTGTAAACATTTTCTTACACCCAGACGTCTGGACAAAACTAAACATAGACATGTTGTAAGACACAAAACCAAACAGTATACATGAAAAAAAAAAAAACAAAAAAAAAACAAAGACAAAACCGCAGCAGTCAATGCATGAGTACATTTTAAAAAAAAATCCACTGAACAATAAATGAACAGAGAGAGAGAGAGGAGAGAGAGAGAGAGAGAGAGAGAGAGAGAGAGACAGACAGACAGACCAGACAGACAGAAAGAGAGAGAGAGAGAGGTCGACCGATCGACCGATAGGTTGTTAGGCGGGGATAAAGGGGGAGAAAGACTATGAAGCAAAATGGATAAATACACTCGCCCGTCAGAGAGAGAGAGAGAGAGAGAGAGAGAGAGAGAGAGAGAGAGAGAGAGAGGAGAGAGAGAGAGAGAGAGAGAGAGAAACTCAGAACTCAGAAGCAATTTAACGTACTTCGGCCTTGGGCCACAATACAATGCAATCGGGAGGGAGGGGTAAGGGATGATAAATGGATTAAGTGGAAGGGGGGGGGGGAGGGCATCAAAGCAATGGTCATAATGTTTTCATCTTGAAAGGAAAGCTTGGAATCCAAATAAGAGTACGAACGCAAAGACACATTTTACAGACTGCACGATTATCACACAGTTTAACTTGTTACACAACCGATGCCGTTAAGAGTAGTGGCCTCTGAGCAAATTAAACTACTGAACTGGAGCGAGTGAAACAATTATAAAAAATAAATAAATGTAAATGTTCAACCTTGAGAAGTCTTTTTCTTCCTTATATTATTAGCATGAAACACATACCTGGACAAATTATGCCTGTGGGTGGCATTATTTACTTTAAGCAAATCAGGGAGTGGTAAAAATTTACAATCTCCCAAAAACTTTATTCTAAGGTCATCATACATGAAGCACTCGAATAAAAAATGGAATTCATCTTCAATTCTAGTATTACAAAAAGGACATAACCTATCTTGGCTGTTATTACTATATCGATGGACATTGTTGGTAAGTGGCAAAGCATTTAATCTTGCTTGTGAAATAGCAACTCGAAAGCAGTATGTATCCATGCAACTGATATATTTCTCTTTTTCGAAAATGGTTTTAAAGGATCTGTAACTATCATACCTATCTCGATCTCTAATAGATCCAGTCCATTCCTGAATAAAGAAATCCACGAGTCTTTGTTTAAATAGACATAAAAAAGCCTTAACATCTCCAACACCCTGCTGCAGCCACACAATGTTAAATCCAGTTTCACATAGAATTTGCCTTATCTGAGAAGCCCAACATGTCTTTCCAGATCAATTCACATCAAGCAACATTAAATAAGCATTACATGGTAACCTGTCAGGATTCATTCGTAACAGTTTAAACCAGTATCTAAGGGAATTAGTGAAGGAGTTAATATAAAGTGGGTATCGTCCCAAGCCACCATACACCATTTTATTTGGTGTCCTTAGTGGTACTCCCAGAAATCTTTTGCAGGCCATCAAATGTACTTTCTCTGTTTCCTCTAATCTTTGTAGGCCCCATATTTCAGAAGAATATAACAGAATGGGTTGGATTCTTACGTCGAATGTTAACGATATGAGAGAGAGAGAGAGGAGAGGAGAGAGAGAGAGAGAGAGAGAGAGGAGAGAGAGAGAGAGAGAGAGAGAGAGAGAGAAGAGAGAGGAGTATGGACTCGTATTACAGACATGGTCAGATGTGCACTAACAAAGCAGGATTAGAGAGTGACCGTGAGCAGGCGAGGGCGCTTAAATACATTTTACTTTTTTTTTTTTTTTTCAAATTCTGACGGATGTCGCAGGATTAGAGGTAGTGGGAGTGAGAGTGCAAGTGCACTTAAGTATCTGTTTCTTCCATTTCCAGAGGAAATCCATGGATTGCGCTGAATGTGCGTGCGTGTGTGTGTGTGTGTGTGTGTGTGTGTGTGTGTGTGTGTGTGTGGTGTGTGTGTGTGTGTGTGTGTGCACATTGTCAGGAATAAGCTGACAGAGCACTGCTTCTCTTTCCTGCTTCTTTCTTTTTCCTATCTGTTCGTTTCTGTCCACATGTCAATTGTTTCTTTCACTGTTTTTTCCCCTGCCTTTGATGCTTTTCTTCTTCTTTTTTTTTTTTTTTACATTTTTTTTCATTTGTTTCGTTTCTTTGATTCTTTCTCTTGTTTTCTCCTCTCCGTTTTTGTGTGTTGTGTCCGTCTTTCTTTTCCATTTCTTTTTCCTTTTATTCTTCCCTTCGTTAGTTATCACCGTCATTTTTGTTTCCCTTACTCTGTGTTTGCATAATTTGTGTTTCTGAGCACATTTTTTTTCCGATTAAAAAAAAAATAATCTGTTAACTTTTGATTTCGTGAATTCTGTTCCACCCCAGTGGCGTTGCTCCCAGACGGTCCATTCCGATTCAACATACAAAGCAACACGCCGGTTTGTGCCGTCTTAGGCCTGACACTGGCAGCTCCAAAGGAGCAACCAATATGAAATCATCAAAGACATTCAAGCAGAGGAGACACAGCACTGCTGCCGTGTCATTTCCATGGTTTTTCAGTAGTGCCCGTTCTCATCCAAAACGCGCAGGACAACGCCTGCTAGGCCCCAAAAATGATGACTCAGTGGCGGTTCCAGCAGTAGTTATCGCACCACCCCCCGCCCTCTACACACACACCTCCGGAGGGCGCCAGCATGTCCATTCAACAAGTACGACAGTCCCCCATGAACTTACCGATAATGGAGATGACGACGTCTTAGATGCGTGAAATTTGGGAGGAAATCCAAACTAGTTTACTACAAGAACAGAACTTTGGTTTAGTGCTGCTCAATGCAGTTGAGGGTCATGATGATGATTGCATGACGTTCCTTTCAGGTTAAAAAAAAACAAAAAACAAAAAACTACATATCAAGCTGTACTGTACGGTTCATTTCATAATATATCATTGCATCAGATGCTGACGCCTGCAGAATTGTTCAGGAAATTTGAGCAAACACTATAAGCGACGCATCCATCGAGTAGAGGAACGTCGACTGTGTGGTTCTAATTGAGCCCCTAGCATCTGTCTGTAAAAGCTATCTAAGGTCAAAATAAGTCCCACTAATAAATGCTTCCGATGCGAATCAAACCAACGGCTTCCCAGGATAAGTCCACGATGCTAACCGGTACGCGGCTGTATGTTCGTTCCAACTTTCTTTCATTCGTCTTTGTTCTTTCCTTCATTCTCTCGGTTTTGTTTGTTTGTTTGTGTCCATCCGTCTTTCTTTCTTTCTTTCTTTCTTTCTTATCTTTCTTTCTTTCCCATTTCTTTCTTTTTTTCTCCACATCACTGGTACCTATTACTATCAAAACTGTAGGATACACGCTGTCATGCAAAAATCTATGAACCTCATTCAACAGAACGTCATTGATCAGTCTGATCGAACAATGCAGGAGTGAAAAATGCCAATCCGGTGTGTTGTGTTCCATGACACCGTGAGCGAATTGAACAACTAAATGTTATCATACCGTGATCATTATATAGAACTATATCGTTCTTTCGCAACAGTACTTATTTCTGCCATGCAAGGCATGTTTTTGCTCCCGATTTTTTTTTTCTTTGGAGTGGTGGGGTGGGGGAGGGAGGTGAGGGTGGGGGAAGTTGGGGGTGGGGGTGGGGGTTGGGGGGGGGGGTTGTGGTGGTGGTGGTGTACGACTATGTAAAATGTCATGTTTAGAAAATCCAGAGTTCAGAAGACTGTACGGATTGATCCAGGACATGCAAGAAAATAGAAATGGTAATCAAATCTGGGCCCCGATGCCTTTTATTTCCAACTGGGAAGTACAGCAAACATCAAAATCAGTTCCAGTAGACAGTTATCCATTTGTTAACAGTAACGTCATGCCATATTCATGCCATATACAGGATATTCCAAGACACGGCGTGCAAATCAGCGCCGAGAAGATCAGGCTGACGGTCAATCACAATACTGATGATACTGTCCACAGTCAGAATCTGTTCAACAGTGTACTTACCTTGTGTTCATCATTAGCATTGAGAGATGCAGACCAGAAATCCTCTCAAAGGCAAGAAAGATAACCGTAGCACTGTCCAAATTTAAACCTGTATGGATGAACTGAAACACTTCAATGAAATGTAAGATCAGGGTCCTGCAAGCACTGGTACATTCCCTCTCCCTGTACACACGCGAGACCTGTAGCCTACCAGCCCGTCTGAAGAGAAGAATGCAAGCCATGGAAATGAGAGAGAACCATCAAGTGCACTGATCATACACAAAGCAGCACGAGTCAAACCATCAGGTGCTATGCAGAACCATACGAAGCTCTACTGACGTCAGTGATAAGATCGCTACAACAGTCTTCCAGGAAAGTGCTGAAGAGAGACGTTGGAAAAGGCGATAAATATTGACGACAACGACGACAATGACGACGACAACAACAACAACAACAACAACAACAACATCAACGATGGACTATCATTTTGAAGCGGACGGAAACATTTGCAGAGACTCATACCTCGGCACACAACCAACACAACTGGAGGATCCTGGTGAATTGTTCTTCAGTGTGGTGCCCAAAAGACTTTCCACAAGGAGAGAGAGAGAGAGAGAGAGAGAGAGAGAGAGAGAGCAGACAGAAGACAGACAGACAGACAGACAGACAGACAGACAGAGACAGAGAGATACAGAGAGATACAGAAAGAGAGAGACAGAGACAGAGAGATACAGAGAGAGGCAAACAGACAGACAAAGAAACAGAGAAAGAGACAGAGACAGCAGAGTTGAGAGAGAGAGCGCAGGTTTGTGTGTGCGTGCGTGCGTGCGTGCGTGCGTGCGTGCGTGCGTGTGTGTGTGTGTGTGTGTGTGTGTGTGTGTGTGTGTGTGTGTGTGTGTGTGTGCGCGCGCGTGTGTGTGTGTGCGTTTGTGTGTGTCTGTGTGTGTGAGAGAGAGAGACAGACAGACAGACTGACATACAGAGACAGACAGACAGACAGA
Source organism: Conus canariensis (assembly GCA_033310375.1). Taxonomy (NCBI): domain Eukaryota; kingdom Metazoa; phylum Mollusca; class Gastropoda; order Neogastropoda; family Conidae; genus Conus; species Conus canariensis. The sequence goes on from CM065728.1 coordinate 28,591,435, forward strand.
CAGACTGATATACAGAGACAGACAGACAGACAGACAGTGCGGGGTCTTCACAGTTCTCACATGCAGTGGAAACTGCGTACTAATCTTGCTGATCAGGCCCCGGCCCTGCTGTTTCATCGGGATGATCACCACGCCGCATCTGCACCACCATTGACCGGCTTTGTCCTTGAACCATATCTCATCGCATCATCGAGCGCCTTTAGTTAGCATTGTTTCTGTGGTATTCGGTGTTAGTTGGGAGACAGACAGACAGACAAAGTGACGCAGAAAATACCAACAAAGACATGAGTGGAAACATAACCTCCATTGTGAAGAGAGCAACAAAGAAAGACCTTTGGAGTGTACTACTATACCAGCCCTTTCCCGTGCCTATTGTCTGCCATTATCAGATCCATTTTAAAGAGGCACATCACACACCAGATACACCAGATTTGTCCTCTTTCTCACTGTGTCGAGCGGATCAGACTCTCTGCAATGATGCTTTCAGAATGTGAGGATTATTGATTCAGGTTGTAAGATAGTATCTTACAGCGAGTCATGAACCGGGTGTGGCCCAACCCCCCTAGAGTGTCAGGAGATAAGGGCCGAAACACTTGCTTGAAGGGGGCTTCTCTTCTGAGGACTCTCTGCTGCCACGCTCTCCACGAGTTTCTTTCTACTGATGCATGGGTAAACCATTGACTTCCGGGAATAGGCCAGAGGACGTCCGGGAAAGACCGGAGGACACTGGGAAAGACCAGAACCAAGGGCTCTGTGGGCTGGCTCCCCACTTTGCCTTAAACATGTGGCTACTAAGAATAAAAGGAAAAGATGCTCCCAGGATTCACCAAAAGGGGGAGAGAATGATGAATCCATCGGTGCTCAACCAATCATGACTGCAAATCCCAAACGGACTATGAACATGGACCAAATGGAATATCCATGTGTCTGTGGAAAGCGTTTCGCTACCACCCGTGGCATGAAGATCCACAGAACAAAGATGGGATGTGTGAAGACTCATCTGAATGAGCAGCAGCGCACTGCATCAGTAGATAAGACGTCGGAAGACCAAGGCCAGGATTTAAACCACAGTGCCAAGGACATCCACGCTGTTGGTTCGGATGAGGAATTTGCACAGGCCCTCGATGCCAGGCGCCTGAAACTCAACCTGCCACGAGCAAACGAAACTGAAGATTGGGAGAAACTGGATGCAAAAATCGTCCAAAGACTCGATGCACTGATAGGGAAAAGCACCCTGGAACACAAACTAGCCACATATGGGGACATTGTGTATGCCACATGTAGAGACGCCTATGGAGCAAAACTACCCAAAGAGAAAACACCTCCAAAGAAATCCAGACGCCAAGAAAAGATGGACAAGATCAGGGTCCAAAAGAAAAACCTCAAGATGCAAATGAAGACCGCATTGCCAGCTGAAAAACAAGGCTTGGAAAAACTGTGGAAAGACCTGAAAGAAAAGCACAGCGCCCTCAGCAAAGCGGAATCTGCGAGGAAGAGGAAGAGCAAAAAGAAGAAGACACAAGAGCGCTTCTTCAGAGACCCCTTCCAGTTTGCCAGAACACTGTTTGAGCAGCCAAAATCTGGGACCCTAAGTGTGGACAAAGGAGTTCTTGAGCAGCATCTGAGGAAAACATACTCTGACCCACAGAGCAAAGCACCACTCGACATTCAAGGTCTGGTGTGGCCAACCAACCCTGAGGAACAGTTCAATGGCAAGCCTCCAACGTTGGCGGAAATCAAGAAGGTGGTCGACAAAGCCAGAGCCAAATCATCACCAGGGCCAAACGGAATACCTTACCAGCTTTACAAGAAATGTCCCAAGGTGCTGGAGTGGCTCCACAGGCTGCTGCGATCGGCTTGGAGAAACCAGAAGATCAGCGGCCAGTGGATGACGGCAGATGGTGTGTACATCCCCAAAGAGCAAAACTCAAGTGACATCAGCCAGTTCAGGCCAATATCACTACTGAACGTCGAAGGGAAAATCTTCTTCTCTGTCATGGCAGCAAGGCTGACCAAGTACCTGATGGAAAACAAGTACTTGGATGTGTCAGTCCAGAAAGGTGGCATCCCAGGCGTGGCTGGCTGTGTAGAACACGCCACAATGATCTGGGACGCAATCCAAAAAGCAAAAACAGAAAAGAGAGACCTGGACGTAGTGTGGCTTGATCTGGCAAACGCATATGGATCTGTGCCCCATGAGATGATACAGTTGGCTCTTGAGATGTACCATGTGCCAAAGAACATCCGCGACATGCTCAAGAAGTACTTCACTGGCTTCTCAATGCGGTTCTCTACCAAGGAGTACACAACAGACTGGATCAACTTGGAAGTGGGTATTGCAATGGGCTGTGCAATTTCCCCAATACTGTTCGTGCTGGCAATGGAACTCATCTTGAAAGCAGCAACAAACAACGCGAGACAAACAGACCTTGGCGATGGATACAAGATGCCTCCTCTCAAGGCCTTCATGGATGACACTACAGTGATTTCATCCAGAGAAGACGAGACACGTCATGTGCTGGAGAGGCTGGACGACATAGTTGCCTCATCCAGAATGAAGTTCAAGCCAAAGAAATCACGCAGTCTCTCACTGAGGAAAGGAAAAGTGGCCGGATCTGTGGTCTTCAGTGTTGCCAACCAGGCCATTCCAACAGTCACAGAAGAACCAGTCAAGAGCCTTGGAAGATGGTATGATGATACGCTGAAAGACACACAAAGAGCAAAAGAAACCAAGCAGATGGCGGAGGAAGGCTTGGAGACCATTGACCAGTGTGGGCTCCCTGGCAAATACAAGGTCTGGTGTCTGCAGTTCATGCTGATACCAAAGCTCCTATGGCCTCTGATGATATACGACATCTGCACCAGCATAGTGGAGGCAATGGAAGCCAAAATCAACAAGTTCACAAGGAAATGGCTTGGTGTCCCACCCTGTCTGACTGACATAGCGCTGTACTGTCGCCAAGCAAAGCTGAAACTACCACTGAAATCCATCCTGGAGGAATACAAAGCAGGGAAGATCAGACTTCAAAGCATGCTGGAGGACTCAGGAGACAAGGTGGTAGAAGCAATCAAGCCCCAGCTGAAGACAGGCAGAAAATGGAAAGTTCAAGAGGCGATGGATTCTGCAAAAGAAAGTCTCAAGATCAGAGAATAACAGGACACACACAGACCAACAGACAAGGACTGGGGGTGACCAAAACTGAATGGTGGTCAAAGGCCAAAGGAAAAGCCAAAAGAGACATGATGATTCAGGAGATGAGAAAAGAAGAAGACCAAAAAAGACTCCAAAAGCAGTCCAGCAGAGCCAGCAAGGGCAATGGACAACGTGGGAGAATGCACTCCAAAGAAGTCTCACTTGGAATGACATTTGGCACATGGCCCCTCTCAGGATCAGCTTCATTCTCAGATCTGCATATGACCTTCTGCCCTCAAATGCAAACCTGGTGAAGTGGGGGAAAACAGACGATCCTGCATGCCCCCTCTGCCATGAAAAACAAACAGTGGAGCATGTCCTAAGCTCATGTAAAGTAGCCCTGGCAACAAACACAAGTGCTCAAAGAGATTGTACAAGTAGTCTGGGCTAGTACCAACACCACAAAAGGGAAAATCAGGACTCCAAAAGCACCCGCAACATTCTTCACGGCAGGAGGCAGCAAATCATGGCCAAGAACAACAGTGCCACTCGAAACATGCAGGCAGAGTCTGCTGGACGGGGCAGATGACTGGGAGTGCACTGCAGACCTCCCAGAATGGAAGAGTCACCCAGAGATCATCAGCAAGAGTGGCATGAGACCAGACATAGTAGTCCACTGTAAGTCAACCAAGCAGCTGATCATGATCGAGCTCACGGTGCCATATGAGAACAGAATGGAGGCAGCCCAAATCTACAAGACTGAAAAGTATGCTGATCTGGCAAACAGCCTGAGGAGAGAAGGCTATCAGGTCAAAGTCCTCACTGCAGAAATTGGAGCTAGGGGGTTTGTAGGAACGTCTGCATACAGCCTCATGAAACAGCTCTCAGTTGCAGGGAAGGAAAAAACCAGAGCCCTGAAAGCAATGGCAGAAGCGGCAGAGAGGTGTTCAAGCTGGATCTGGTCAAGGAGGAACAAAAGTGAACTTCATAAGGCTTAATTTCCCTACAAATATCAGGTGTCCCTGTGGCTCAGTGGTTAAAGCGCGAGTCATTAAGTGGAAAATGAGCATGTCCAGAGGGTCATGGGTTCGAATCCCAGCCATGGCTCGTCCCAAGAGGGGGAAAAAAAAAGGGGCAGCAGAGGGACATCCGGAGTCATGAACCGGGTGTGGCCCAACCCCCCTAGAGTGTCAGGAGATAAGGGCCGAAACACTTGCTTGAAGGGGGCTTCTCTTCTGAGGACTCTCTGCTGCCACGCTCTCCACGAGTTTCTTTCTACAGCTTTGAAGTTTTAGAAGCACCGATGATGGGGTGAGAGTTAAGGTGATAGGGACGAGTAATTCTTTTTCCCTTTTTTTTTTATAGGGAGGGGTGTGTGTGTGTGTGAAATGGGGACCACAATAGAGTGGATGATGGGTATGGAGTGAAGTGGAGGGTAGGAGGAGAAGGGGGTGGGGGTGGGGGAAGCAGACAAGAGAGTGCTGAAAGTAAAACCTTTGTCATCTGCGCTGACGCGAATCAGTATCTTTCATTGCCCATCTCATGTCTTTGTGACCAGAATCAGCAACACACACACACACACACACACACACACACACACACACACACACACACACACACACACACACACACACACACAGATAACACATATATATATATATATATATATGTGTGTGTGTGTGTGTGTGTGTGTGTGTGGTGTGTGTGTGTGTGTGTGTATATATATATAATATATAATATGTATGTATGTATGTATGTATCTGTGTGTGTGTTTTGTGTGTGTGTGTGTGTGTGTGTGTGTGTGTGTGTGTGAGAGAGAGAGAGAGAGAGAGAGAGAGAGAGAGAGAGAGAGAGAGAGAGAGAGAGAGTTTGTGTGGTTATATGTTTGCGCGTTGTAGTGTGTACACACGTAGTTTCAAATAGTCAGTTATGCACAGAGACGGAGGGTGGGGGGGGGGGGGGGGGGGGGGGGGGGGGGGGGAGAAAAAAGGTCAGAAAACAAGACAGACAAAGTACCGGACTGACAAAAGTCACATCACGTGCAAATACAGAGGGAAAGCCAATCAGAGACTGCAGGAGACAAACAAGACAAATGAAACAAAGAGGACGAAGGGAAAGGCAGGGAGGGCAAGGGGTGAGAGATGGAAGAGGGGGAGAAGACGGGGAACGAAGGGATAGTGAGGACGGGCACAACAAATGCCGCCACAGAATGACAGACCACTCCAAACTGAGAAAGAACAAAGCGAGAAGTTGACGATTTGGATGCGCATTGGCTTTAACTCTATCGGCATATTATCCAGTACAATCATAATGGATTTTCAGTCCCCAAACTACACAACAGACTACGTAACAGACCGAAAGCCCCGTTCGATTTCTTATTCCTTTTCGTGACCTGATCACGACTGATGAGCCAGGTTTGTCATCAAGCAATGTTGATTAATCTACCATCACAGGCTTATTATGTCTTATTGATAGAACGTGAGGAAAGCATCGATAATGGGTCAGAGAGGGAGACGAAGAGGGTCTGGCTGAGGGAGTGGTAGGCCCTGGTGGGGAACAAATGAGAGAATAGGGTGGACGGACGTGGAGCGGCTGGACCTTCTGTCACCGGGTAATGGTGGGCCTCTACTGTTTCTTTAGTCAACGCAAAGGAGGAAATTAGCACCTCTCTCTCTCTCTCTCTCTCTCTCTCTCTCTTCTCCTCTCTCTCTCTCTCTCTCTCTCTCTCTCTCTCTCTCTCTCTCTCTCCCACATCCTTGTAGCATGTATTTCCCAACCACTTCAGTCTATTCACATCCTCTTTCTCATTCTGTGTGTGTGTGCGTATGTGTGTGTGCGTGTGTGTGCGTGCGTGCGTGTGTGCACGCGAGAGCGCGCGCGCGCGCACGCGTGTGTGTGTGTGTGTGTGTGTCTGTGTGTGCGTGCGTGCGTGCGTACGTGCGTGCGTGTGTGTGTGTGTGCTAGCATGCGCGCGTGCATGCGTGTGTGTGTGTGTGTGTGTGTGTGTGTGTGTGTGTGTGTGTGTGTGTGTGTGTGTGTGTGTGCTCGCGCGTGCGCGCGCAGCTCGCCTCAGTCCGTGCCAGTGACGTTTATCAGTAATCATGAACCAAATGAAGCCAATAATCTGTTCAATGTAATCAAGACTCCACAGCAAAAGCCCTCACTCTGGTGTTCTGTCTCCCCCGTCCTGTAGACACTGACAAAGTGGAAATGCACACTCGCAGACGCTCAGTTTCGTGGAAAAGAATAACCCATCTCCGGCCTTCATCCATCTCCACTTTAATTGGATTTTTCCTTTTCGTTGTGGCTCTCTCACCCATCTGCAGCTCTGTGACTGCTGGTCTTTCTTTCTCTGTTTGCTCATCTCTCTCTCTCCTCTCTATCTCCCGCCCCCTCTCCTCTCTCTCTCTCTCTCTCTCTGTATGCATGTATATTTTATCTATCTATCTATCTATCTGTCTGACTGTCTGTCTGTCTGTCCATCTCTCTCAGACTCCTCTCTATATATCTGTCTGTCTGTCTGTTTGTCTGTCTGTCCATCTCTCGCAGACTCATCCTCATCCTCTTCTTCATTTTCGTTCTTGTCCTTGT
>CM065728.1:28608158-28615658 GCA_033310375.1 Conus canariensis
TACAATGGGTTATTGTTCCTGTGCTGTGCCTGTTGTTTTACAATGGGTTCTTGTTCCTGTGCTGCGCCTGTTGTTTTACAATGGATTCTTGTTCCTGTGCTGTGCCTGTTGTTTTACAATGGCTTGTTCCTGTGCTGCGCCTGTTGTTTTACCATGGATTCTTGTTCCTGTGCTGCGCCTGTTGTTTTAGAATGGATTCTTGTTCCTGTGATGTGACTGTTGTCATGGCCATAGTAGTGTTCCAGGGTCTATGGAGGTTTCAGAACCTGACCTGTAGGTGAAAGGTCAGGCTTCTCGCTTGAAGAGTCCTCACGCACGCTGTGTGAGCGTTCAGGTAAGTGTAAGGTCTCAGTCAGCATAAGTGAGGCTGACATTTAGGTATCATCTCTGTTTTTTTCCGTTTACACTTTAGTGTCTTTATTCAGGTGTTGAGTAGATTTTAACAAGTGGCGTGAGATGATAAGAAAGTGCTAATCAATTGAAGGAAAAGCTGTTGAAATGGTGAAATATTCATTATGTACTAGAATACACTTAGACAAAGCACACGTTAATTTAGTCACCTACTTCAAATCATTTGGACGATCAACAGTAGTCGTAAATCATTTTAAGAGATTTTAACAAGCTTCGGCGTAAACCTATCCCTTGAAAGTATAAAACATAACCACAACCAATGTATAAAAGCAAGACTTGAAACAGATTTCATGCCACATACCTTCCTTCTGGATCAAAAAGAGAAACTTGACACACAGGATCTCGGAGTAGCAGGGGAGATAAGCATACCCCCCCCCCCCCCCCTACAGGCGTCGGGATTTACACACTGTCAAGGCCTGTTTACAGCTTTATGGAATCTGCGCTGTGTTGGATTAGTACTGTCTTTTTAGAGACTTAAACACATATCATGTTTCTGAGATTTGTCTGATCGACAGGTTGTCAGAGAAACATGAACGCCATGGAGAAGGACGGGTCACCTTGTTTGCTGTGGACTTCTCAACACGCGCAGTGGGTTTGGGTCCGATAGTCCGACACTTCACGATTCCGACGTTTCGATAGTTCGACAAATCACGATTCCGACGTTTCGACAATCCGACAATTTTGTCGGACCAACGAAACTTGTTTTGTAATGTTTTATTTGTGCCAATAGTTTGACACATCACGATTTCGACGTTTCGATAGTCCGACATAATGATACACCGACACATTTTTTCCGACCAAATGCAATCTTTTTAACGGGAATTATAAAACTGGGTTGTGTGTCGGATTATCGAAACGAGTTGGAATTGTCGGAATCGTGGGATGTCGGACTATCTCTACTTTTTCTTACAGTGTCGGATTATCGAAACATCTGAACGTGGGGTGTCGGACTACCGATGTGTCGGACTATCGAAACGTCGGACTACCGGGCCCAGCCCCGCGCAGTGTGGCAGAATGCAGTTAGGGTCAAACACGACGATCTCTCAACTGTTTGAGGCCTTCAGCTTTTAACACCGAAGTGTGAGGTTATGGTGCGTGCTACCCGGGTCACACGTGCAAAATCAAGTGACACGTGACGGATTCAGTCTAGCGTCGGCGGTCTTTCGAATGTGGCGAGGGTGGTGTGCAAAGGAAACACTCGCCCAGTCTACAAGATTTGCGTTACCTACAGATTTGACTGGGAAAGTCATGGCACGTTTCGTACAGCGGTGAAGGCCCGCTCACATGCAGGTGACACATGACGTAATATTAAAAGTTGTGCTTGTCATGTCGTCATGGAACCGAATCAGACGGAGAGATGCAGGGAAGGGATTTGGACGGAAAGTAGGGAACACAGGCAATGAAGATAGCAGCAGAAAAGGAAATAAAAAAATGATAGAGAGAACAGAACAGAACTGAATAGAACAGAATTTTATTCAAAAGGGCCAAAGCCGCTTGTGAAGGGGTGTGAACAATAACAATGAATATATGATACAAATATGAATGAAACTGTCATATCAATATAAACATGAGAACTAGGTCAAATGCAAGACTGAAAACAGTTTACCAGCTTACAAAGGAAAACATGGAAATTCGAGAGAAAAAAAATCATTACATTCGCACATTTACAGATTCAATTCACAAATTCAGATTCATACAACAACAAAGTTGATATTTCAAGATATAGCTATTTCCCACCTCTTAAAGACTTTGCGAAGATATACAGCAAGATTTTTAACTTCTGTCTTTCGTGATGCTACAAGAAACGTTAATCTGAAATCACTAGGATTATTATGACGTTTTGGATGTATTAAACTATGTCTTAAATCATCAGAGAGAGAGAGAGAGAGAGAGAGAGAGAGAGAGGTGGTTGAGGTGGTGCCTGGCAATAGTTACAAGAACAGCCTGCACCTGTATCTGCCACGGGATGCGATACAGATCTTGTTGCCCAAACAACATGTGTTGAAACAACAAATACTGGAGAAAAACAAGTCCATTCAAACACATCTTGTTGCCCAAACAACATGTGTTGAAACAACAAATACTGGAGAAAAACAAGTACATTCAAACACATCTTGTCCAAAACAATGTGAAACACAAATCTGGAGAAACATCTCAATAATGATGCATGCAAGATTTTACAGCCTTTACACTTCGGTTTCATTGCTAGGAGTGCAGGCCAAAAATTGAATGGAAATGTGAGCTGTCGATTTTACAGACGTTAGATGGTGTCATCAAATGGAAGAAAAGACTATTGGCATGCTTCCGTATACTAACAGGCAATCACCATGGTAAGCATTGAAAAACTGCAAGAACGTTTATTAAAATGGGCTGTTCGTGTATCCTGGTACACACACACACACACACACACACACACACACACACACACACACACACACACAAGAGAGAGAGAGAGAGAGAGAGAGAGAGAGAGAGAGAGAAGAAGAAGAAGAAGAAGAAGAGAGAGGAGAAGAGAGGAGGAGGAGGAGGAGGAGGAGAGAAGAGGAGAAGGAGAGAAGAAGAAGAAGAAGAAGAAAAAGAAGAAGAAGAAAAATGGAAAATAAAGAGAACGCTTTAAAGAACTTTGCACTTGATTCAGTTTCTTTCCGTTTCCTTGAAAGCCTTAATATACAATGCAAACAAGATGAATCTGATCTTGAACGGCTCCATGACATCAGAAGAGAGAGAGAGAGAGAGAAGAGAGAGAGAGAGAGAGAGAGAGAGAGAGAGAGAGAGAGAGAGGTCCTTATACTGTTTTCTTTACGGCGCCATATTTATGTTGCAGCGTCTGGAAGGAGAGCTTTTCTAACAATGAATCGTGACTGGGTTGTTTTATTTTCTTTCGATCCCTCTCATCGCTCCCCCCCCCCCCCCCCCCCCCCCCCCCCGACTTTTTTCCCTCTTGTTTTGCTTTTCTCCGTCTTGTTTGTTTGGATTTTGGTTTTTGTTCTGATTTCTCTGTCAGTACATCATCAACTGAGACGTCCTTTGATAGCTCCAATGTCAAAGTGTTCTCTCTTGTGGGGATGGCAGCAAAAATAGCAGAGAAGCAGAGTGTTTGTTCGTGAAGTTACATTGAAAGAATAGAAGAGAACACTTTCCAAACAAGTTTGTCAACTCTCATGCGCACACTTACACCACACACACACACACACACACACACACACACACACACACACACAACACACACACGCAAAGTGTCGGACCGCCCCCCCCCCCCCCCCCCCCACACACACACACACATCCATTCACCGACACACTGCTTATTCCCTTACACACACACACACACACACACACACACACACACACACACACACACACACACACACACACACACACCACACAGATACGCGCGTGCGCGTGTCTACTGCCAGATGTGGCTTATTTAGGTCAAAACTCACAACCCGTTCACGTCATGCTCAATCCACTAACCCCATACTCCCTGAATGCTAAGCAAGGGTATAAGGGCTTCTATGAGTGAGTGAGTGACTGTGTGTGTGTGTGTGTGTGTGTGTGTGTGTGTGTGTGTGTGTGTGTGTGTGTGTGTGTGTGTGTGTGCCTCCTCCGTTAGGAGAGAGAGAGAGAGAGAGAGAGAGAGAGAGAGAGAGAGAGAGAGACGTTTACTTTACAGCGCCATGTTTATGTTGCCGCTTCCTGAATGGGGCCCTTGATCGTTTTCAGATTGAGACTGGTTTTGTCCTTGAATGGAGCAGGAACAAGGTGGAGAGGAAATGACGACATACATTCCCTTCACCCTCTCTGTCTGTCTGTCTGTCTGTTGACGGTCTGCCTGTCTGTCTATGCGTTTGTCTGCCTGTTTGTTTGTCTGTCTGTCTGTCTGTCTATCAGGCCGAAGGTGGGGTGGGGGTTGAGGGTAGGGGTGAGAGTGCAGGATGGAGGATAGGAAACGGAGGGAGGAGGGTGCGGGGAGAACTGAATGTTACGATGTTACAAAGAATTCAATGTTGAATTCACAAGAAGTCATCATGGCCAACACACACAAGGGTCAACCACTCATTCTCTAGCAACACTACATTAATTTTTCAAGGATATAGTGAACAGATTGAACTGCTATAGTCGTTAATACAGGTCATACTCTAACACTCAACAGAAAAAAAAATAACTGAACTCGGACTTTCAGGCAAAGGAAACTGATTTCTGAATCTCAGCCAAACAAAACTGAAGCCTTACTCTGACCCAGGCGTAGAGGACTGAACTGTGACACCCAGACAAACAAAACTTAACCTCACACTCAGACAATCACCTATCACCTAACCCGGGGTCTTGAAGACCGGTGGAGCGCCACAGAAAACTTTGCAGCCAGCATCCTCCACTCCTCCCGGTTCTCAGATGCTTTTAGGCAGTTGCTGAGTGTGAGGCCAGTCCATTCACTGATGTTGTCCTTCCATTTCATACTCAGACAAACAGGCACGCAAATCTTTCTTCTTTGCCACCTTCTTTTTTCATCGGTGCTCCAGTCCAAAACAAAACAAAAAAAAAGCTGGGTAAAGACCTGCAATCAACTGCACTAATCCCCCTGATTCCCACAGGTTTTGCTTCAATTCTACCACTGAGAATGGGACAGGGTAATTGTGGTCCCTCTGCTGAGACAGTACTGCAACGTGTAGGTTGGGTTATGCAGCAGACCCGTATCACACAAACATTTATCAGTTTAAGAGAATTCTTTCTTTCTGGTCACAGTGAATGTAGGGCATGAAGGGCAACGTGATTTATTAGTTTATTTATCAGTTTACTTCTTTCTTTCTTTCTTTTTTTTTATTTGTTTGTTTTGTTTGTTTGTTTGTTTTATTGGTAATGAAAGTGCTGATGACGACGACAACGACGACGATCGATGATGACGATGATGATGATGATGATGAGATGATGATGACAGGGAGCTTCATTTTAGTTTGTGTATGCAGGACAGGGCTGTACATTACTCCTTTTCTCCTAATATATCCCAGCGTCAAAAAGGCTAAGGAGATATAGGCACCTGCAGAGGTGTTTGGATTATTTTAGCACCACTGTCAGATACGTGTTCATTGAGTTGAAGGAACTCAACTATATGGTTCCAGTCTTCCCATTTGAGCCTACACAACTTTGGTAGGAGCTGGCTGGATCTGAAAAAAACCCTCAGACGGGGTTTAAACCAACAACGTCCCAGCCCGAAGTGTTTTACCCTAACCACGACACCATGCTGACTAGTGTGTAAAGATAGATTGTTGATTCTTTTGAGATCAGACAGGTGTTACTCTGTTCAGAACCTGGAGAATGAGACTTGCTGGTCAGTTTCCATTGAAGGATCTTCTAACTTCAATGCAAAAATCGTTCCTTCCCTGTGGTTCTAAAACGGGATCCAAACGGTTTACTACTACATAAAGTGATTTCAACTCCGGCTTGAAATATTTGTCTGTCTCGTCAGGAAAATCCTTATTATTTAGTACGTGTTTGACACGCATGTTTGTTTTGATTTTTTTGGAAGGAATAACTAATGTGACTCAGACATGTCCAAAGACAGGATTACCATTTGTTCAGAGACGGACTGGGGTAATGTTTTTATGTCTGAGGATGACGAAGGAACAACACGTTTTCGAGAGGCAGTCAGCGCTCGTGTGTTGAAAGAAGTCGTCAAGTTGATGCAGTTGTTGTAGCTGTTGCTATTCCTGTTTCTGCCGATATTGTTCTCCCCGGTATTCTTTCTGTTGTCGTCATTGCTGTTCCGTTCCTGTCGATATCACTGTCATGATTCTTGTCTTCGTCATCGCTTTTCATTGATGTTGTCTGGTCTCCTGCTACCGAGCGCTGCACTATTCACTCATCCGTTGACTGGCTTAGTTATTATAGGAAGAACAGACAATACGATTCACTGATTGAATGAAGGAGTGAAATGCGAGTGGTTATAGAGCATGGGGGAGAAATCAGAGACAGCTCCTTTTCTTCGCTGATCACTTTTTAGAAAGGAACAGAAAATCCAGATGTTTTTGCTCCTGGTTGAAAATGTGCCAATGGTGCAATGTGAAATGTGTTGGGTGTTGAGCTACAGTTTGCCTGATCAGAATTTAAAGAGAACTTCACTAGAAAAGGAGAAGTACTTGTTTCATGTGGGCATGGAGAATCTATAACGCAGTTTTAAGTAGCTCGTTATATGTTTGGTTGATTGTTTAATCAATCGATTGACTGATTGATGGAGTTTTCATTTTCGCATCACACCAAAAGCTGACATTGAAGTATTTCCATTTTCTTTTTCTTTTTCCTCTTTCATAAGATATGTTTCTTTAATCATTTTTTTCAATCAAAGGAACTGGTCTCATTCGTTTTCTTTCTTTTTTTTTTTGCCCCCATTTTCCCGTTGGTTCTTAATTTCTTATTTCTCTTCATATTCTTTAGGAAAAGAAAACTTTTGTTTTTCTGTATTCGCAATTCGTCCAGCTGTTTGTTTTGTTTGGTTTACTCGTTCTTGCTTTTTTCACGTTTTTAGTTTTTCAAAATTAATACCAGTACTATTTACCTTTTTCTTATCACTTTCTTTTCTTTTTCTTTGTTTCTTTTAAAACAAAAGAAACCAAAACTCTTCCCCTACTTCTCACTTTCTCATATCATTGCTAAATCGTTTCTGGAGTCGGAATCAAAGGAGAACAAAAGCATCAAGCAAAAGGAAACACACAAACCAATCAACAAACGAATATGAAAGCAGGAATTTTGGGATTGGAGCGAACAGTAGGGATGGGGGTGGACAGGAGGTTGGGGGGATGCGGATGGGGGGGGGGGGGGGGCAGCACATGGCATAGGAGGAGAGGGGTAAGAGGCCAAAGTTTGGGTGGGACAGGAAAAGAGAAGCTGGGTACTGGACGGCAGTTGCAGTGAGACAGTTGCTTTCAAAGTTTAGCGGGACCTTTTTCTTGGCACCGACTGCCGTCGAGAGTGGAGAGTACGTCTTCGCTGCAAGTGTTGTCTTTGCTTTTCCAGTCTCGGACTGGGTGTCTGTTTCTAAACCTCATGGATCCATTGAACCCTCCCCTCACACCCCTCACACCCCGAACTCCTTACCCG
>CM065728.1:28628158-28630658 GCA_033310375.1 Conus canariensis
ATTATATAATGACTGCAGGAACGGACAAGGAATGATCAGATCACATCATAGTACTCGCTGACGACCGCTCATCCTCGAACAGTATATACTGGGATTCACAGAGGAAGAAGAGACAGGATAAGTATGTCACCTCGCTTTCGCAACTGTTCACATTAGGTGGAGTCCTGTTGGCTCTCTCAGGTCACTAATGACTTCCGAACACTACAATCACCATGTGCATTAAGGGAACTGTTGTCCATTATTTAGCCAGGTCCATCCATTGCCTGCAGGCAGACTTTGCCTGCATGAAAACATAATGTATGTGCTTCAGACTAGAAACTGTTGTCAGCGAAGCGTGGCAAACAGCCAGCCAACCAGTGAACAAGAGGCAGACACAGAGGTGACTGGACCAACATCCAGTGGTAAATATTTTGAATATGTTCAAGAGGATCCCAGTTACCAAAAGGCAATGTCTAGTCTAGCGTCCTCCATTTTTGCATTGTCTATGTTTTTAGCTTCATTTGTTCATTTCCTAAAGTTTACACTTTGCAGAGGTTCCACGAGTGCAAACTGAATTCAGTTTACTTTTACAGGATTTTAGCCCACCATGCCCCCTCGCTTCTTTTACCCAGTGCACAAAATGATTAGGCCAACTATAGAATGCTCTCCATCAGAAGAACGCTGTTGTGCCTCAGCATGAATTTAAAGTTTCTAGAGCATGTTTAACGATTTTTCCCCTCGTAGATCGTTGGCTATTGCATGAAACCAATTCTAGATTAGGAGCGAAAAGTTCGTGCTGACAAAAACAAAGCTACTTTGAAATAATTTGAATGTGCAGTGACTGCAAATGGAATTGAATCCTCTAGTTCGTCCAGTAGTCAGCCATGCATAAGCTATCTGGTTTTGCGCAGACGAGCATATCATTTACTCTCTCTCTCTCTCTCTCTCTCTCTCTCTCTCTCTCTCTCTCTCTCTCTCTCTCTCTCTCTCTCTCTCTCTCTCTCTGCACTGCATTTTCTCCCACTTGCTTTTGCGAGATTAATTTGTGAATCCACATTCACTTTGTGCGTTTGGACCGAATTTTGTTGTATACAATATTCGTACGCGTGTAGACGAGTGAGCTGGTATGTGTGTGTGTGTGTGTGTGTGTGTGTGTGTGTGTGTGTGTGTGTGTGTGTGTGTGTGTGTGTGTGTGTGTGTGCGTGTGTGTGTGTGTGTGTGTGTGTGTGTGTGTGTGTGTGTGTGTGTGTGTCCGTGCTTGCTCAAGTGTGTGTGTGTCTCCTTTAGTATTTTCCCTCTTCCTCCATCTGTCTCCTTTCTGCTTAATTTTGTGTGTCTGTACATCTATATGTTTGTTCCTTTGCTCGTCATCTGTGATGTTCACCCTAGCCTGTTGTGATTTAGCCCAAGCAAGACACCGGCTGATCCCGTGGTATTGGTCCCCATTCTCGCGCCACTGGCGACAGTAATTACTCAATCATGGAGCCAGACAGAATGAGAGTGCGCCTCTGTAGGCAGCCATCACCACGTCCTTCCAGCAGACGTCCCCGGGACTCTGCCACACACAGTGGCTTTGAAACGTACTGGCTACTGGCGTGGTAACCCTCCCCCCCCCCTCTCTCTCTCTCTCTCCGTGTGTGTGTGTGTGTGTGTGTGTGTGTGTGTGTGTGTGTGTGTGTGTGTGTGTGTGTGTGTGTGTGTGTTGTTCTTCTTCTTCGATTTAACGTCTTTTCACTTTAAAGTGATATTAGATAGGAAGTGAGTGTTTACTTGTATATGTGTATGAGTGTGTAGTATGCATGCGTGCTTGCGTGTGTGTGTGTGTGTGTGTGTGTGTGTGTGTGTGTGTGTGTGTGTGTGTGTGTGTGTGTGTGTGTGTGCATGTGTGTGTGCGCGCGTGTGTGTGTGTGCGCGCTTGTGTGTGTGCGCCTGTGTGTGTGTTAAATATTAGTGGAAATACTACATAAGAACAATCCTTATCAAAAATCAACATTAACAAATCAAACTGCAACAGTCAAAACAAAACAGTCTAAAATACGCAGAAATCATAAAAACGAGCCGACTGGACTTATCATTAAGTTCTGAACAAAGTTCAAAAGAAATACAGGTTCTTAGAAAATGCATTTAGATTCATCTTTTCTGAATTTTGATAGAGCTGATTCAAAATAAGGACAAAAGTACAAACTATTTGTTGTTGTACAACTATCAACAGCCCCGCATACACATTGGACGTTTTTTATGAACTTGGTTTTGAAAGCGTTTAACCTAAGTCTGTAAAACAGTGAAACAATTTTTTTTGCGGTGTTTTGGGTGTTTATTGACATTTTTTTGATAAAATGTATAATTTATTAATGAATTCTGTTTTGAAAAATTTTGTGATCGAGCGTTTAAACACCACTTCATTGAAGAATTAGGCTTATGTACTTTGGGAAGCATGTCGTCTTTATATATCTTTTCAAAATTTTCAAAAGAAGTTTTTTGTAATAAAGAGTAACCCTCTTGTAAACTTAAAAGAATGGGA
>CM065728.1:28635658-28640658 GCA_033310375.1 Conus canariensis
ACAGTGGGATCTCCATCTTCCTGTTTTTTTTTCCTCTGTCATTTTCTTTTCCTGAAATTGACCTACACTCACCGTGCATTGTGTGTGTGTGTGTGTGTGCGTGCGTGCGTGCGTGCGTGCGTGCGTGCGTGCGTGTGTGTGTGTGTGTGTGTGTGTGTGTGTGTGTGTGTGTGGTGTGTGTGTGTTTAAACAGATGGACATTGGCTTGCTGATCTTAATTTTTTGGTGTTTGATACAAAGCGCCTGGGTTTCTTCATGTACGAATGTGTGATGTACTGACTCTTTTATTCTGCTATGTTTGCTGCTTAATATACTTTTAATCAAATGAAATCCACACTAGCATCTCCCCTTCCTCCCTCCCCCAATATTGCTAAATTCTTTTGTTTCTGCAAATAGATACAAAGGATTTATTTCATTTATCCATGGTGTAATGTCTGCGTCTAGCTGGCTATCCACCTTGGAAAGATTGTCTACCTCTTCCGGGAAATCTTAGTCATTTTGTGCTCGTCCCACACACCCCTGTGTTTGGATCGTGTGGAAGAATTAATCATTTTGACACGAAAGTGTCAAAGGATTACCATTTTGAACATTTTGAAGATTAGGATTAGTATGTGTTTAGAGACGGATTAGGGTCTTGTTTTTGTGTATTAGATTACAAAGGAACCGCTTGTTTTCAATAGCCATTCAGCTCTTGAGTGTTGAAAGAAGTTGGCAGATTGATGCTGTCGCTGTTGCTGTTGCTATTTCTGTTCCTGCCGATACTGTT
Organism: Conus canariensis; assembly: GCA_033310375.1. Classification (NCBI taxonomy): domain Eukaryota; kingdom Metazoa; phylum Mollusca; class Gastropoda; order Neogastropoda; family Conidae; genus Conus; species Conus canariensis. Next base: position 28,636,425 of record CM065728.1, read on the forward strand.
CTCCCCGTTATCCTTTCGGGTGTTGTCATTGCTGTGTATGTTTCTGTCGACATTTCTAGCATGATTCTTGACATCATCATCTCTGTTGGTTGATGTTGCCTGGTCACCTGCTGTTGAAGCACTACATTATTCACTCATCTATTGACTGGTGTACTTTTCACCAAAATGACACAAAATATACTTCGTAAAGTGAATGAAGTGAAGGAATAAGGGAAGAATGGAAATGCGGAGTGATCTGAGTGGAAAAATTCGATGCGGCTGCTTTTCCTTTCTTCGCTGATTATTAAAAAAAAAGGAAAAGTATATCAAGACGTTTACCCCGGTTGAAGATGTGAAGATATTGGCATATGTGAAATATGTTGGGTGTTGAGCTACAGTCTGAATTGCAAAACGATTAAAAAAGGGAGAAAACATATTTTACAAGTGCGCATGGAGAATCTGTTACGTAGTTTCATAAACTGGCTTGGTCAAGTCGTTGGTTATATGTGTGGTTTGACTGATTAATCAGTTGACTGGTTCATAGGTCGAGTGTTCAATCTTTGCATTGATTCAAAAGCTGAAACTGAAGAGATCCCATTTCGTTTTTTAAATTCTTTCCTATTTCACAAGGTTTGTTTCTTTAATCAACTTGTTAGAAATCCAAAGAACTAATCTCAATGGTTTGTTTCTTCCTAATTTGATTCTTATTTCCCCCATGTTCTTTATCTATTATATCTCTTCGTAATCTTTGAAAAATCTTTCGTTCTGCCTCACATCTGTTCACTCTTTTTTGCTTTTTTTGTTGTTTTTTTTTTTGTCTTTTTTCGCTTTGTTTGACGGTTTTTTTTTTCAAGTATACAAAATGCTGGTAAAACTCGCTTTCCTAGTATTTCCTTCTTTGTTTCCGTTTCACACACACACACACACACACACACACACACACACACACACCACACACACACACACACACACACACACACACACACATACACACACGCACGCACGCACGCACGCACGCACACACACGCACGCACTCACGCACGCACGCACGCACGCAAACACACGCACGCACGCACGCAAACACACACACACACACACACAGCACGCACGCGCGCGCGCGCGCGCCGACACACACACACACACACACACACACACACACACACACACACACACACACACACACACACACACACTTCACTTCCTTCTCATTTTTCTACATCTTTGTTAGTTACTTACAAGAGTCTGAGGGAAACACCTAAGAAAACTAACCAAACAACCAGCCAACCAACCAGCCAAGCAACCAAACAAACAAACAAACAAATCAAAATAGCAACCAAACAGTGAACAGAAGTCAGACGGAGAGCCAACTGGATCAACAAGAAGTGGCGAATGCATTGGATATGACCAGAGGGACTCCAACAACCAAGAGGCAAGATATATGTCCACTCCCCTCCTCTTCTGAGAGAATATTACATGGACAGAGTATATTTGAGCACCCTCCCTTTCAGCATTGCCTACGCTCTAGCTTCACTCATTCTTTTTCAAGGTACATTAAACTTCGCAGAGGTAGCAAGGTGAATTCGACTCAAGAGCGTAAATTGAATTCAATCTACTTTTTCAGGACTTGATCCCCCTCTTTTTTTACCCCAGGCACGAAATTATTATGCAGATATAAAGTCTTCTCCACCAGGACAGAGATGTTTTGTCTCAGAGTAAATATGCAAATTCCTATGCGTGTTCAACGACCGCCCCCCCCCCCCCCCCTCCTCTCCCCGGATCGTAGATTTAGCCTGGCAACAATAGTGGATCGAGAATGAAAGGTTCGTGCAGACAATAACAAAGCTTCTTTGACATAAATGAACATGTAATGAGAATGATATATAGGCAACCTAAATATACGTAAGGGACCTGTCTGTCTGTCTGTCTCTCTGTCTGTCTATCTCTCTGTCTGTTTGTCTCTCTGTCAGTCTGTCTCTGTCTCTATGTCTCTGTCTCTGTATCTCTCCCCTCTCTCTCTCTCTCTCTCTCTCTCTCTCTCTCTCTCTCTCTCTCTCTCTCTCTCTCTCTCTGCACTTGGCTCTAACTAACCAGTTGCTTTTATGAGATGAGTCTGAATGTTTGTGTCGACATTTGTTGTATCCAATATTGATATGCGTGCAGATGAGTGGTTCCATGTGTGTGCTCAAGTGAAGAGGGCTGGTGGCTGATTCATTACATCATTTAGATGTTGACTCTGTGTGTGTGTGTGTGTGTGTGTGTGTGTGTGTGTGTGTGTGTGTGTGTGGGCGCGCGCCGTGCGTGTGTATATGTATGTGTGTGTGTGTGTGTGTGTGTGTGTGTGTGTGTGTGTGTGTGTGTGTGTGTGTGTGTGTGTGTGTGGTGTGTGCATGCATGCTCAAGTGCGAACGTCTCTCTCTCTCTCTCTCCTCCTCTCCTCCTCTCTCTCTCTCTCTACAACATTTCCCCTCCTCCATTTACCTGTTTTTGTGTTTAATTTTGCGTGTCTGTTAGTCTATTTGTAGACCCATCTGTGATGTTCACTCATGGCCGTTGTGATTTAACCCGAGCAGGACACCTGCTGATCCCGTGGTATTGATCCCCATTCTCGCCCCACTGGCGACAGTAATTACTCAATAGTAGCGCCAGACACAATGAGCGTGTGCCTCTGGAGGCAATCATCACCGCTTCCTTTTAACAGACATCCCCAGTATTCTGCCGCACAAAATGGTTTTGAAATATACTGGCTACTGGCGTGGTAATCTGTCTGACTGTCTGTCTGTCTGTGAAAAATACTGTTTTATTCATGGTTGTGTAAATATTAGTTTGACTAAATCAAAGCAATTAAACTCATTTTTATTTGTGACAATCGGCAGATACTGGTTTAACCCTGAGCCAAAATGTGGAATGGACATACCAAAAGAAGAGAAATCTACGATTCGCAAATGCTTTCATTGATTGTTTGCAATAGCCGTCTTATGTGATGTTTGATATATACGTGTATGAAAGAAAGGAAATAACTTAGCGTGTGTGTGTGTGTGTGTGTGTGTGTGTGTGTGTGTGTGTGTGTGTGTGTGTGTGTGTGTGTGGTATGTGTTTGCCTGCATGTCTGTCTGTCTGTCTGTGCTTGTCTGTGCATGTCTGTAGGTGTGCACGTGCGCACCAGCCTGCGTGCGCGTGCTTGTGTACATATGCACGGGCACGGACAATGGCCTGACCACTGGCTCGTTTAGACACTCTGCCTGTCTGTCATATTGCTACAGCTCTCTGGACGCCACAAAGGAGTTTTGCTGACCGTTATTTTGGGGGTACCAAGAAATCGCCCTTTTATTGTTTCTGTCCCCCCCCCCCCTGCACACACACACACACACACACACACACACACACACACACACACACACATACACACACTCACTCTTTCTCTCTCTCTCTCTCTCTCAATCAATCTGTCCACCTCCTGCTCCTCGCCTTCTTTTTCTTTTTCTCATCATTATTCCTTTCCTTGTCCTCCTCTACCTACTTCTCTTCTTGCTCATTCCTCCCCTTCTCTTCCCCATCTACCCTCTTACTCCTTCATATTTTTCTTCTTCTTCTTCTTCTTCTTCTTCATCTTTTCCTTTGCCATCCTCGTCGTCGTCGTCGTCCTCTTCTTCTCTTACTCCTACTACCCTCCACTACTCACCTCTTCAGCCTATTCCATCTCCTTAAGTTTTTCCTCTCCTTATCCCCCCCCCCCCCCCCCCCGATCTTCCTTCTCCTTCTTCTTCCGGTCATTCATCTTCTACTCCTTCTCCTCCCTTTCTTCCATCACCATGTCCTTCTCGTCCTCCCCTTCCTCCTCCTCCGCCACTTCTTCCGTCTTTTCTTCCTTTCCTTCTCTTCGTCCGCCTTCTTCCTTTTTCTCGTCTTTCTGCTTCTCCTTCTCCTTCTCTAGCTTCTTCTCTCTCTCTCTCTCTCTTTTTTTCCTCCTTTGTTTCTTTCTTTCTTGCTCTCTTCTTCTTCTTCAAAGTCTTCCTCCTCCCCCTCCTCCTCTTCTTCTTCTTCTTCTTCTTCTTCTCTTCTTCTTCTTCTTCTCTTCTTCTTCTTCTTCTTCTTCTTCTTCTTCTTCTTCTTTCTTCTTCTTCTTCTTTCTTCTTCTTCTCTTCTTCTTCTTCTTCTTCTTCTTTTGTTGTTCTCTTCCTCCTTCACTTTCTGCTGCTCCTCCTCTTTCTTCTCCTGCTTCTCGACAGCTTTCTTTGGCTCAATTTTTATTATTTTA
>CM065728.1:28643158-28648158 GCA_033310375.1 Conus canariensis
TTCTATGAAGGTAACAAAACACACAGTCCAAGGGAGTGCGTTAAAAGCAAGGCTGTATTCCAGATAGATTTTGTTTTAAATTGTCGATCGGGTTTTGCGGTGTACATTCTGTTAGACTTTGTTATATGTACCACCCAAAATATATCATGATTTAGAAGATGTGTCTTCTTCTTCTTCGTCTTCTTCTTCTTCTTCTTCTTCTTCTTCTTCTTCTTCTTCTTCTTCTTCTTCTTCTTCTTCTTCTTCTTCTTCCTGTCATTTTGTATGTTCTGTCTTTGCATCTCCTGCTGTCTGTCGGTCTGTCTTTTTGTCTGTCTGTCTCTGTGTCTGTCCTTCTGTCTGAGCGTCTGTCTGTCCATCTGTCTGTCTGTCAATCTCTGTATGTCTGTCAGTGTGTCTGTGTGTCTGTCTGTGTGTCTCTTTGTCTGTCTGTCTATCTAGCTGTCTGTCTGTCTCCCCCCCCCCCCTCTCTCTCTCTCTCCATCTGTTTTCCTCACCGATTTCTTCCTTCTTCTCTTTCTTTCCTTGCTATCCTTCTTTCTGGCTCTCAGACCCACATTCTTATTTTCTTTCTTTTTTTCTTTTAAAATTCTAATGTCATCTGTTGGTGCAACTGTTTCAGTTCTGCCGAGATCTTGATGGTCTGTCAGATATACTATCGGGGACTTTCATGATCGTCTCAACAAAGCACAACGCGACTTAATGGACCGTTCTGTTATGTGTAGTAGTACATAAGAGTTCTGCACACATGAACGGTAGATGTATCTACGTAAACATGTATGTGTATAAATATGTGAATGTATGTGTGTACGTATGAAGATCAGGTGCTTCAGAGAAGTACTCGGTATCTTCTACACTGAGCATGTCGCAAACGACTAGGACCTCTGAACAATGGGGCATCTTGTGAATCCCATTGAAGGCCCACTGACCACGAGGAGGAAAAGACAAGTGAAGGGGAATGGACTTGCCACAAGATCGTTTATTTCTCAAGCAGCGTCTTCTGGCTAAGAACAGTGAAGGGTGAGAGGGAAAAGCGCAGATAGAGAAAGAGATGAACGGACAACATTGCTAAATGGGCCAGGAGGGAAGAGCTGAGCTACGATCCAGATCTTTGCCCTATAACCATCACAAAGGGGGGACAACTGGTGCAACGCTCAACACTGCAGCACCTTCACAGCCCTCGTAAACTCTGGGATATGATAATAGATAGTAGGGCAAAAGAAATGAAGTAAATAAAATATTCCATCATTAAGACCATAACTTGGCACACATCTATTAGGAAAACTTAACAAAAATGGGAGGGGGAGGGGGGTAATGAAGTAGCAGACATGTAAGCGTAAGTTGCATATCCTGTACGTGCAGGACATGTGGACAGTCAAAGTCTATGTAACAACAGAAAGAATTGTATTACCAGTCTGCGATCGATTTTTCGTCCCCTGCGTGGGACTCATCTGTGGAGCTTGGCTGGCTGCATTAGTCCATCTTTTGTATCAGATGGAGATATACAACTCACAAATGTGTGATATTCTCACTATCAAAGAGACCAAAGCACATCACTATGGCTTCCCACAGCAGTCAGCAAAGGACAGGGGGAAAAATGAGGAAATACCTTGAGAATTGAGCAGCCCCCGAAATGATCTGAAAAGTGTCATCAGTTTAAGAGAAAATATAGAGTGTATGCTTGAGGATCGCATAAAAGGATGAGAGGGAGAGAGGTCAAAATGTGTCAACAGGCAAAGTGGTCAGGTCTGTTTTCTAATACCCCAATTATCATTAGTCACATTAAGGCTAACAGCAGCTAAGTATCGAAAATAACATTCTGTACTTGTATCTGCTACAAAAGCTAATACCCTACTTGTTAACGAAAGAAACAATGTTGAAATCATCAGTAGTGGAGGAAAAAAAACACGTGTATTCATATGGAGGGAATGTTAGCTTTATAACTTGTATACAGGGATTTCACTCCGAGTAGTGCCTGGCAAACAGGAATGGAAATGTGACCCATTTATTTGACTGATGGCGGAGAGTGTCATCAAACGGAGCACAATGCAACTGGAGCATTCTGCAGAAGACTAACGGGAAATCGACGCGACAAGCAAATAACAATCGCGAGAAAATTTATTGTAATGGGCAAATCGTGTACCTGGGGACATAAATAAGAGAGAGAGAGAGAGAGAGAGAAGAGAGAGAGAGAGAGAGAGAGAGAGAGAGCGGTTCAGTAATGAGTATATTAGATAACCATTTCAGTCCTCGATCAATGACAACTATACTGACGAAGAGAAAATAGTCAAATTGCGTTGAGAGAGAGAGAGAGAGAGAGAGAGAGAGAGAGAGAGAGAGAGAGAGAGAGAGAGAGAGAGAGAGAGAGAGAGATATGGAAAATAAAGAGACATTTCAAAGAACTTTGTTCTTGATTCGATTTCTTTCCATTTTCTTGACAGTCGTAATATATGATACAAACTGGATGCATGTGGTCTTGAAGGCTCGATGAGAGAGAGAGAGAGAGAGAGAGAGAGAGAGAGAGAGAGAGAGAGAGAGAGAGAGAGAGAGAGAGACGTTTACTTTACAGCGCCATGTTTATGTTGCCGCTTCCTGAATGGGGCCCTTAATCGTTTTCAGATTGAGACGTGGTTTTGTCCTTGAATGGAGCAGGAACAAGGTGGAGAGGAAATGACGACACAGACTCTCTCTGTCTCTCTGTCTCTCTCTCTCTCTCTCTCTCTCTCTCTCTCTCTCTCTCTCTCTCTTTCTTTCCGCTTGTTTGTCTGTCTGTCTGTCTGCCCATCTGTCTGTCTCTCTGTCTCTGTCTCTGTCTCTCTCTCTGTCTCTCTCTCTCTCTCTCTCTCTGTATCTCTCTCTCACATACTCTCTCTCCTCCACCTCCCCCCCCCCCTTCACGCTCGGGGTGTAAAAAAGTGGATATCTTATATATTTTCAATAATGTATTCGATTTTTTTAAAAAATCTTTTTTCTTTCCCCAGGCCCTCATTACGAACGTATGAATTTGAATATGAACAATGTAACAGGTGCATCATATATTAGAATTTCATAAACATATTATGAGAACTGATAAGGAAAAAAAAACAAGGTCGAGGGGGAAGGAAGAAAATGGACGGAAGGAGAGAGAGAGAGAGAGAGAGAGAGAGAGAGAGAGAGAGAGAGAGAAGAGAGAGAGAGAGAGAGAGAGAGAGAGAGAGAGGAGGAACAATGTAAAGTTGCAATGTAATAAAGAATTGAATGTCAAAATCATATTGAGGTATGACCAACACAAAGATAGACCACTCACACTCAATTAACACAAGACTTAATTTCAGGAGTCTTTTTTGTGAACAGATTCAACTGTGATATTTTTGCAAGTATGCCAAAACTATAACAGTCAAGCAAACGAAATTGAACTCTGACACCCAGCCAAAGAAAACTGAATTCTGACTATCAGACAAACACACTGAACTTTAACACACACACACACACACACACACACACACACACACACACCACACACACACACACACACACACACACACACACACACACACACACACACACACACACACACACTGAGACAAGCAGATCTGAACTCGGACAGCCAGACAAACAAAACGAAACCTTATTCTCAGGCAAACACGCAGAGACATTTCGTGTATTTTAATCTTCTTGTTCATCTGCCTACACGGCGATCGTAGTTCAGTGAGGTGGACGAAGCTGTGCAGTCCGCCGTACTGATCCTCCCAGTCCCCACAGATTTTGCCGGAGTTCCACCACTGGGACAGGTTGATGTCTGGCACCTCAGATTTGACAGGAGTATGACATTTTGTTTAGGTTCTGTAGACGTGTGTCACACAGGCCTTCGTCGGTATAACATCTGTCTCATCTTCGAAGGGCAACAAGATTTAACGGTCGTAATTATGTGGACCATTGAGGATGAGCATGATGATTTTGGCGTTTATGCAGTGTGTCATTTCAGTCTGAGAGAACTGTACTCCACATCTCTTTCACAATAAATCCCGGCGTCAGCCAGGCTCGAGAATCATAGACAACTGCAGTGCTGGTGAGGTCATTTGAGCGATGTTATAGAGGCGCTACCTTTGAGGCGATTAAACTCGACTGTGTGGATTCACTCTTTCCAGTTTAGCCCATGACGCACACGACACCACACCGGAGCTAGTTTCGACTGAAAAAAATCCCTTAAATGGGATTTAAACCGACAACCACCCTGGCAGCATGTCCGCGACCTAACCATTATACCATGGCGGATGGTCTGTGTAAAATGTCTTGAGTCTGTTAAGATCTGAGAGGGGTTATCCACTTCATGTGATTTGAACCCACGATCTCCTGGTCAGCAAGCCTGCTACCCTAACCACGACACTACGGCATCTATGTAAACGATCTTGATTCTGTTGATGTTAGAGAGGAGTTGTCCTGTTCAGAGCCTGGAGACTGTGTCCTGCTGGTCAGGGTCCAGTTGATGGTTCTATCAGTCTAGAGGCGAAGTCATTTCCTCCTTGTAGTCCGTCACTACACTTCTCCATGGTGTGATGTCTGGTCTGGCTTGCTGTCTAACCTTGGCAAGTTTGTCTGCCTTTTTAGGGAATCTTAATCGCTTTGTACGTCTGATACACCCATGTCTGGATTTGTGGATGAGGTAATTATTGTGACCCAAGTGTAAAAGGAGTTCCATTTCTTGATATGAACAGCAGGATTACCATGTGCTTACAGGCGGATCAGTGTGACGTTGCCATATCTGCATTTGATGGGGAAACCGCACACTTTCAGGACACAGTCAGCTGTAACGTGTTGAAAGAAGTTGTTGGATTGATACTGTTGTTGTAGCTGTTGCTATTCCTGTTTTGGCCAGTATTCTTCTCTTTATTTTCCTTGCTGTCGTCGTTACCAATGTTGTTTTTTTGTTCCTGTCGATATCACTGATTTATGTCATTGTCATTTTTTTTTTTATTGATTTAGTTGGTCTTCTGCCGCCACAAGCAATATATTACTCACTC
>CM065728.1:28653158-28658158 GCA_033310375.1 Conus canariensis
ATTCTTTCAAAAGCATATTTCAACCTGAAAAATTTCTAAAAGTTGTTGTGAATAAATGGCACCGAACTAATTTAGCTAGATTCTGACTAAGAACCCTTGGTTTTAATGCTAACACAAAATGGTTTCAGCCTGGTACGTCTACAGATTCACCTTGCCCTCTGTGTAATTCCATTGTTGATGATGAGATTCACTTCATTTTCTACTGTAAAGCCTATGATAACCTGAGAAAAAAGTGTCCATTGTTTGAAAAAGACATTGTGGTAAGAAAAGATTTGTTTTCTCTGCTTTTATCAGAAGATGACATTATTCTGAATTTGTTGGCCAAATTCATTTCGGAAGCCTGGAATCTTAGATACAAAACAATCATTTCTGCTAGGAGTGCTATGGTAAGGTAGTAATGAGAGAGAGAGAGAGAGAGAGAGAGAGAGAGAGAGAGAGAGAGAGAGAGAGAGAGAGAGAGAGAGAGAGATGTCGTATACATGTATATATGAAGAAAGTAACTGATACAAATATAGAACCTTAGTATGTTGAATTTTGATATTGTTAAAACAATTTATAGTAGCCTTGGGTGGCCATTTTTTCATAAAGTGTCACTTTCGTTTAGAAAGATGGTTTTCGTTATACTTTTTGTTTTATGTTAGCAACTTTGTTTGCTCGTTTGCAACATTACTCAATCATAAGGCTGATCATTCTTTTTGTGTTAAAAATGAAAATGACGCATCACCTATGTCATTAGGACTGTAAGTCAATGACATTAAAGTGTCAAAGTGTCAAAGTGTCAAGTGTCTCTCTCTCTCTCTGGTTCAGGCACCTCACCACTTCCATCACCCTTCTCCCCCCACCAGGCACTTACCGATGTCAGAGCAAATAAGAACAGAAAACATTAATAGACCTCATGATTGTAACCAAAAAACGAACACACAAAACACACACACACACACACACACACACACACACACAACAAAAGATGGACAGACAGACAGACGCATAGACACACAGACAGTTCCATGCACACAGACCTACATAGAGCCAGTCAGCCAGCCAGTCACCCACCCAGCCAGTCAGCCAGCCAGCCAGGCAGACAGACAGATATAAAAGCACATATGGTTAGAGAGCCAAACTCAATGAAAGTTTTAAAACGTACAGGCCAGAGGCTGAAGTTTCTGGCATTACTGCGAGAGAGCATGTTCGCTCTGTCAGTGTCTGCATAACCTGGGAGACAGGACACCAGAATGAAGGCTTTGCTGTGCGGGTTTTATTACGTTGAATACATTATTGGCTTCATTTGGCACATGAGTACTGGTGAGTTTTACTCAGAGAGAGAGGAGTGAGAGAGAGAGAGAGAGAGAGAGAGAGAGAGAGAGGGGGGAGAGAGAGAAGGGGGGGGGGGCAGACAGACACAGACGCAGACAGGCAGACAGACAGACAGACAGACGCAGACAGACAGACACAGACAGAAAGGCAAACAGACAGACAGACAGACAGAGCACATGCTATCGTGCTCCTTTGTACTGACTCCATCCGATGCCAAGGATTATGCAGTAACAGAAGATCCAAAAACTCATCATGCTCACACCCCGTCCTCCTCTCAATTGTGTCCCCCCCCCTCCCCCCAGCTCCACCCCCTCCAAACCCCTTTCCCATGCAACCCATTACGCATGCTTTCCTCGCTTTTAGGCAATGAAATGAAAAGCCCATGGTCGTAAATTAATTAACATTACTCGATGAAAAATCTTGTTGATCGAGTCTGATCAGCTCACTATAACGACTAGCAGTACCAGCGGGGTTTCTCTCTATTCTGTTGTCTGGTGGCTGAATGTCAATCTGATTGTGTGCGATAATACGCACAGAGAGAGAGAAGAGAGAGAGAGAGAGAGAGAGAGAGAGAGAGAGAGAGAGAGAGAGAGAGAGAGAGAGAGAGAGAGAGAGAGAGAGAGGTAATATGTATACAGATTAGTTACTGTGTCACTTCGTTGTTTGATAGTTTGGTATCATCTGTATTTGTGTGGCAAGGGGTCTTTTCACCTCTCATCATCACGACTCCTCGCGCTATCCCCCATTTTCTATCCCCAGTCCTCTGCTCTGATTGTTTTTGTCCAGGTCATGACCTCAGGTTTCTTATCTCTCTTGCCTGTATGTTTGCATGTGCAGTGTACTTCGTGCATCTGTATCGTTTGCCCGTTCTTTTTCTCTTCACACTAACTCTTTGTTTCTTTACCCTGTCTGTGTGGAGGTCTGGTTGTCTGACATCACGAGTGTATACCCCAAATGGTGCACATATGCAAACACACGCAACTTTATACAGAAACAGAAATACACACACACATTCACACACGTACACACGCATGCACACAGGCAACAGACAGACAGACAGACAACACACACACACACACACACACACACACACACACACACACACAACCTATGCGCACGCGTGCACACACACACACACAAAAAAACATACACACACACGCGCGACGCGCGCGCGCGCGCACACACACACACACACACATATGTGCGTGTATACACTTACACAGACACACAGACACACAGACACACACACACACACACCACACCACACACACACACACACACACACACACACACACACACACACACACACACACACACACACACACACGCTCACACGCACGCACGCCCACACGCACGCACGCGCGCTCTCTCTCTCTGTGCGTAAAGGACTTCATGCGTAAATTTTAAACATGTGCTGTGTGTGTGTGTGTATGTGTGTGTGTGTGTGTGTGTGTGTGTGTGTGTGTGTGTGTGTGTGTGTTTGTGCACGTGCACAATACTTGTGTGTGTGTATGTGTGTGTGTATACGTGCGTGAGTGCGTGCGTGCGTGCATGCGTGGGTGTTTGTGTGTGTGTGTGTGTGTGTGTGTGTGTGTGTGTGTGTGTGTGTTTTGTGCACGTGCACAATACTTGTGTGTGTGTGTGCGCGCGCGCACGTGCATGATGTGTATGTCTGTTTGCGTGCGTGCGCGAGCGTGCGTGCGTGCCCACACACGCGCACGCACGCACGCGAAAATGACCAGTTAGAGCTCGGAGTTTTGCACGCGCCCATTTCTCTCAAGGACAGCGGATCAATGGCTCGTTTGGACACTCCAGAAATGCCGGTCTCTGTCCGCCTGTCCATCGGTTGGCCGCAGTTCTTTGGGCAGACGCAAAGGATGTTTAGGGGCTGTCATTTCGGGGGCTTTAACGGAACTGCTGGGTTTTTTTATTTCCGTCCTGCTTTCTTTGTATTCTCTCTTTCTCTGTCTCTCCGTCTGTCTCTGTCTCTTTCTCTCTGACTCTCTGTGTCTCCGTCTGCCTCTGCCTCTGTCTTGTCTCTCTCTCTCTCTCTCTCTCTCTCTCTCTCTCTCTCTCTCTCTCTCTCTCTCTCTCTCTCTCTTAATGATTTACCATTAACCTTGACTTCTCATTGTGAAATGTTTGCCGATGATACCACTATCGACACTAATAACTCTAATGCTCAGCAAGTCTACCTTGATATTCAGAAAAATATCAACCTTCTCGTTAAATGGACACAACTCAATCACATGTCTCTGCATCCTCAAAAAACGAAATTCATGTTGATTACAACAAGGCAAAAACGTCAAAATGTCACCGAAAACTTGCCAATCCTTTATATTGGTAACGAAAAAATCAAAGAGGTTTCAAATCACAGAGTCTTAGGAATAGCAATCGACAACAACCTATCTTGGTCGAAACATTTAGAACTTCTTTCCAAAAATCTTGCTGTAAAACTGTATCAGCTCAGGAAAATAAAAAACTTTTTAGATTATCACACCAGAAAATTATTTTTTCAATCTTATATTCAGCCAAATATTGACTATGCCTCGACACTCTGGGATTTAGCTAGCAATAAGTTGCTTAAACCATTGACTAGTATATACAAGAGAGCTGTCAAAATAATAATTGATGAACCCTCGCTAGGGCACCCTGATTATGAACGAGCAGGTATCCTTCCATTCAAGACCAAACTATTGTACAATAAAGCACTCTTTATGCATAAAATACTACACGGCAGTGCTCCTTCCTATTTAATGAATATATTTACTTCTAATGATCATCGTCATTCGCATAAAATAAATCTCCCTTTCCCATCAATTAATTTATGCAAATCAAGCCTTGCTTATTCTGGTGGGTGGCTGTGGAAAATATCCCAGAAACACTGAAAAACGAACCAAACACTAGTAAGTTTCAATCCAATCTTTTTACGTACTTGATGTATCTGTCTGATCTTACACCACTTTGCCCAAAGATGTACCAATAACTGTTCTGTGTAAATGTTTCATTTTCCTTATCAGTTCTTCCTTTTCTTCCATCCCCCCTCCTCTCATTTTTAATTGTCCCCCATCCCACCCCATCCCACTCCCACCCCCACCGTCTCCCACACCTTCTGTCGGTGTTCCCTCTGTACATAGATTTTGTATCCTTTTGTATTTTCGTATTTCATATTTAAGAATGATTTTCATTATTTTATATTAATCAATATTTTTGTGTGTGTGTGTGTGTTTTTTTTTTTCCTTTCTTAAATTTCCTTTGGCCCCGGAGGGCTGGATGTAAAAAAGCAGTGATGCTTATTCCATTACCCTCTGAAAATAAAAATTCGTTCGTTCGTTCTTTGTTCTCTCTCTCTCTCTCTCTCTCTCTCTCTCTCTCTCTCTCTCTCTCTCTCTCTTGTGTGTGTGTGGTGTGTGTGTGTGTGGTGTGTGTGTGTGTGTGTGTCTGTGTCTGTGTCGTGTCGTGTGTGTCTGTGTGTGTGTGTGAGTGTGCGTGTGTGTGTGTGCGTGCGTGCGTGCGTACGTGTGTGTGTGTGTGTGTGTGTGTGTGTGTGTGTGTGTGTGTGTGTGTGTGTGTGTGTGTGTGTGTGAACGTGAGGAGAAATGAGGCTTGAGGAGTGAAGAGGTGGGGATAGCAGGATGGAATGGGGACTGAACTGAAAATGACTACGAACTGGTTTGGAATCGTTT
>CM065728.1:28700658-28703158 GCA_033310375.1 Conus canariensis
ACTGCATTAGCAACAGTCTGGGCCGTGGAATGAGAGGAAAAGCGCACAGAGATGAAGGCACATATGCTGGGATTAGAATAGAGTCCACGCTTCCCTATTTTGTCCTCCAATATGTGTATGCTCATTTTCTTTGTTTATATTAAACGATTTTCTTCGATATTGCTTTCTGATTATAATCTGTCGTGCATTCACACTTTGTCTCTGCTTCTGTCGTTCCTGTGTCTGTCTCTTTCTCTGTTAAGCTCTTTTTGTCTTTCTCTCCCGTCTCCCTCGCCTTACATCTCTCTCTCTCCTCTCTCTCTTCTCTCTCTCTCTCTCTCTCTCTCTCTCTCTCTCTCTCTCTCTCTCTCTCTCTCTCTCTCCATTTTGTGATTAGAATGTGACAATGATTAGAGATTCGTAGGGAAGCAGTTTTATACGACAAAAAGACCTGGAACCTAATCAAACGTTTTTTTCTCAGCAATGTAGTGTCATGCGATGATTGCCTTGAATTCTGCTGAGCTCGCAGCAGTATCTTCAGATGAACCCATTGATGAAATGAAGATACTGGCCTGGCTCATCCAAGAAATGCAATCACGAGATTTGCCAGTATCTTAGGAGAAAGCTAGATAATCCCAAGTGTGTCCGCTTTTGGAATGATCACAACTCTAAGAGAAAAATAAATAGCGCTAGAACAGCAACCACAACATTTGACGAACGGCAAGCCGTGTCGCAGTGACTACCTTAGTGGATTTGCTGGCTGGGTGGCGGCAGGTTCGACTCCATTTGATACATTGATCTGTATGATTTTTCTGCCTTGGACCTGCTCCTACTCAGAGTTCAGTGTGCTATCTGAATTGTAAACTAAGAAGACTGGAACCGCAAATCGAATTTCATACATTTATAGACATGTCTCTGTTATGACTAAGAAGAATCACACTCTTGTTCCTAGACACCTATGAATGCGGACTACGATGATTTGCATGCATGAGTTGGTACTGATATCCCATTTAGTCGATCCGGTCTGGGAAAAGGTCGTCTATGGTAACCGTTCAAAGTGTTTAATTATGTTAGAGGATTCACAGATCAATCCTCTATGACATCGCAATTGTATTAAAACAAGTGACCTTCTCAAACGGAATTTGTCGCTTTAACTTACACTTGTTCCTTCTCGCTCGGCCATTCTCTCAATCATTTATAGAATGATCATCGAATCGAAAGTTCAAAAAACGCGGGGAGAGAACAACCAGTCAATAATCATGCAGCATTCTAGAACGTTCGAGTTGTATTACGTAGCACGGCCATCAAAATATATCAGACTTTAAGAAACGATTTATGAAACGTTCAGGTACTTCATACCCTATTCCTGTATATCAAAGAGATTTCCAGAACCGTTACACTACTTGTGCATATATCATGTTATTTTGCATTAGTGGAAATACAGTTTACTTTCCTCAGAACCAGACATTGTAAAACTAATGGCGTCAGGACTTCAATTAAGTTTCTGTGCAGCTTCTCTGCCCTGCGTCTCTCTCACCCCTTTCCATCACAGCTCCCATCCACTCTTCTTTTTAGCACCAAGTTATCGGGAATGTGTCCTGAAAGCGATTCCCACAGAATAATAAAAAAAGAAACATTGTGAACGCAAAGCTCGTCATTTATCGCAGCGTTGGAGCGCTGGTAATGTGACAGGCAATAAGGAGGTCATGTTCTTTTAACCCATAGTTCATGATGCCATGGGTTGCCTCTGGTTTATGGCCGTTTTGATTATTTTCATCCTCGCTCCAACTCAGTTCCCTCTACTGGCTGTATGAGTTAATTCTGCCTTTGCGTCTCAAACTCCCTGTCTCTATTCCACAGGCTGCACGGCTTTGAGTAGTGGTATGTTATTTTTCCTTTGTATGTTTGTCCATCTGCTTGCCTGTCTGTCTGCCTGTCTGTCTGTCTGTCTGCCTGTTTCTCCCTCCCTCCCTCCCTCTCCTCTCTCTCTCTCTCTCTCCTCTCTCTCTCTCTCTCTCTCTCTCTCTCTGTGAGCGTGACTGTATTGGTATTAGACATGGGTCTCTGTGTATGTGTAACGCTTGATTCTTCGCATATTCGCTTTATTCGCTTATGCGTTTGTGACTTGTAGTTATGCATCGATAATGATAATTTAGATTTCTTGGACACATACTTCTGCCGATTAACAAACATTCATGTTTTTGTAAATAACATTCTGATCTGCCTTACGATGATCCTCTCACATGCAATGCAGCAGTCATACCCAGAGAGAGAGAGAGAGAGAGAGAAGAGAGAGAGAGAGAGAGAGAGAGAGAGAGCTCTTCCCGGAAATCGTCATGAGAATATTACAAAAAAATCAAACAGAAAATGTTCGTACGTACCGTACCGTGCTATGTGAACATGTTATGCAGTTAGAAACTGTGAACAGCTTGCATGCTTTTGAATTAAGAGATATTCGTATAATTTATCCATACAACTACTTCTGCCTATACATTTGTAACAAATGAAAACTAGCAGAATG
>CM065728.1:28718158-28720658 GCA_033310375.1 Conus canariensis
AAAAAAAAAAAAAGAACCTTGGTCTTGACGTCGTCAAAGGGGATAGAACATTCAAGTAAGCGTATTCTATCAAATTCACATGGGAAGATATGAGACCAATCCATTACTCTTTTTTAAAGGCAGTACGAATGTTCGACTGTTTGGCCACTTACAGGTTGAGAAATACACACACACCACACACACACACACACACACACACTCTCTCTCTCTCTCTCTCTCTCTCTCTCACACACACACACCACACACACACAGAGGGAGAGAGAGAGAACACCACACACACACACACACACGCACACACACACACCACGTACACACGCATGTACGCACGCAAAACACACACATACACGCGCGCGTGCGCTCGAACGCGCATGAGCAAAGACACACATACACACGCACACACACACATGCACGCACGCATGCATGCACACACACACACACACACACACACGCGCGCGCGCGGCGCGCACGCACGCACGCACGCACGCACACACACACACACACACACACACACACACACACACACGCACGCAGCCATTCAGGCAGGCACAGAGAGAGAGAGAGAGAGAGAGAGAGAGAGGAGGGAGGAGGACAGAAATTAGGATGAAAGAATGACGGAATCATACTAACGACAGAAACAAACAGAAAATGAGTATAAGACCTTAGGAAAGTCATACATCAGACTCAAACGTTGAGTATCAAACATGAAGAACTGTGTAAACCAACACGCCATAATGATGACTGCACGCACCATAACCAGCCGAACGCCACAATGAATGACGAACTTTGTTTTTAAGTCCGTGGGGAGCAGTCGTCACTGAAAAAACCATTTCCTGTTTGTCGTCAGAACGTGTTGCAAGATAACCCCGTGCTGTACGATATGCCCCGGAGACGAAGGGGGAAGGTGACGTAAAGAGTGAGGAGGCAGCGTTGGTAAACAGTCTGCAAATTAAGGTAGCTAAAACACCTATTTATAGGTCAGACAGACAGAGGGAAGGATAGGCAACCAGACAAACAGAGGCAACTAGCGAGATGAGGGCGACCGGCAACATGAGCAGAGATGGCTGCAGAAAAGCTGGTTTTGCCAAACAAAGAAAACTAAATGAAAATCCGATTTAAGCTGCATGCTGAAATGTTCGGCTTTTGCTTTACTAAGTTTTTAATCGGATTTGTTTTCTCTTGCACACAGTTCTTCAAGGCATTACAAGAATTTTAGGATTTCACATGGTTAAAGTGTGTTACGTTTTCAAATAAGTGCATCCTGCAACGCTCAAGTGTATACGTAGGAGCCTTTTGAAATACTTCTTTATAAAGGCAATCTCGATGTGCGACTGCTTGGCCCTTTACAGGTTGGGAAAGCAACACACACACACACACACACACACACACACACACACACACACACACACACCACACACACACAAGCTGGATTTAGTTTCCAAATATTTTGAGGCCTTGCACACACACACACACACACACACACACACACACACACACACACACACACACACACACACGAGAGAGAGAGAGAGAAGAGAGAGAGAGAACTTGACGCGCGTGTTAAACGCCGCGCCGTTTATTGTGGGGCCATAGGTCCATACACAAAGAGTTCGCAGCGTCAGTTTCAATTTTATAGAACAAAAAACATACCACTCTACAAACGCAAGACAAAGTATAACAATAATGTTACTATCAACTTCAGTGTCAAACGTATATCAGTTTAATCATAGAATCTGTTCATTTCGATCAAAACCAATATGTCGACATACACAATTCTATCTATATATCTTGTGTTCTTTCATCTTATGTCTTGTTTCTTTTAATCTACCTTCCACCCTTTATTTAACCCTATCGTTAATCATAACTATTATTCATACATATTTAAAAGCATCTGCTTCAATGTCTTATTGTTATCAAAACATTTCCATCAAAATCGTCTCAGTTTACATCTCAACCATGCTTCTACTATCCTAAGCTTTCATCCCTGTTCTTTATGTTAAACTGCGTAGCCCTAGATATCAGATTTTACATTCAGTTCATACACAAATCCTGAATTCAAATCATGCGCATATATATTCAATCATGCACATATCTATATTCGAACATACTCGCATATATAAATTCAGGTCATACAAACATTACTCCACACTGCATAACCAATCTTCACAATCTATTAGTAATAATATAGTATCTTCTTCATAGCATGATTATATCATCGTATTACGTACTGCATGTGTATTCCTAAGTATAATCCTGTCTGTCCTGCTCTGTACATTCCTTTTCTCTGCGCATGCGCCTCTTATTTTAATGCCGTCCCTGTTGACCTGTGTGACCCCCATATCATAGTTAACGTCGTTTGCATTTTCCCGTTGCAAGATGGCGTGTTTCCATGTTGAAGTATTCGTTCTCTGTTTATATAGTTACAACTTTGTAATTCGTGCATGCTCGTGATTCACTGGATTTATTTGTATAAATGATTTGAACTGGATTTCTCTGTCTTCTT
>CM065728.1:28730658-28733158 GCA_033310375.1 Conus canariensis
CTAAGATTTTTTTACTAATTTTCCCTAGTTCAGATTTGGAAGGGTTTATCAGTCTACATGTTGGGTTGTTCAAGAAATTGGGTTTGTGGTCTTTAAGTGTAATAAAGGCTTCTCTAGCTGCTGTGGTCTCTACTCTGTCACTTAGGTCCATTTGGTGCACAAGTTCCTTTTCTTTCTTTCTGATGTGATCATATGTAGCCTTGTCAGCCTTTCTGTAATTTTTCTGGATATTTTTATCAAGGAGTTTTGAGTACTCTTCAGGTTCTATTTTGTAAAAGTTATTGGTTTTATCCGCCTTCACAAATATTTTGGTGTCATTTTGAATTTGTTTAATTTCCTTTTCTAACGCTGATTGAAATTTGTTATTAGATTTTTTGAAATCTATGTTGGCTAACATTCTTCTCATTTTTTCTTCAAATGTTTTCATTTCTTCAATGGCTGGTGGTACTCGCCATGACTTGAAGTCGTATGTATTTTTATCCTCATGGCGAGTACCACCAGCCATTGAAGAAATGAAAACATTTGAAGAAAAAATGAGAAGAATGTTAGCCAACATAGATTTCAAAAAATCTAATAACAAATTTCAATCAGCGTTAGAAAAGGAAATTAAACAAATTCAAAATGACACCAAAATATTTGTGAAGGCGGATAAAACCAATAACTTTTACAAAATAGAACCTGAAGAGTACTCAAAACTCCTTGATAAAAATATCCAGAAAAATTACAGAAAGGCTGACAAGGCTACATATGATCACATCAGAAAGAAAGAAAAGGAACTTGTGCACCAAATGGACCTAAGTGACAGAGTAGAGACCACAGCAGCTAGAGAAGCCTTTATTACACTTAAAGACCACAAACCCAATTTCTTGAACAACCCAACATGTAGACTGATAAACCCTTCCAAATCTGAACTAGGGAAAATTAGTAAAAAAATCTTAGAGAAAACCATAAAAAACATAAAAGAGAACACTGAACTCAATCTCTGGAAAAACACATATGAAGTAATACAATGGTTCAAAAACCTCAATAAACAAGAAAATACAGTTTTTATAACATTTGACATAGTAGATTTCTACCCATCTATAGATGAAAAGCTACTAACTAAAGCTATAAAATTTGCCAACAAGTACACAGAAATATCAGGGTCAGAAATGGAAATCATTTTCCACACAAAGAAAACTTTACTGCACAATAAAAATGAAACCTGGATTAAGAACACAAGCAGGAATTCAACTTTCGATGTCACAATGGGATCATACGATGGTGCCGAGACTTGCGAGCTTGTCGGACTATTCATGTTATCCAATATTCAAAAAAAACTTGGAAAACAAACTGGACTGTACAGGGATGACGGCCTTGCCGCTCTGAATGACAACCCTAGAAATATTGAAAATAAGAAAAAAGAATTGTGTAAAATTTTCCACAACCAAAACTTAAAAATCACAATAGAAGCAAACAAAAAGATAGTGAACTATTTAGACATAACGTTAGACCTCAACCAACACACATATAAACCATACAAGAAACCAAATGACACGCCTGTTTATGTAAACATCAAAAGCAATCACCCACCCTCCATACTGAAAACAATACCCAAAAGCATAAATAAAAGACTATCCAATTTGTCATGTAACGAAACAGTATTCAACAACGCTACAGCTGAATACCAAGAGGCGTTACATACAAGTGGCTACAATTACAAACTAAGATACGATCCAGACAATGATACAAAAAGATGCAGAAAGAACAGGAAAAGGAATATCATATGGTACAATCCCCCATATGATGCAAGAGTTAAAACAAATGTAGGGAAAGAATTCTTTAAAATCTTGAAATCATCTTTCCCAAAAGACCATAAATTATTTAAGATATTCAACAAAAACAACATCAAATTATCATATTCATGTATGCCGAACCTTAAAAATGCCATCGATTCAGCAAACAAAATGAAAAGCAGCACAGAAAAAAAGGAGGGTAACGAAAGGAAATCTTGTAACTGTACCAAAAAAGAACAGTGCCCCCTAAGCAACAAATGCCTTTATAACAACATTGTGTACCAAGCCACTGTAACATCAGAGAACGCAAAAGAAACATATGTAGGTATCACGGAAAACCAATTCAAAACTAGATATGCAAACCATAAACAATCATTCAACAAAGAAAGATACAAAAACCAAACAGAATTGAGTAAATACATTTGGAAACTTAAAGAAAAAAACATAGACTACAACATATCTTGGAAAATTTTAAAAAGAGCAGCATCATACAACAACATTTCAAATAAATGCAATCTATGCCTAACAGAGAAATACATTATACTATGTAAACCACAGTTGGCAACTCTAAATGTTAGAACAGAAATGGTTAACAATTGCAGACACAGATGGAAGTTCCTATCAGCGAAAAAAACCAACACCTGAGAAACACATGTAGCACGGGAAAAAAACAACAGCAAACCAGCTAGCTATATATATACGTGGCACTGGCAACACAAGCTCAT
>CM065728.1:28738158-28740658 GCA_033310375.1 Conus canariensis
CAGCCACTGGAACACAAGCTGGGAGTTATTCGCACCCTCACCCACCGAGCGAAGACCATCTGCTCCACCAACACCGCTAGGGGAAGAAGAGGTGCAGCACATCAAAAAAGTGTTAAGTATATCGGGATACCAGAAGTGGGCCTGGGATATCCTGGAGGGGGGCGGGGGGGGGGGGGGCAAGAAAATCATACCGCACCCCTCCACTGAACGTCTAACCCCTTCGAGAGGGCACGTCTCCATGCCGTACGTCAGCGGCGTCACTGAAGCTCTCAGCAGGACGATCAGAAAGTTGGGAGTCAGTGTCCACGCCAAGCCCACCAACACCATCAGAAGCCAGTTAGTCCACCCCAAGGACAAAACAGACAAATTGGACAAATCAGGGGTGATATACAAGATAGATTGTCAGGACTGTGACCATAGTTACATTGGTGAAACTGAGCGCAACCTGCACAAGAGATTATAGGAACACAAACGTGAGTCCTCTCCAGTGGGTGAACATCTGACCCACACCCAACATCAGTTTGAAAAGGACAACGTGCAAGTGCTCGACAAAGAAGCAAAATGGTTCCAGAGGGGAGTAAAGGAGGCAGTCCACATCGCCGCCAGGAACCTCACCCTTAACCGCGACCGGGGCCGACACAACCTGCCATCGGTGTACTCCTCACTCATTCAGTCGCATTGTCGTGAGTTCGCTCACGGCGGTGCGCACTGAATCCAGTTCTCAACCCAGCAGTTGCGCTGAAGAAGTCGGCCGGATTGCTGACGAAAGCTATGCACACAGTGAGCAGCCGTCTTTAACTGAGTGACCTGTTTAGTCTGGTAGCCATTTTGCTCAATATTGTTCATTTCTGCCTTTGTTTGTATCTAACTACATTCCATATTACTCTTGTTTGCATCTGTCTGTCTCTCTTGGCTGTGGCTCCTTTTTAGTATGCCCTTTCACACTCTCCTAAGACTTTTGCTTTCTTTCTTTGTTTCGTTATTTTTCTCTTGAAGAACGACCTTTTCTTTTCTCTCTTGCAACAGTTCTGGAGAATTGATCGTTGGCCTAATGACCAAAGGGAACAACCTCCTTTTCCTATGCATTCTCATTACCACCTAACTCCCTTCCCAATTCCCTCACCATGCACATATCTCCTGCCCTGCATCCCTACCCATTTTGTGGGGCTGTGTGCAGCACGATGGAAAAATGTGTATGCCCTATTCATTCATCCATCCATCCATTATTCATTCATTCATTCATTCATTCATTCATTCATTCATTCATTCATTCATATTGTCTTTGATGGTAGTGGTCTAGGCAGATTCACAAACATTTACAGGTTGAACTCACCATTTGGTGAAGTGTTCCAATGGTAATGTTGTGTGCCATCATCACAGGGTGTCCCTTTACTCCTTCCTTCCTGTCTGTGAGTAAACGGTACTCCCGAAGCAATTGTCCACAGACTGTGTAGATATTTTGCACGAAATTCCATTTTTCATCATCTGCTTTATCATTTTTGTGTGTTTCCTGCCATTCAAATTTTCAGGGTAACGTCAATAGTAGATGAATGTACTATTAATCGACTGTTAATGTCCATTATATACCTCTTGCCTTATCCAAATCATACAACATCTTATCAAATTACTCTTTCAAAAAAAGATTAACGCTTTTGTTATTTTCGAAAACTGCACAGAGGAAACGAAGACGAGATCACACTGTCTCAGACAAAATATGTCTTAACACACCAGGGACCATCCATCTCCACGAAGTAGTCCACAGACTGATGGTCGATACGTGATAGGGAAGATTTCTCTAGTCTTCTTCTGTTTCAATTCGTGGTCAGCGTCTGGACATATATTTTGTTCTTTTTATAATTTTTTTTCATCACACACACACACACACACACACACACACACACACACACCACACACACACACACACACACACAGGCAGGCAGTACAGGAAACACGTTATTCTCTGGAGCTGGTGATGGAGCGTACAATCATCATAAGTTAGTTTACTAAGCCCTTCATGTCTGCTACTGTATGTCTGAGTCTTACTTACGACCTCCTCTTGTGTTTTCCTCACATTTGCTTCTGTTCCTAGAAATAACCGAGTTCCACATCTCTCACTTTCTGTCTTTCTGTATTTCTTTTTATGTCGGTTTGTCTCTTTCTTTATGTGTCTGTGGGTCTGTGTACTTGCGTGTCTGTCTGTCTGTCTGTCTGTCTGTCTGTCTGTCTGTCTCTCTCTCTCTCTCTCTCTCTGCGTGAGTGTGTGTGCGCGCGCGCACGTGTGTGTGTGTGTGTGTGTGTGTGTGTGTGTGTGTGTGTGTGTGTGTGTGTGTTTGTGTGTATTGTCTGGTTGTGTGCATGTCTATGGTACTGTGTATAAGGTTTTTCCTTAATACTGACATTTGTATGAACGCAGTAGATTTCAGTGACACCCTCATCTAATCTCCCCATCCTACGTGCGCATTGTTTACATTAGGAGAGATGGATGAATGTGTGAGAATCA
>CM065728.1:28745658-28750658 GCA_033310375.1 Conus canariensis
AGCACACTGTGTGAGATGGTGAATATCCAGAGCAGTGCGGCAACCACCCCCACCTGCAGCAGCTCACCAGCAGCCACCGCCCCCTGCAGCAGCTCACCAGCAGCCACCGCCCCCTGCAGCAGCTCAACAGCAGCCACCGCCCCCTGCAGCAGCTCACCAGCAGCCACCGCCCCCTGCAGCAGCTCAAAAGCAGCCACCGCCGCCTGCAGCAGCTCACCAGCAGCCATCGTCCCCTGCAGCAGCTCACCAGCAACCACCGCCCCCTGCAGCAGCTCACCAGCAGCCGCCGCCCCCTGCAGCAGCTCACCAGCAGCCGCCGCCCCCTGCAGCAGCTCACCAGCAGCCGCCGCCCCCTGCAGCAGCTCAACAGCAGCCGCCGCCCCCTGCAGCAGCTCACCAGCAGCCGCCGCCCCCAGCAGCAGCTCACCAGCAGCCGCCGCCCCCTGCAGCAGCTCAACAGCAGCCGCCGCCCCCTGCAGCAGCTCACCAGCAGCCGCCGCCCCCAGCAGCAGCTCACCAGCAGCCGCCGCCCCCTGCAGCAGCTCAACAGCAGCCGCCGCCCCCTGCAGCAGCTCACCAGCAGCCGCCGCCCCCAGCAGCAGCTCACCAGCAGCCGCCGCCCCCTGCAGCAGCTCCTCTCGAAATGATGCCAGAAAAGCTTCTGATGCCTCGTCTCAGGCACAGTTGAACAACAAAAACAGTGTACGGGACATGCTGTCGAAACGGTCAGTGTCTGACAGAGCTTCTGTTGCACTGATTGGTGATTCGGTCATTAGAGACATTGACCCACGCAGAATAGTGCCAAGACAAGACTTTGTTTCCAAAATCTGTGTCTCGGGCATGTGTACTGGTGACTTGTTTGACTGGTTACGAGACCATAGTAGATGTCCTGATGTCAATGTGATGATCATGCATGTGGGTGTGAATGATTGTAGAACGACAGGAGAAGTCTCCAAACAGACATGGTGCGACCTTATTCACATGGCTTCTCATACTTTTCCAAATGCTAAAATATTCCTTAGTTCTATAATACCTGCAAGAGGAAAACACCACCTTAATACCTTTATTTCCCCAACCAATCTCAATATGCAGAAAGCTTGCGAAATGCTGAATGTAGAATTCATTGATAACTACAACACATTCACAACCACAAACGGAAACCCTAAATTAGCATTTTACAGCAACTTGATTCACCCCAGCAAAACAGGCACTGCCAAACTAGCAATTCATTTTAAGCAGTTTATGTTTCCATCTCAATTTCATGATTTTAACTCCAGACAGTATGGACCAGTATCTTCTCAGTTTAGTTCTAACCGTCCAATTCGTAATGTAAATAACTGCATCCTATCCAGAACCAACAGAATAGGTTCCCAGACGACCACAGACAGCAAACAGTGCCCCACTTCATGAGTATCCACCAATGGAATCCATGAGTCACTACCCTCCGCTTTCTCACAGACACACCTCAATGCCGACACAAACTTCAGGCGCCTCTGATCGTTCACTTCATGGCCCTTTTCTTCCACCCCCCTCACTCTCCACTACCCTCCCCTTTATCACCGAGACAACACACTGCCGACACAAATTTCAGGTGCCTCTGATCTTACATGTCGTGGCCCTCCTCCCCCATCCCCCTCCACTCTGTATAACTGCGATCAGACAACTCAGCCAAACCAAGTCTTACCGCATTATCCCCCCTTTCCGGTAACGAACCGTGTTGCTCCTGTGTACACTAGAAGCTTTTATGACCATGCAATAAATCCTGACAATACCGTGACAATGACACAAACACCACCCCAGCTATTCCTTACGACCAGTTTTTGTTCAACCTTATGACATCCTACGTCAACACTCAAATGCAACAGCGTCAATCTGCTCGTTGAATACACAATGGTGTGTGTGTGTGTGTGTGTGTGTGTGTGTGTGTGTGTGTGTGTGTGTGTGTGTGTGCGCGCGAGCGCGCGCGTGTGCATGTGGTTTATGTTTCATCATGATTATATATGTGTTTATATATATGTTGTATAGTGTATGTATATGTATGTATATATATATATATATATTATATATATGTATATTATATATATATGTAGTATATATGTATATATATATATATATATATTTATGTGTGTGTGTTTGTGTATGTGTATGTATATGTGTGTGTATATACATGCGTATGTATGCATGTATATGTATATATGTATGTGAGAAAAGGAAAAGACGAGTATGGAGTTGGTGCTTGTGAAAGTGTTGCATCTCGCTGGACTGTGGTGGAAGTCACTAACTGAAAGAAGATTATTTGTATTTGTTGTAGACAGTTGTTTCAGGCCACTGCTGCAGCGAATGGTGTCATGTGGGTATTTGTTATATGTGTTGAGAATACACAAACATTATATTTTCTTGCTTTCTAAGAACGAACACGTTTCTGTGTTCAAACGTTTATATATAGAAATATTGCCTATTCGCACTTTGATTGTGATTTTCGCTTGATTGTGATTTTCGCTTATTTTCGCTTTTCGATTGTGATTAATTTAAATTATATTAGTCTTTTCTTTGTATATTGTTTAATTTTGCTTAGACTGACTATAAGACTTGCTCGAGGCCTCGGTATCTTTGCTCAGGGCTCAAGCGAGTGTGTGTATGTGTGATATATATGTGTGTATATATATGTATGTATATGTATGTATGTATACATATGTATATATATATATATTCTTAAAAATTCCATTTCACTTTTTGTTATATATATTTAAAATTTAAGATAACTGTTCTTCACTAAGTCCACAACTAACTGCAACATGTCTTTAACTTTGGACACATGGCCTACTAAACAGGGACTCCAAATAGGCTATTTGAATATCAACAACTCAAGAAATAAAAAAGACGATGTCGCAACTATTCTCCATAACAGTGGTAACAGCTTTCATTTATTTTGTTTTGCGGAATCCCGTTTGTCCTCAGAAATAACAGATGCTGATATGAGCATACCGGGATATGAAATAATTAGACTTGATCCGTGTAAACCTAAAAGTACAGGCCTACTTTTGTACCTAGCATCTTCATTAAACTGTAAAAAACTAAACAGCCTTGAAAACTATGGGATTGAATCTGTATGGATTGAAATCAGTATGAAAAACAATAAACCACTTATTATAGGATTTTTATACAGAAATCCATCTGAAACTTTGGACTGGCAAGATAAATTTCATGTTCTCATGGATGAAGTAACAATGCTAAGCTTTGAAACTATTATTTTTGGAGACTTTAATATAGATTTAATGAAACCTAAACCCAAATGGCATCAAAACTACACCTTACACGGTCTTGAACAACTTATTGACATACCAACCCGTATAACTGAACAGTCAAGTACCTTAATAGATCACATTTATACAAACACAAAACAGTCCATCATTGAAGTATGCTCTCCGCCATGTGGATGTAGCGATCATAATCCCGTTTGTCTGACGTGGTTCAAAAACCGTATAAAAATTCCAAAAGTAGGGCACAAGATTATATATTATAGGAGCTTTAGAAACTTCAAGGAAGAAGATTTCCTTTCAGACCTTGCCACAGCACAATTGGAATATATATACCAAATAAGAGATCCTGATGAAGCAACTGAATTTTGGATTAACACATTTATTTCTGTGTATAACAAACATGCTCCATTCATCAAAAAAAGAGTCAGACAAGAAGCAAAACCACCGTGGATAACAAAAGAAATAGATATCGAAATTAACATAAGAAATCAGTTAAGCAATTCCGGAACAAATAAAGAATTCCGTAAACAAAGAAATAAGGTAAACTCAATGAAACGTAAATCTAAGCGTAATTACTTTCAAAAGATGTTAATTTCTACAAAGGATTCACGTCAGATTTGGAAAGCCATTAACATGTTGAATAATAAACAAGTCTCAAGAAATCAGGAAATTATCACAGATGTAACTGCAGATCAATTAAACAACCATTTTGCCAGTATCAAAGAAAAAATTATATCATATGATAGGTCCAGTGAAAATGACCTTGAGCACTTTAAAACACTACCTTGATTTAAAAGATATTAGTTTTTCCTGTACCTCCAACCAATGACTGTTATGGACGTTAGTAAAAGTATTTCATCCTTAAAACAATCAGGTACACGCGATTTAGATGGTTTAGATGCAAAAATACTAAAGATTTCGTGTCCAATAATTACTGATACTCTAACGTATTTGTACAATTTATGCATAGAGAAACAAACCTTTCCCTTGAAATTTAAGGAAGCTAAAGTAATTCCACTTTATAAATCTGGCGATATGTCAATTCCATCAAACTATAGACCAATTTCTATTTTATCTGCTTTATCTAAACCTATTGAAAAACACTTACAAAATTTACTATATTCCTACCTTACTAAAAACAATTTACTCCACGACGATCAGT
Source organism: Conus canariensis (assembly GCA_033310375.1). Taxonomy (NCBI): domain Eukaryota; kingdom Metazoa; phylum Mollusca; class Gastropoda; order Neogastropoda; family Conidae; genus Conus; species Conus canariensis. The sequence goes on from CM065728.1 coordinate 28,750,081, forward strand.
CTGGTTTCCGTAAAAATCATTCCTGCCATACAACCCTTGTACAGCTTATTGATAGCCTCTTATGTAGTATAAATGAAAATAAATTTACTGTATTCTTTTTATAGACTTTGAGAAAGCTTTTGATGTAATAAATCATTCTCTCCTGTTGCGTAAACTGGAACTCTACAAATTAACTCCAGAATTAATAAATCTCATGTCCTCATACCTATGTAATAGGAAACAATCAGTAACAGTCAACAATAAAACGTCAAATTTCATGTCTATCAAATATGGAGTACCACAAGGCTCTGTATTGGGCCCCCTACTGTTTACTGTCTACGTCAATGATTTGCCTATATTTTCTTGAAAGTAAATGCGAAATGTTTGCTGATGATACATCTCTTCATTCCAGTGATTCAGATCCATATAGATTAGCTAGTAAACTCCAAAATGATGTTAAAAAACTTATCGAATGGACTCAGTTGAACCATATGTCCTTAAATGCAAGCAAAACCAAGTGCATGTTTGTATGTGCCCGACAAAAAAGACAAAAGATGAAGTCAAAATTTCCACCATTGTTTATATATGACCAAAAAATA
>CM065728.1:28773158-28778158 GCA_033310375.1 Conus canariensis
TCTCTCTCTCTCTCTCTCTCTCTCTCTCTCTCTCTCCTCTCCCTCCCTCTCCCTCTCTGTCTCCCTCTCTCTCTCTCCCTCTCTCTCTCTCTGAGACAGGGGTAGTCAATCCAAAATTAGATTGGGTGTGTTAAAAGACATGAGGCATTGCTCTTTCTTCGCTTCAACGATGTCACCTCACTCTCTGAGCCAATCAAAATGCTTTCTATCGGTCCAGACAATAGATCCACCATGGAATCGTGTAACAGACGCAAGGACGAGCCAATGCACTCGTTCGTTATATGTGTTCACGAGGAAAAAACATTGTGTGCACTCTGTACTCCGGAACCAGAACACGGAGCTCTGTGTGTCAGCATTGTGTCAATCATTGCCTAGCTGCTAAACGACTCCCTCTCCCTCACTCTACATTGTCCCTCCCCTGACACCTCCACTCCATCCTCCCTTCTCCCCCCAGAAGACATAAATGCGCTGGACGGGGTTACCTTGTATGCATTCTGAGGACAAACCATTGATTTGTTGATCGGTTGCCCAGGTATTCCATTCATTGGCATGAACGGTAAGTGCGACATTTGTTGGACCGGTTTTTTGCGAGAAAATGATCTTAGGCAACTTTTACACCAACCACAGGCGGACGGTACCATACATTTTACGACCATCGGTGGCTGTGAAAGTGTTCAAACTACATAGACAGATGATCGGTCCGTTTGCCACAGTACCCTATTCAGATGGGTTCGTTGGTAGAGAGAGAGAGAGAGAGAGAGAGAGAGAGAGAGAGAGAGAGAGAGAGAGAGAAGACGTCAGTGGCCGTATATCACACACATATCGCACAGGAATCTCGTTGATTATTGAAGTGTTGCTGTGGTTATGGTGCGTACAGTCATCAGATTATGTTTCTTTACTTCTTCCTTGAAGTCGCGGTGTTTATGCCTCGAGGTTATGGTTGTTACTGAGATTTTACACACTTTCACCACACACACACACACACACACACACACACACGCGCGCGCGCGCGCGCGCGCACGCGCACGCACACGCACGCACGCACGCACGCACACACGCACGCACGCACGCACGACACACACACACACACACACACACACACACATACACAACACACGAGCGCGCAAGCGCGCCAGCCTGTCTGTGTGTGTGCCCGCATGCATGCATGCGCGTCTGTATGGGCGAATTCTTTCTTTGTGTACATCTCACTTCTTGCAAATGTATACATCTCTTTTTCTCGAATTTTGTCTGTATTGTTTCTGTCTCGGTTTCTGTTTAACTGTTTGGTATTTGCTCTAGTCTCTGTCAACTTTTATGTGCCTCCGTGAAAGGCTTCCAAGACCTCTCTGACTTTCCTGAATTTTGTTCATTCAGTTTTTATTTAAGATCGTTTCTTTTCTCTCTTTGCCATGGTTCCAGAGCGCTGATCACTACCAGACTGCCTCATTGAAACATGTTCCTTATCAGCTATTGCAGCACCACCTGCCCATCTCACTCACACCCATTCCCTTCCTACCCATTTATCCCCACTCACACATTCACTCACTCACCATAGGGCTCTGTGTGTGGACAATTACAGTAAGCGTCTATTTCTTTTGTCTGAAACAACAGTTGTCCAGAGAGATTGACAAACAGTTTACACGGGAAGTTCGTCATTAACTGAAGTGCTCCACTGGTATTATTGCGTGCTAACAGAGCTAGTCCTTTCTTCAGCTTCCCGTCCTCTTAGGTCCTTAGATGGTTGTCTTAGTTATGGCTGTCAGAACTTTTTTTTGTCTTTGTCAGCACTGCTGGGTGTCAGGGCGATGTGTGCATCTCTATACTTCTGTTCTTGTCACTGTCTGTATTTGTGTGTCTGTCTGTCTGCCTTTGTCTGTCTGTCTGTCCGTCTGCATGCATGCATCTCTCTCCCTCTCTCTCTCTCCCTCTCTTTATTTTCTCTCCCCCCCCCCTCTCTCTCTCTCTCTCTGTCTCGCTCTCTCCTGTGTTGTCCCCTCATAAACATGTTCGCCATATTTCCATTAATTTCTTTTTTCAATCTTTATTTCAAGAGGTGTCCTCTCTTTTGTCTAGGCAAAGATTGATGTGCCAGGGTTCTAATTATCTTTGCTTTACTGTTGAGGCACAACGTTTCGATATGACAGATATTGTCATACTGCCCTTCGATACAAACTCCTCCTTTCCCCTTGCCACACAATACCCCGTCCTCAGCCTTGTCCACCATCCCCTACTATACCATAGCAAACCGCAAGGGGATATATGTACAAGAAGTTCTGAAAAAAAATCTCGCAAAGGATTTGTTTTGTTCGTAACTGTGGCTGCTCACATACATTTACGTGCGATGTACACGGGAAGTTCGTCCTTCATTGAAATGTTCCGTTGGTAATGGCGCGTGCAGTCATCAAGGGGTGTTCATAGGTATGTTCGCTCTTGTCTCCTTACCTATGTCTGTGACTTATGGCTGGGTCTGAACGTGTTGGTCTTTTTCAGCCCTACAGGCTGTCTGGGTGGATTCTGTCTCTCGATACCTGTAACTCTTTGTCTCGCTCTTCTTCGTTCGGCCTCCTAAATGCAAGCTCTTCCAACTAACGCTCTGCCTCTCACCTCTGTCTCTGTCTGTCTAGCTCTGTGTCTCTGTCTTTGCCTTTCTCTGCCTGTCTGTCTTTCTGTCTACCGTCTGCCTCTCTCTGTCTCTCTTCTTCTCTCTGTGTCCGTCTCTCTCTCTCTCTCTCTCTCTCTCTCTCTCTCTCTCTCTCTCTCTCTCTCTCTCTCTCTCTCTCTCTCTCCTCTCTCTCTCACCGTTCCTAGTTTATCTAATCATTATTTACAGTAGACTTACGGCTCCAGAACTCTTAAAGCATATATGTCGAACTACGAGGTTTGCATGGACTGATTATCATGTGTGTACTGTTATTAGCAGAAAACCTTCAGCAAATGGTTAGATTCAGCAGCACAAACCACGTTCCCTGGTCTAGTTTTATTTGAACATTACCTTCAACAAGCTGCGCGATTAGAGACGATAGCAATTATCGTTTCTCTGGAAAACAAAACAAAACAAAACAAAAAAAACCAACATCCAAGCATGGAAACTTTCTTCCGCCTCGGGGCGATACAGTTAAGAACGGACATACAAATAATACCTGGTGTAGGAAATATACATATTGTTCCGGACTTTGGTTACGTGGGCTTATGGAATGTGTGTGTGTGTGTGTGTGTGTGTGTGTGTGTGTGTGTGTGTGTGTTTGTGTGTGTGTGTGTGTGTGTGTGTGTGTGTGTGTGTGTGTGTGTGAGTGAAAGAGAGAGAAGAGAGAAGAGAGAGAGAGAGAGAGAGAGTTTCTCCATAGTACCACACTTAACTGTTATGTGTATCGAAAGAAGAAATCTCCTAATTCAGACTACTTCAGTTGCACTAACATAATGTGTTTGATTTTCTTTCGTATCGAGCACCCGTCGTTGGAGAAACGCATGAAGATCTTTTTTATGTGATTTTATCCTTTTACGTGAAAAAACTCACGATGTAAAAGTGTTATGTTAATTTACCTTTTGGTACAATTTTCTCATCTTTACCAAGTAGGACCTATTCAGCATTAAAAAAAAAGCATCATGGTTTACACATTTGTATTTAAGAACGTGTTCTAGACTACTCATAGAGCAAATTACATCTGAGGCTATTCACAATGTTTGTTTTATTTTCAAAATATTAGTGGTTAAAAATCTGCAGGATACTTTTTTTTTTGTTAAACATTTTATAATTGTGTCTTTTACCCTCAGTTTCTTGTTTTGTTTTGTTTTGTTTTGTTGTGTTTTGTTTGGTTTGGTTTTGTTTTCCTCTCTTTGGACTGCTGTCCGGTTGTTTTGTTGACTTTAGCCATAATTGTTTGCTTCTGGAGAATCCTTTCAGGAAATAAGTTAATCGCTGAATGCACTATCTGCTAGGAATTTTCTTTGTCTTCTCTTGACATTTTTTGCGTGTCTGTTCTTTCCTGTTTGTTGGTCGTAGGGGAAACTGGTCTCACCCCGAGTCTGCTGACAATGTTTTTTGTTAAAAGTGTTCTGACTATTTATGTTTGGGGTTCCCGAGGGATAACTCCTGTTAGTTTTGCTTCTAAACCTGCGGTCTCTAGACGTGTGTGCACCCTCTGTTATTTCCAGAAATATATGTATTCAGATACAGGCGAATTTTTTCATCGCATATTCGGTTCTGTCTTTGATAAGAGTGATTGATTGTTCCAGATCAGATTAGTTTCCGTTACATCAAAAATATTATGGATCAAATGTGTGCGTATGTGATGGCGCGCGCGCGCGCGCTGTGTGTGTGTGTGTGTGTTGTGGGGGCGGTGTGTGTTGGTGTGGTGCGCGCGCACGCTCGCACTCATACACACGTACATATACATATACACACACGCACACACACACGAACACGAACACACACCACACACACACACACACACACACGCGCGCGCGCGCGCGCGCGCACAGAAAGAGAGAGAGAGAGAGAGAGAGAGAGAGAGAGAGAGAGAGGTGTTCTGGAACTGTTCATCATGGCCCCAGAAGAATGTGTCGTTACGTGGTATAAAAGAAAAGACACTAACCACATGGACACAAAACCGTAGCCACAAAGTAATGCTTATTTCATACAACATACAAAACAGTGATCTAAAAAAAACTGATATCTTCTTAAAACGTCAGAAATGACAGGCACTTAGCGCACAGACAATGCCGTCCAGATAGCTGACAGCGGCAGAAAGGCCATGGACGTGACAGACTTTTGGATGCCACTAAAGATTGTACGCCTATCTCTCTGCTGCCAGTAAGAGGGAATTCTGTTTCTGAGTGTGTCTGTCTGTCTGTCTGAATGTCATTTTTTGGTCTCTAGTTCCGTCTGTCTGTCTGCCTGTTTCTGTCTTTGTTTAGCTCTCTCTCTCTCTCTCTCTCTCTCTCTCTCTCTCTCTCTCTGCTCTCTCTCTCTCTTTTCTTCTCTCAGTCTCTCAGCTCTCTCT
>CM065728.1:28790658-28793158 GCA_033310375.1 Conus canariensis
TGTCACTGTGGCGATTCTTCATTCTCTCTCTCTCTCTCTCTCTCTTCTCTCTCTCTCTCTCTCTCTCTCTCTCTCTTCTCTCTCTCTCTCTCTCTCTGTATTCATATGCAATATTCATAGAAAACCAGTTACCATTGTTAGACGTTGTTTCCGTGATGCTACATGATCATCATGACATTATGGTATGCAATCAGCAGATTGTATTTCACACATGTACTATGTACTTACAATACTTTGCATTGAGTAATTCCCTTTAAAATGGGCTGTGGCCTATTCTGAGTACATTTTCATTTCATCCCCCCCCCCTCTAGTTCCGTCTCTTCATGTCCCTGTATCTGTCTTTCTCTCCACCCTACAATATTCATCTAGGTCTCTGGTTCTGCATGTCTGCTCGTCAGTCCCTTGAGTTCTCATGCTGGACCAGACCTTTGGTCACACCATTGCTTCATGTTGACTATTAAATAGACTTGACATCCAGTCGTTTGACTCAGTGACGGACAGCATGATAGACAGTCATTGCTGCTGCACACCATGTCTTTCACTCTTATGACAGTGGTAGGTTATTGTAAGGTACAGACGACAGAGGGGTGCAGTTCTATGCATATGGGAACGAATCACGTCAAAATGCATAAATGTTGGGAAACTGAGTGGCAGGAGATCCAGCTATCTATGTATGTGTGTAACTACTTACCTATCTACCTTTCTCTCTACCTACCATACTGAATGACCTCGATGTGGAAGCAGCATGGGGCGCACTTCGTGAGACGGTGTACAGCACAGCTAAGGAGTGTCTGGAACCACAACCAGGTTGCCCAAGGACTGGTTCGATGAGAACTGCACTGAAATCCAGCAGCTTCTAGAGGAAAAACATCGTGCTTTCAGAACGCACATCGACGACCCACAGTCAACAGCAAAGAACGACGCGCTGGGAAACACCCGCAGAAACATCTAGCAAAAGCTGCGCCAGATGCAAGACTCCTGGCTGAGCAACAAAGCTGATGCGATTCAGGGCTTTGCAGACAGGAATGACATGAAAAACTTCTACAATGGCTTGAGAGAGAAGTCTACTGCCCCACCACCTCGGGCTCATCTCCACTTCTCAGTGCAGATGGATCAATGCTATCTATTTATCTCTCTCTCTCTCTCTCTCTCTCTCTCTCTCTCTCTCTCTCTCATTCTCTACTGTCTGTCTGTCTGTCTGTCTGTCTGTCTGTCTATCTGTCTATCCATCTATCTATCTATCTATCCATCCATCCATCTATCTATCAATCAATCAGTCAAACAACCAATCAATCAATCTGTCTGTCTGTCTGTCTGTCTGTCCTTCCATTCATCCATGTATGTATGTATGCATCTCTCTCTCTCTCTCTCTCTCTCTCTCTCTCTCTCTCTCTCTCTCTCTCTCTCTCTCTCTCTCTCTCTCCCTCTCTCTCTCTCTCCGAAGATCAAATGTAGAGTTATTGCTGCCGAGCAGTCGTGGCGCTCTCAGAATCAAAACGGATGGTTTTATTGATTTTTGCAAATGGCTCCAATACAGCTGAATATGCACGGCCTGAACACATAATGGCAGACTGAAGTGCTTCAAAAATGTCACTACTAACCGCAGGGTTCCAGTCTGAGTTTCATGGAATCGATTCGTAGAAGTTTTCGGAATTTTGATTTGCATTATGTTGCGATGTTTTGTGTCGTGTTGTGTTGCACTGTGTCGTGTTGGGTGGTGTCGTGTCATTGCGTTCGTTGCTGTGTGATCCATTATGTTGGACTGGGAATAGACGGAAGGAAGTAGCAAATATCACACAAGTGTGCATATGTATTTGCACACACACACACACACACACACACACACACACACACACACACACACACACACACACACACACACACAGTATGTGTGTGTGTGTGTGTGTGTGTGTGTGTGTGTGTGTGTGTGTGTGTGTGTGTGCGTGCGTGCGTGCGTGCGTACGTGCGTGCGTGCGTGCGTGTGTGTGTGTGTGTGTGTGTGTGCGTGTGCGCGCGCATGTGTGCGCATGAATGTGCGTGTGCTCTCTCTCTCTTCTTTGTCTTTCTCTCACTCACTTTCTCTCACTCACTCTGTCTTTCTCTCTCCTCCCTCCCTCCCTCCTCCTCCTCTCTCTCTCTCTCTCTCTCTCTCTCTCTCTCTCTCTCTCTCCGTTGAAAAGTAAACTGTTTGATCTTTTTGGCCTCACATGGTCTTTGAAACCAACGGCACTTCCCATGGCGGTTAAGCATGACCTTCTGTAAATATCCCAGGAGCGAATGTCAACTGACTTCATGTTTAGCGAGGCCCACAATCAATGAAGCCATCAATCTTCATTTTGCAGCTTGAACTACTTTTGATCTGATCGTTGCGCTTGCCTGGGAGTCTCTCCTCCCTCCCTCCCTCTCTCTGTCTCTCTCTCTCCCTCCTCTCTCTCTCCTCTCTCTCTCTCTCTCTCTCTCTCTCTCTCTCTCTCTCTCTCTCTCTCTCTCTCAGACTGTT
>CM065728.1:28798158-28805658 GCA_033310375.1 Conus canariensis
TCTCTCTCGTGTGTGTGTGTGTGTGTGTGTGTGTGTGTGTGTGTGTGTGTGTTGTGTGTTGTGTGTGTGTGTGGTGTGGTGTGTGTGTGTGTGTTTGTGTGTGTGTGTGTTTGTGTGTGTGTGTGTGTGTGTGTGTGTGTGTGTGTGTGTGTGTGTGGACATGTCTATAAGTGGATTAAATGAATTTTTGCCCGTGGGAGATTTGGCCACTGTGGTCAGCAGGTAGTTTTTCTTTTCATTCTTTGCTTAGTTGCTTCTGTAAAGGATGGTTGTTTGGAAAAGACCAGAGGGGAAAAGGAGCATTAAAGTATAAGCTGAATGAGAGCGAGAGAGAGAGAGAGAGAGAGGAGAGAGAGGAGGAGAGAGAGAGAGAGAGAGCAACAAGAGAGAGAGAGATAGAGCTGTCAAACACACACACACACACACACACACACACACACACACACACACACACACACACACACACACACACACACACAGGTGCGCGCGAGCGCGAGTGTGCGCTCTTTCGTCTTAAAACTTTGGATCAGATGAAAAATGTTTATTTCCCTCATAAACTCAAAAAATCACATCAGGTGGAATATATCTGAGCAAGGTTTCGATGGAGTCTGCCGTGAAGTGTTTACGTCTGACATCATGTAAGTGTCAGTTCTTCACAAGAACATGCTTTAAGTTGGAAGTACATCATGTGGTATGCAGCACAGAGGTTTTCCCACCTTTTAAGAAATACCTGTGACTGGAAAAGGAGTTGCCTGTGTGAAAACGACACCCGACAATTTCTTTTTTTTTTTTTTTACGACAGCCAGTGGCACCCGATGAAAACTCTTTCAGGTTTGGGTTGATTTTGAAGAGTTTCCTGTCTGTCTGTGGGTTCCATCCCTCTCGCCAGAGGTCTTTGACATGAGCCAGAGCTCTGGGCTTCAAATCAGTATGAGAGATAGAGAACTGGTCCTCTCTTTATTTTTGGCATTCTTGGCGAGTAGATCAACCACTTGATTGCCCTGCATGCCCGACGCGATCGGGAGCCCAAGCAAAACTAGGTTGTGTCCGTCGGATTTCAGCGAGGTGAACAGTTCGAACAATGCCATCCGCTGAATGTGATTGAAGTTACAGACAGCGATGTCCTCCAAAGCAGAATGGGGAGTATAGCAGAATGAAGAACTCGCTGTATTTGATTTTGAGACCATTTGAAGAACCAGGATCAAGGCTGTCGGCTTGGAATTGCAAGTAGAGCTATCTCTGGGAATGTGTTAAGAACATTTTTGAGAGGGAACTATTGCAGATCTAGAGCCATCAGCAAATCTTTGAAAATGTGGACATTTGGAACAAAGTTCAGCAAAAAAAAATTGTATGCCAAAGAGCTGTTGGATTCTTTATAATATGAGACCAGAAAAAAGCTGATTTCTGGGATGAAAAACGTCCATGTTGGGTCATCAGGAAACATACGCAACTCTAAGGTCTATGCCTGTAATGTTCAAATGAGGAAGAAAAGGTATCCCTAAGCATGTGGTGGAACTCGTGTTGTCTTTCTTGAGGAACTTGGGGTCCAAAACACAGTCGCAAGGAGGGTTTGGGGGTTCAGAGAAGAGGTCCAAACAATTCTTCAAAAGAGGTTTCAGCCGACTGTTGGAGAGATATAGCTCCCCTGTCTCAGCATACAGATTGTATCCAGGGGTGATGTTGAATGCATCAGTCAGGAAGACGAGGGAGGAAGTTAGGAGAGGGAATTCAAGAGGACGAAGGACATCAGTAAGATACGAAGTTCGAAGGGCAAGGATTAAAGTCAGGGTGGGTAACGATAAGGATACTGAGAACAAGAAGAACAGAAAGGTTGGTCAGACGGACAAGGAGGGGAGTCTGTCAAGGAGATGAGGATTGAAGCAGAAAGATAAAGTCAGATGGAAATAGGATAACGTGGTAAAACAGAAGACAAAGAGGTTAGGTCTGGAGGATAACAAATAGCGTTAGAGAGACAGACCTGAGGAGGGCAAGAAACAAAATCAGGAGGGCAAAGATGTAAGTCAGGAGGATAAGGAGAAATGCCATGAATACGAGAAGGAAGGTCAGGGTGGCCAAAAGGAATTCAGAATGGAAAAGAGGAAAATGAGTAGAACAACGGGGAAAGTCAGGATCATTCAGAAAGTAGTCAAGACGACATTTAGGGAATTCAGGAGAACGAAGAGGAACGTCAAGAGATTAGGAACTAAGAAGAACAAGGAAAGAAGCCAGAATGACAGAGGGAAGGTCAGGTGGACGATGAAGGAAGCAAGGAGAACAAATAGGAAAGTTAGGAGGATTAGTAAGAAAGCGAGGAGAACAGAGACTGATGCCAGCATGACAAACAGGAAAGTCAAGAAGACTAAGAGAGCACCACCGAAGCGAAGGAAGGAGGATAAGGTTGGACTCCCACGTGATAAGAACAAAATTAGGAGGGGTCCGGAGGACAAAGAGATGTCAGGATAACACAAATTCAGAAAGACATGGAGAAACGTCAAGATGTTAAATCAGAAAGTTCGTCGCTCAAGGAAGGTCAGCTGGACAAGGAGAACCTGCAGAACAAGGAGGAAAGTCCGGAAGACAAAACAGAAAAGTCCGAAAGACAAGAAAGAAACCCGGCAGACGAGGAGGAAGGTCGAGAAGGGGTTGGTGGAAGGAATTCAGTGTGGTGGACAAGAATGAAAATGCGGGGAACAAAGTCAGGGGGTGGTTAGAGAGTCCGTTGGGCAAGATGGAAGGTCTGAGAGACAAGACAAAAAGGTTTGGGAGACAAGGAAGAATGCCGAGGAAAGAAACATAAAAGTCCATCAGACAAGGAGGAAACAGAAGACAGGAAGGAAAGCTTGTGAGAACAGGAGGACAGTTGGAGGACAGAAGAGAAATTCAGAGAACAAGGGGGACAATTCTGGGGAGAAGGAGGAAAATCGGGGTTGGAAGGAGGAAAGGGGCCACAGAGAAAAGTCCACGGACAAGAAAGAAGTTTGGGGGGCTATGAGTAAAAGTCAGGAAGAGATAAAAGTCCAGAAAACAAGTAACAAAAATGCCAGAATACGAGAGAAACATCAAGAAAACAAGGAAAGAAGTCCACAAAACTAGAAAACAAAACAACTGTACTTGTGTCAGTAATGGTGCGGGGTGGGGTAGGTGGGCTGGGAGTCAAGACAGCAAGTAAAAAAGTGTTGAAGACAACGAGGGAAGCCATGGGGACGGGGTGTGGAGTTCGGGAGGGACTGGGATGGAAGTGAGGAAGACAGAAAGGGAAGACAGAGGGACAAGGGCAGAGATCCAGAGGGGAAAAAATGGGGAAGCACGGAAAAGAAGGATGACAGCCAGGGTACCAGGCATTAAGTCTGGAAGACGAGGATGAAGTCAGGGGAGGCCAAGAAAGAAAGCGTGGGGAAGAAGGATGGAAGTAAGGAGGACAAAAAGGGAAACCAGATGGACAAGAGTTGAAGTCCTGAAGACACAGAGGAAATCTCAGAGGACAGGGAAGGAACCTGGCAGGACAAGAAGGGAAATCCGGAAGACGTGCAGGGAAAGCAGGAGGAGTAGGATGGGGGGAGGGGGGGGGGCAAGAAGGGAAGCATGAAGAACGAAGGGAAAATTTGAAGGACAAGAGGAGAAGCCAGGGGAAGAAGGAAAAAAGTAAGAAGGACAACAATGGATCCCATGAGGATACATTGAGTAGTCAAGAAAACAAAGAGCGAGGTTTGGAGCACAAGGGGGTGGGGGGGGGGGGGGGGAGAGAAACAGGAGAACATGGAAAGAAAAAGTCAGTTAGACAAACAGAAAAGTCAGGAGAGTGGGGATCGAAGGAGGAGCAAGAAGGAAAGTAAGGAGGTGAAAAGAGAAGTTAGGATGACACGAGTAGAAGTCGGAGAACAAGGAAAGAAGTCAGAAAGATAACGAGAGACGCTGGGACAACATGAAGGGTTGTCAGGAGGAGAAGGAGGGAAATAAGGGAGCAGAGGGACGCTTGAAAGAAAAGTATGTCATGAATACAGAGGAAGAAGTCATCGGGACAAAGAGAAAGGCAAAAGGGAGTCACAGGCCTTAGGACGGAAGTCCGGAAAGCAAGGAGAGGTAATAATGAAACACTTCTGGAGAAGAAGGTGGAAGGCATGAGATGCAAGACAGAAATCATGACGTCAGCAGTAACTCCGAAATATTTGAAAGGTGTAAGTTAGGTCAGAGATCAGAAGTAGAGAACTATTCAAAAAAACGAAGGCAAACACACACACACACACACACACACACACACACACACGCACGCACGTACGCACGCACGCACGCACACACGCGCGCGCGCGGACACACACATACACACACGCACGCACGCACGCACGCATAGACAGACAGACAGACAGACAGACAGACAGACAGACAGACACACACACACACACACACACACACACACACACACACACAACACAAACACATACACACACACACACACACACACACACACACACGCACGCACGCACGCACGCACGCACGCACGCACGCACGCACGCACGCACACGTACGTTTGGATGACAAAGATAGAAGTCAAAAGTTTAACTATAATGTAAAAAGTGTGAGTGTTACCTGGGAAACTGATACTGCCAGAACAAAAATGGTAATGACAGATCTTCGACACACAGAATGACGGAATAATAGACAGAGAAATAGGCTGCGTGTTTTCAGATAGCGAATGATAGAAAACAAATTGGATGCTCTCTGAATGGGAGGTTTTTGACTTTTTTTTTTCTTTCTTTTTTTTTTTTTTTTGGGGGGGGGGGAGGTATTTTTTCCTTTTTTATTTTTTTTTTTTTTCTATCTTATTTCATTTGATTATGTTAAATTGAATATCATCTTTTTTGAAACTGTGTATTTTCATGATAAGATTCTTTCATTTGCTCTTGAAAACCAATCGTATGGTTCAAATGACAGACGTTTTTCTAAGAGGCGTGAGGTTTCGGGAAATAATGCTCTCTCTCTCTCTCTCTCTCTCTCTCTCTCTCTCTCTCTCTCTCTCTCTCTCTCTCTCTCTCTCTCGTTCAATTGATATACTTTGAAAGATGGTCACACAAAGGATATGCAAAGAGGAAGTAACATTTATACGCGTAAGTCGAACACCCACACAACACCTCGATATTTTCTGCTAAAGGTCGACAGATAATTATAGCAGACAATGCCAACGAAAATACAGAATAAGATCAGGGAGAATCATATTCCAGTTTCAACAATTGTGAACAAAGCCTGGATTTCTCACCTTTGTCGTCGCTGAACAGAGGATAGTGCATGGAAATGAGTTACAACGGCAGCGCAAAGCCGCATAATTGAGTTTTATCCATTAGCTGGCCTTTCTCCCATTTCAGCGCTTCCTGGAGATTTCAACATTGTAGGCTGTAGCGTCTAGGGACAATGAAGGGATCTGAGGAATAGGCAATCGTTACCGCAGCAGGGCGACCGACCCCTAGAGGGTTTCAGCATGTAGTTTATAAGCTTGTCAAACACAACTGGTTTTCCCCGCGGCATAAACGATAGCATAAGAGAGAGGAGAGAGAGAGAGAGAGAGAGAGAGGAGAGAGAGAGAGAGAGAGAGGAGAGAGAGAGAGAGAAGAGAGAGAGAAGATGGGATATGGGGGTGACGGAAAAGGGAATGGAAGGGTGGGCAAGTTGTTTAAGATGCATGACTTATGAGGGGGGAAAAAAAGCGTTGAAACGTTGTTTAGAACGGCATGTGAGAGCGGGTATTGAACGTACATTGCATATTCAACGTATATGGTTAATAAAAACAGTATGGTATGTACGAAGACTAAGAGGGAAGCATGAGGACATGACAGAAAGAAAGGATGACAAGGAGAAAAGCCAGGAGGACAAGTAGGACACAGAGGAAACTGAGGAAGACAAGGAAGAAATTTGAAAGACGGAATTCAGGAGGACAAAGACAAAGCCGCCAAGACACAAATAAAAGTTTGAAAGACTGGTATTGATGTCAGAGGCGTAGGATAGAGATCTAGGACAAAAGGAAAAGCCAGGAAGACCAGAAAGACAGGGAGGAGAATCAGGAGGAAGGACAAGGAAGGACGTCAGGTTGGAAGTAAGAAATATAAAGTGGAAAGTTAGGAAGACAGGAAGGGAGTTGAGGAAGACAAAGATGAACTTACGGATGCCAAGCAGGGAAATCATGGAGTGAGGGAAGGCAGGAAAAAGGTGAGGTGGAAAGTTACAGAGACAAGGAGTGAAGTCAGAGGGGAGGGAAGTCGGGAGGTCAAAAGAGAGTGGGGGTGGGGGGCAAGGAAGATAAGGGGGAAAGTACCGAGGCAACGTGGGGAATTAGGAAGAGAAGGAAGAAAATCAGGACGATGAGGAGGGAAGTCTTGAGATCAAGAAAGGAAGTCAGGAGGACAAAGAGGGAAGGGTGTGTGTGTGTGTGTGTGTGTGTGTGTGTGTGTGTGTGTGTGGTGTGAGTGAGTGAGTGAGTGGTGTGTGTGTGTGTGTGTGTGTGTGTGTGTGTGTGTGTGTGTGTGTGTGTGTGTGTGTGTGAGCGCAAGCGCACACGTACGCGTTCATGCTCATAAGCATATGTCTTTGTCTTTTGTTCTCTATGTCTCTCCCTGTCTCTCTGTCTCTATCTCTCTGTCCCTGTCTCTCAGTCTGTCTCTGTCTCTGTTTGTTCTCTGTCTCTGTCTGTCTCTGTCTCTATCTCTCTGTCCCTGTCTCTCAGTCTGTCGCTGTCTCTCAGTCTGTCTCTGTCTATGTCTCTGTCTCTGTCTGTCTGTCTGTCTGTCTGTCTTCTCTCTCTCTCTCTCTCTCTCTCTCTCTCTTGCTCACAGCAGAAAAAAAAAAATCTTTTTTAGGTACGCACGCATCCACCGGGACAAGCTCTCCGGGGTTATTTGTGGGCCATTGGCTCTCATCTATCAAATCCGAATGAAATCTCGTTTCTGTTCTCAGATGTGTAACAAATGACTTCTAAACTTTACGCACACCAGAACTTCAGAATTAGTTTGGAAAGAAAAGACGAGAGTATTTCTGTATAAAGCGCTCTGATGGTTTTGTGTTAACCATGGAACTAGTTTTCTTTTCTTGGATTTTTCTTCTTTTTCTTCCCCCTTTTTTTCTGATTGCTATGCCAGGTCTTAAGAACAGACTGCCCACATGTCTTCTGATGTTCGCTTATCGATGCCGAATATACTCAATAGCGATGATGGTGAAGTAATGTTCTTGTAGTCTTATCATGCATATGCCATTGTTACAATGACAATGCATCATAATAAAGGTCCCAGTGCCTGCAAGATATCGTTCTGTGGATGCCTTCGGGATCTTACCTCCTCCTCATTCATTATCATCCTCTTCATCCTCATTATATCATCATCATCCTTCTCCTCCTCATTATCATCCTCTTCATCATTATCTCTCTCCTCCTCCTATCATCATCATATATGTGTGTGTGTGTGTGTGTGTGTGTGTGTGCAGATATGCACACACACACACCACACACACACACATATATAT
>CM065728.1:28820658-28845658 GCA_033310375.1 Conus canariensis
TTACTACTTTTCTTTTATATTTCTAAATTGGAATCAAAAAAATACCAAACGATAATTGGTTTTGACTCAAGTCTGCTCAGCTTCAGAAAACAACCCCACCCTGAGAGAGAGAGAGAGAGAGAGAGAGAGAGAGAGAGAGGAAAAGAGAGAGAGAGAGAGAGAGAGAGAGAGAACGAACGAACGAACGAAACGAAATTTTGTTTATTCAGGGATATGAGATAAGCATACAAGCGTGCTTTTTTACACTCAGCCCTGAGGCTAAACAAAAATTCACAACAATAGTGCAAAAACGTAAATTGTCTATATATGTAATAAGTATAACAAGAAGAGAAAGAAGAAGAAGAAGAAGAAGAGAAGAAGAAGAAGAAGAAAGTATGAGAAACATAAATACACAATACAGTCTACGCTTATTATTTACACGACTGACAAAGGCCACAGGAGGTAATTCGGTGATCAATTAAAGAAAAGAATAAGACAGAGCATATGCTAGTTTAACCGTGATTTTTAAAAATAAAGATTGATCCAATGATAATGGAAAATAGTACATACATACGAAATAATGCGTAAAAAGATAAAATATGCAGGGTTCAATTTTCTGAATTGTTGCTGACATTTATCTTGTGATATTAACTCAGACTGAATACTAGAGAACTGTTAAAATAAATTGTTATTCATTTTTTTCAAATAGAAGGTGTTTATACGCAACTTTAAACGAATTAATGCTTTTCTTCTGTTTAGCATATGTTGGCATAGAATTCCAAAGTGTTCCACCAGAGTAAACTAAGCTACTTTTAAAAAGATCGATTCTTGGTTTCGGTATGATTATGTTATTAGTATATCTTGATTGATTGATTGGAAATCTTGCAGATATATTTGAGGGTACTAATTGGTTCATGATTCCGAACATCATTATTGCTTTATTATATTCAGATTTATAAGAAAGGGGCAGTACATCTAATTCGAGGAAATCTTGAGTAGTTAATGTTGATGTTTTTTTACGTAACATATGTTACGGATACTTGTCGCCCTGCACACTTTGTCGTCGGCGACAAACTGTGCTGCATGCTTAGCCCGCTCATGGGCCCTGCGCAACGGTTTTAACGTGATTGCACTGCAAGACTCAGAGAGAGAGACAGAGAAAGGGAGAGACAGAGAGAGTCTTATTTGTTACCATTTAATTAAACATTCCATCCAACACCATCCCCACCCTCAAACCCTGTTATGGCAAGCGGGAATGCGTGCTACAGGGGAATGGGGTCAAGCGATTTGTCTTACACTGCACCGTACCACCAGACCGACAACACATTCAGTTGGTCTCTCTCCCCTTGTTATCTCCTACCATCCATCACTCGTGTGAATTCTTTCTATTCAGATGATTCTTTCTGTCGTTTATCTTCCTCCTCTTTCCCCTGCTCTTTTTCAATCTCACACTGTTTTGTTTTTGTTGTTTCCGTTCTTACTCCCTTTCAGCCTGTCACAAGGAAGGACACGACCAATAAAAGAGCTGTGATTCAACGATTGAAGACAAATGGAAAGGCAAGAATGTGTGAGTTCATTTTCTTTTCTAGGGTTTTGAAGTCGAATCAACCTGACTTCAAACTTGGAAGAGAGAGAGAGAGAGAGAGAGAGAGAGAGAGAGAGAGGGAGAGAGAGAGAGATTCGTTATCGATAGATAGATGGGCACATAGGTACATAAGAAGATAAACAGGTATATAGAGAGACAGACCGGGAAGCAGACAGACAGACAGACAGCTTGATTGCTAGATAGAAAGTGTGTGTGTGTGTGTGTGTGTGTGTGTGTGTGTGTGTGTGTGTGTGTGTGTGTGTGTGTGTGTGTGTTTGAGTGCGTATGTAAGAGAGAGAGAGAGAGAGAGAGAGAGAGAGAGAGAGAGAGAGGAGAGAGAGAGAGACAGCTGACACGAACATTTAACGATAAAAACAACATTGCAAAGATCCCCACTATTGTGGTTCAGAATAGATTCTCTCTTGTATAATCCCCTTCATCTGTCTGTCACTTATGTGGCTTGTTTCAACCTCTCACGGTGTCCCGGCACGCCAGCGTGTCTTTTCTCTCCGGTAGTTATTTATTGATGATGACGTGATTTGTCATATCATTGTGACAGCTGTCAAGATCGTTGATCCTAGGTTCAACCCGCTTGTGTTTGTTCCTTTGCTAGACTTAATTATTGACATGAAACATTTGTTGGGTAACACACACACACACACACACACACACACACACACACACACACACACACCACGCGCGCGCGCGCGCGCGCGCACACGCACAAGCACGCATGCACGCACGCACGCATACACACACGCACGCACTTTCGCTTGCAGTTCGCGTGCGTGATTACACTTGTATACACACACACACACACACACACACACACACACACACCACACACACACACACTCACTCTCTCTCTCTCTCTCTCTCTCTCTCCTCTCTCTCTTCTTCTCTTCTCTTCTCTCTCTCTCTCTCTTACATACACACACACTCTGAGAGAGAGAGAGAGAGAGAGTGGGAGAGAGAGAGAGAGAGAGAGAGGAGAGAGAGAGAGAGAGAGGGAGGGAGGGAGGGAGAGAGCGAGACAGGAACGTCCCGAAACACTGACATTGCCGAGATGTCCAGTGTTTGGGTAGAAAGCAGGCTCCCCAGCGTATAATCCTTGTCCCCTCTCTGTCTCTTCCTTGGTCTAGTGGAACCTCCCACCGCACCATGGTTTAAAACTCGATTGTTGGGAATTGTTCCAATAGTCACTGACGCGTCTTTTCTCACCATAGCTTACTTTTTATTGATGATGACATGGACGCCATATCATTATGACATATGCCGATGTCTTTTATTCTGATTGATCCTTTTTAGTGAACCATGTATCTGGGGGAAAGTGTCAGTGTGTATATTTCACTCTCAGAAATTTTAGAGCTGGTACCATATAGAAAAGTTATTTTCTAAAAAAAAGTATTGCATACATAAGTCTTAGAAACAACAAAGCTCACATTTCTAGAAACAACAACGCTCACATGTAATTAATTTCTGTATCTTTATTATCCCCAGCCTTCTCTCCTTCTCTCGCTGGATATGATCTCCGCCTGGCTTCTTTGAGTCTCTCAAAGTTTGAACGAACTGCACGCAAATGGCTGCACGATGACTATACCACTGAAGAGAATTCCCTGGAAATGTGGGCATCAATTAGTCCAGTTTTGCATGTTGTTGAAGGCCTTTCTTACATCTCAGTACTCCCCGTTAACAATACATGATGTGAAATCAGGAAATGAAAAACGGAAGAAAGGAAGAAAAATGAGCACAAATGCCGGTCTATATATCGGTCCGTCTATCTGCCAATCTACCTATCTGTTCATCTATCTGTCTCTCTGTTTATCAATTTATCTGTCTATCAAACTCTATTCACAGAGAGAGAGGGGAGAGAGAGAGAGAGAGAGAGAGAGAGAGAGAGAGAGAGAGGAGGGGGCCACACTGAAATGCATCCTCTATCGCGTTCAGTTTGCTCATCTTGAAATATGGACCAAACATCCTGGTTTAAAGAGTTACGGAAAGCACTGATGAAGAAATGTGTAGTAAGTCAAAGACAGTGCAGACTGCGGAGAATGGAAAGCGAAGTGGGAGCCTCCTTAATGTGAGAATTATTTCAAAGGGAAGATCATGGGGTGTCCTCGTTCATCTTCAAAGGAAGTCTTGATAACGTTTGGAGAGAAGAGATATCTTTGACATTACAAGTTTGTTTTTGTTATCTCTCTGAAACGGAATAAGAAACATAGTAAACAATAACTGATCCTGGCTAAAGACGGATCAGTTTCAGAGAACATCATCCTCCCAGAGAGAGAGAGAGAGAGAGAGAGAGAGAGAGAGAGAGAGAGAGAGAGAAGAGATTTATATATATATATATATATATATATATATATATATATATATATAGAGAGAGAGAGAGAGAGAGAGAGAGAGAGAGAAAGGTATAGGGAAGAGGTGAAAGGAATGTGTGGGAACCATGCTTGCAACGAACCCCCCAGAGGGTGTAGCAAAATGTCATCACTACTAGCCTTCTCATTGTAACATAGTCGACTACCCAGTACAGTGTTATCACTACTCTTCTCTCGCATCATCGATTTGATGGAGCCTACTGCAGCATTGCGCTAAGTACAGATATGACCTAGTTATATATGATTTTATGACTACAGTCCTTCCGTATCCGTCCTCCGTAATAGTAATCATTCTTGATTTGACGAAATTCTTACACAGCTTACGATCTATGTTCTCCGGCCTATTAATCAATTTCCTCTTGTAGGAGAGAAGGGTGAAAAAAAAAGAAAATAAAAAAAGAAAGAAGTGGCATTTATTATGTCTTTTCGCAAATTGGAAATGGAATTCAGACTGATGAGGATGTATGAGAGGAGGCAGAGAGAGAAAGGGGCTCGGTGGGGGGGGGGGGGAGGGGGCGTCGAGCGTGAGAGAAAAGGAACGGCGGAAAAGATGCCGATGGAGAGGAGGCCGGTACGGTGACTATGGTTGTGGTGGTAGGCTGGGGGGAAAAGAGGAATGGGGTGGGAGGGACAGATGGGAGATGAGAGAGGGGGCGGGAGAGACGTAAGAAAAAAGATGAAGGGGCGGGAGAGTCGGAGGGGGGATAGAGAGGTTGGGCAGGGCACAAAAAAGTAAACGAAGTGTTCGAGGTGTGGAAACTTTCTTTGGAAGAGAGAGAGAGAGAGAGAGAGAGAGAGAGAGAGAGAGAGAGAGAGAGAGAGAGAGAGAGAGAGAGAGAGTCTGTCATTATTCTGTCTTTTGTGATTGTTTTGAATCTGTATTGCTTTGCTTCATTTTGTTTTGATTTCGTAATTTTTTTTTCTCACATTCGCTCACTGTTCCTCCCCTCCCCCCTCCCATGCATACCCCACCACCACCCATCTCGCATGTTTGCTTGTGCGGACATAGTAGCCCCCACAACCTTTGTTCTATCTCTGTCTCTGTCTGTCTGTCTGTCTGTTGGTCTGTCTGTCTGTCTGTCTGTCTGTCTCTCTCTCTCTCTCTCTCTCTCTCTCTCTCTCTCTCTCTCTCCGTGTGTGTGTGTGTTTGTGTGTGTGTGCGTGTGTGTGTGTGTGTGTTTGCATGTGCGTGTGCGTGTGTACGTGTGTGCCTGCATGCGTGCTTTCATGTGTGCATGTGTTCGCGCGTGTATGTGTGTGTGCGCGTGCGCGCGAGTGTGTGTGTGTGTGTGTGTGTGTGTGTGTGTGTGTGTGTGTGTGTGTGTGTGTGTGTGTGCGTAAATAGTATCAACATCTGTTCCTGATGCCTTCCATCTCCACGATAGGTAGTGCAAAAGTCAAAGGCCATTCCAGCAATAACATGTTACTTGAAAATATAGAATTTCATTTAAAAGGATGAGGTAATGTGATACTTAGCTTGCTCTTACGGATGTTTTGTATTCTTTAAGGATCCTCTAAAGAGAGCAGTCAGCAGTCCTCTTAACCCACACCCGTGTAGCACTAGATTAACGCTCATCATGCTTGATACTGTATTCTGGTTACCTTCCACTGAGAAGCACCACCATTTGCACAGGAGGGAAGCTCATCACAATCGGGTTTTCTTCCTTTCTTATTTGAAAAGTATATCCAAAAACAAAGCTGAGCACGTAGTGGAGGGAACCTAGATGTTGAATGTCCTTTTGCCTTACTCCCAATGTTTGGGTGATAGTCATTTAATGCGATCTCAAGCTATAAATCTTGTGTGACATTTTGTGGTATCCTCCACAAGCGCTTGTCAGAAATGGATTCGCGCTGATCCAAACAGATAAGCAGTTCTGTATTTACGTTTGTGAAGTCGGAAGACTTTTGTCTACACAAATGGATCTGTCATCGTTTATTTTCTGGATTAGACGTCCACACTCACTGCGGTCTTCAGAAAATGATGAGGTGTGTACATGAGCAGTGCCCTCTTGTTGGCACTAACAGCAACGTGCTTCCTCATGATGACACCAGTGCCCCCTGGATTAAGACAACTTGAACCAACCTTGATCAAGAGGTGTCCAGGTTCTTTTCTATTCACCGTAAAGTTGTTTGTTTGTTTGTTTGCTCGTTCGTTTGTTCCCTCGCGAATTGTGGCTATTTTGGCAGAAGATGGCAGGATGGACATTTTCACGATACTAGGACGTCTCAGAAACAGTGCTCAGTACTTACAGAACTTCACTCTGTGATTCAAACAAACATAAATGGTGCCTAAGGCGCTTTCAACATTGTATAGCTTGGGAAGGAGAGGTCTTTTGAAGGAGCGTGAAAGGTAAAGCAGACTATCAGTCGTCCTACAATCCTATGATGAAAATCCTGTGCTATGGCAAGGCAGAGAGGGAGGAGAGCGGGGATAGTATGTATATATATATATATATATATATATATATATATAGTTGCCAGGTCCAACGAAAGACGTTGCTATAGTGGCAAGACAACAACAACAAATCCTGCTTACGCATGGGTAGCCGTAAGGTTCTGGCATGTTTGTGGCATTCTCTTATGGCTGAAGTGGTGTCTTGGCAATGCCCCAGCTTCTCTTCTGGTAATGTTTATCAGTTTTCCAGTTGGGTTACCTTTTCCTTGACGTTTCGCGCACATCACACGCTCGCAGGCTTGTTATCACTGCGAGGGGAGGAAACCAAACCTCGACCGTTTAAATGGCCGGTTTATTTGATTCGAAGATCAAAGACATCAGTTATTCCAATGAAAAGAAGTAAAACAGTCCTTTGTCTCTTTCCATCTGTCTGTCTGCCTGTTTGTCTGTCTGCCTGCCTGTCTGTTTGTGCGTCTGTCTATCTCTGTTTCTGCCTCTGTCTCTGTATGTCTGTCTGTCTGTCTCTGTCTCTGTCTGTCTGTCTGTCTGTCTGTCTGTCTGTCTCTCTCTCTCTCTCTCCTCTCTCTCTCTCTCTCTCTCTCTCTCTCTCTCTCTCTCTCTCACCCCTTAGTTCTGTTTAACAGAGCTGTTATGAAGCGAGGTCTCGGAGTTATTTAACAGCTTAGTGTCTTGGCAATATCATACGATTATTATTCTATTATAGTACTGCAGTTTATGCACACATGTGTTTTGTGTGCGTATGAACGATGCTTTGACGTTATCCCCTTCAGATGGGACTGTGGCTTGATGAATAAATTTAAATGTCTTTTCTTTCATCTTTCTCTGTCTCTCTCCGGCACTGCTTCTCTCTTTCTCCACAACACTTCCCCTCAGTGTAACCCCGCCACATACAACAACAACAACAATAACAAATAACTACTACTACTGCTTGATATTCTTAGTTTTAATCCTTTTGTTCTGTTGCGTTCTGCCACTATTCTCTCTCTCTCTCTCTCTCCTCTCTCTCTCTCTCTCTCTCTCTCTCTCTCTCTCTGTCTCTGGATGTGTCTGTCTGTCTGTCTGTCTGTCTGTCTGTCTGTCTGTCTGTCTGTTCTCTCTCTCTCTCTCTCTCTCTCCTCTCTCTCTCTCTCTCTCTCTCTCTCTCTCTCTCTCTCTCTCTCCCCTACTCATTGTTCACAGCAAAAACGAAATCTTTTAGATACGCACACATCAACTGGGACAAGCTCTTTGAGGTTATTTGTGGGCCATTGGCTCTCGTCCATCATATCCGAGTGTAATCTCGTTTCTGTTCTCAGATGTGTAACAAATACAACTTTGAAACTTTATGCACACTAAAAGTTCAGAATTAGTTTTGAAAGAAAGGAAAAGAATATTACAGTATAGAGTGCTCTGATGTTTTTGTATTAACCACGGAACGTGTTCTCTTTTCTTTCGTATCCCCCCCCCCCCCCCCCCCCTCTTTTTTTTTTTCGGATGGCTATATTTTGTGAATTCGGACTGCTGCTATATCTATTAAGATGTTTGTTCATTGACATTACAATACAATTCATCACAATCTTATTCATCATAATGTCTCAATATCTGCATCATTGAGAGATCTGTTGAGGTCCTTGGTCTTTGATTATCATCACCATCATCATCGTCGTCGTCGTCATAATCTTCATCATCATCATCATCAACATCGAGGTCGTCTACGTCGTCGTCGTCATCCTCCTCAATTTCCTCCTCCTCCTGCTCCTCCGTTGGAGAAAATTTGCCTTGCTGACATGTTCGATGTTTGAACTTGACATAAAGTAACAAACAGCAAACATATCTAGGTAATTGAAAACATGTATTTCAGACATTGAGATATCTGGCCAATTGAAAGTTTGAATAATATAAGAATAAAGAGAAGGGGACTGAAATAAAACTGAAAGTAAAGAAAAAAAAGACATGGCCATCTAAGGAATATGTCGGAGGAGGGGGAGGGGGAATTCAGTAGGAATGAGGAGCGTAAAAGGAGACCATGAGTGAATGAGACACAGCCAGAATGTATCAAACAATAAATGAAAAAGAAAATTCCATACATCTGTAAATTACGAAGTGTGCATTGTTCAACAACACACATAGTGTCTTTGTATAGAACAAAATAAAGACAAGCAAAAAAAAAAAATGTATATATACATACATTCATATATATTGACTTCCATAACAAACGCGAAAAATTGAAAGGCTATTTTTCGGGTGAAAAGGGGTGAATATACAATATTGAACCATTGTGGCAAGTTGTTTGGGTGCAAGACTCACATGCAGTGAAAACATTGTGTGAGCAACACATCATTCCCGGTATTGGAGGGTCAACAAAAATGGCAAACTGGTTGCTGCATGTGAGGCACGTGCACACCATGCAGAGCAAAGTTAACCAGCGACAAGTACGCAGGCATGCAGCCTTTATAAAGCCGCGCTACAAGATTCAGGTAACGACTTGCCGTTTGAGCGCTACAGAGATGCCAAGACTACGAGCAGAGGAACGCAATCGTGCCGTAGGCCATCTGGAGGCTGGTGTATATATACAATCTGTACAATTGTGACCAATAAAATTCACCCCCAACCTTCAGCTTGTTTTGTTTTCGCTTTTTTTTTTTAATGGAAGTCAGTATGTGTGTGTGTGTATATATATATATATAATATATATATATATATACTACGCACAAAAAGTTAAGGATCGGTATGTGAAAACAGGTGCGTAATAAACTCAGTTCACTACTGTTATTTATTTCTTAGTCTAGCCAAATTGTCATGAATTCTTGTTCAGCTGTAAGTGGGCGATGTTGTGTTAGTGCGAAAATTGCACGGGATTCTCTACTACTGAGCTGGGCCGCAAACGGAAAAGCGGAAACTTGCGAAAAATGACCTTGTTTTGGACCGTTCTGCCTGAACACATTGCACTTGCCAGATGGAAAAACCATTATGCACGTGCAAGCACTGCTGTTTATGTGTGAGATGCTGTCGCTCGCTTGGCTATATAAGAAGACATTCCACCAGTAGTAGGCCTGATCTGACCACGCCTCCACGACGAAAATTAAGCGAGTTGGATAGGGGACGAGCTGTTGCATGGTTCCAAGATGGTGTTCCCAAGCGAGAAGTGGCCAGGCGACTTCATGTGTCCATCTCGGTCATTATCCGACTGATTCAACGCTTCACAGCCACTGGGATTGTCCATGAAAGACGCAGATCTGGTCGACCGAAGAAGACAACCCCACGTGACGATCGTCTCATTGAACGACAAGCCCTGCAGACAAGAACAGCCTCTTCCAGCATAATTCAAAGGCAGTTCAGGGTGGCTACTAACATCAACATCAGCCAGCAGACCATACAGAACCGCCTACATGGGTTTAATCTCTGTTCTCGTCGCCCAGCAGTACGGCCACGCTTAACTCCAGCCCATAGGGCAGCACGCCGCGCCTTCTGCGCACGTCACGTGAGGTGGACACGTCAGCAATGGTCCCAGGTCCTGTTCAGTGATGAATCACGCTTCACCCTTCACCACAACGACGGCCGACTGAGGGTCTGGAGGCGCCCAGGGCAACGCTTTACTGACGCCACTGTCCAAGAAAAGGTGGCCTTTGGTGGAGGTTCTGTAATGGTCTGGGGGCCTTCAGCCTTCACCACAGAACACCCTTGTATCATGTACAGGGTAACCTGACTGGCATCCGATACCGGGATGAGATCCTTGACCGCTGGCTGTGCCTACACTGCAGCAGATGGGACCGAGGGCTGTCTACCAGGATGACAATGCTCGCCCCCACAGGGCCAGGGTGGTCAACGACTTCCTGCAGCAGTCTGGAGTCAACAGAATGGAGTGGCCAGCATGCAGTCCCGATCTCAACCCGATTGAGAACCTCTGGGATGAGCTGGATTGCAAAGTGAGGAGCCACCCCCCTCCCAGGGATGCCCAACACCTCTACCAGATGCTGCAGGCTGAGTGGCAGGCGCTTCCACAGAGGATCTTCACCAACCTGGTCAACTCGATGAGGACTCGCTGCGTCGAGTGCCAGAACAGCCATGGTGGTTACACGCATTACTGAGCTTTTGGGAGCATCAGTATGCCCTGTCTTGTGATTTCAATGACTTGGGGAAATCAAATTTGGATACGTACCCACTTTAATCAAATGTACACACCAAACGATTGCTCGAGATTGAAGGCAATTGTGTATCGTTATCACTAAAGAATGGAATTAAATGTTGGCCAAACTTCAACGCATTGACTTTCTTATTTTGACAGTTATGAATGTTTGTGAAAGTGATCCTTAACTTTTTGT
This sequence comes from Conus canariensis, assembly GCA_033310375.1. Classification (NCBI taxonomy): domain Eukaryota; kingdom Metazoa; phylum Mollusca; class Gastropoda; order Neogastropoda; family Conidae; genus Conus; species Conus canariensis. Next base: position 28,831,321 of record CM065728.1, read on the forward strand.
GTGTAGCTTATATATATATCTGGAGGCTGGTGTGGATGCCAGGCAGGTATATATATATATATATATATTATATATATATATATATATATATATATATATATATATATATACGATGTTACCCTGCAACAGAAACATAAAAAGGAAGTATGAAAAATATGGAGATGCAGCCCCCCCCCTACCCCCCCCCCCCCCCCCCCCCCCTTCTCCGTTCTCCCTTTGCCGCTTTCAAGCCTTCAACTCTCCCATCCCGCATTTCCATTCCGCTCCCCCCCCCCCCCCCCCTCTTTATTTAACAGGCAGATTAATTTGACACACCGTTTTTCCGTTTATGTTTGCACGTACATTGATTGGCATTTAAAATACATAAAATACATATCACCAGGTTTCAATCAGGGATTTTTAATCTCTCAGCATTTACTTGTCGCTATAGGAAATAAACAAATTCTTTTAGTTGCCCTTCTAGTACAAACAATAAAGTTAACAGGAATGTTTTCGTGCCCTAATTCAAACGTAACACACACACACACACACACACACACACACACACACACACACACACACACACACACACACACACGAACGCACGCACGCACGCACGGACGCACGCTCGCACGCACACACACACACACACACGCACGCACGCACGCACACACGTACGCACGCACGCACGCACGCGCGCGCGCGCGCGCGCGCGCACACACACACACACACACACACACACACGGATGACAGTATGCGGCCACTTAATTGCTTGGTTATGCAGATATTATAATTGTAATGTTTCGTCAATTATTCCAAACATGTTTTTATTTATATTACCCTCTCAGGAGGGTCACATCCCTTCCACCCCCCCCTCTCTCTCTCTCTCTCTCTCTCTCTCTCTCTCCCCTCCACCTCTCTCTCTCTCTCTCTCTCTCTCTCTCTCTCATTTCCAATTCTAGTTGTTTATTTTATCGATTTGGATAACAGTGATCGGACACGTGGGTCCAATTAGATGCGCATGCATTGGATCAGCAGAGATGACGACTGACAACGATGTGACATTGATTAAAGATAATACCCACATAATTCACTTAAGGAGAGCGAGTGAGGGAAACTGAGCAGGGGATGTGTAATGTTGGGATGGTTATGGCAGGGGAGAACGGTATAAGGGTGGGGTTGGAGTGACAGTGCGATAAGGAATGGCAGATAGTGTGGGTGGAGTGGGAACAAGTGAAGGAAACATGACGGATACAGATGCTGTGTGGGCCATTTTGAGTGGGGTATCCATAGGAGAAAATATGCGATCGTATTGTACATCGTGAATGTACTCTCTCTCTCTCTCTCTCTCTCTCTCTCTCTCTCTCTCTCTCTCTCTCTCTCTCTCTCTCTCTCTCTCTCTCTCTCTGCACGAGCAAACAAAAACAATCCTTTTAGACAGCGAAGAACCGGCATGCCCAAGTCCTGTGGGATTTAACACGGACCATTTGCTCCCATCTATCAAATCGAACAGAAATCTGGTTTTGTGACCTGAAATCCGATCCTTCTCTCCCCTCTCCTAACGACTTAAAAACTTTCGAAATTAATCCTTTTAATTCCAGGGTTGTACGCAAAACAACAACAAAAAAATCATCCAATGAACTCAATATATATCAGATAACAGTTTTTATGTATTCTTCGAACACATTTCTATTCATTATCATCGTCGACATCGTCTCTACTTTCTGTGTGCCTGCCTATCTTCAACGCACACACATCCATTCCCCTGCCGCCCCCCCTCCCCCCCCCCCCCCCTGTCCACCACCTGTGTCTGTCTCTATCTTTTTCTTTAAGTCTGTCTGTCTGTCTGTCTGTCTGTCTGTCTGTCCTCTCTCTTCTCTCCTCTCTCTCTCTCTCTCTCTCTCTCTCTCTCTCTCTCTCTCTCTCTCTGTGACTTGACGGGTGAAGAATTCTAGCTTTCAAGATATGATTCAGGAACGTTTACTGCTAATGGATTATTCTTGAACTTTTCAAACTTTTGTTGTGCAGTGACTCAGGTAAGTGACCAGTTACATTGAAACTGACGGGGAGGGGGGCGGGGAAGGGGGGGGGGGGGTATTAGAGTGGAAACTGTAATAGGCTTTTTTTCTTTGGCGGACTACCTACTGGATCAAATATGGATATATTTATGTGAGCCAAGGCACGGATACCGCAGACTGTTTTGGTTGACATTATCATTTTTAGGGGGAAGGGGGGGGGGGGGGGGGGGGGGGTCCGTATTAAAGTGGTTTTTGGTTGACAGAATTTTTTTTTCTTTTAAGTCTTTGCCAAATTATTAATGTAATGACAGTGAAACTGTTAGCCTACACTCGTTTTCCTCCACTACACAGTTGTTTAACATATATACGGTCTTATAGTTATCTCTGTTCTCGTATCTCTGCTCCCCTTCCCCCCTGCGAAGGACTTTGTGTGTCTCTGTCCATATCTCTATATTTTTCTCTACCAGTGTTTGTCTTTATCCTTTTGTCTGTCTGTCTGTCTGTCTTTTTTCAAGTCTGTCTGTCTGTCTGTCTGTCTGTCTGTCTCTCTCTCTTCTCTCTCTCTCTCTTTCACACACACACACACACACACACACACACACACGTACGCACGCACGCGCGCGCGCGCGCGCGCGCACCACACACACACACACACACACACACACACACACACACACACACACACACACACACACACACACATTCTCATTCTCATTCGCAGCTCACTCTGCACCCCACCTTTAGCCAATCTCTCCCACCGTCCACCCCCCACCCCCCACCCCACCCCACCCCACAAGAGAGGAGCAGCCGTCTTTGGACTCGCTTACAAACGACTTGCGTCAACAGTTAGAGAATCCTCCATTCGCCCTCATTAACCTTCGTCTGTCAGCACAATCTTATTGTTATCCCGGAAAGCAAACTCTTCGTCAGGGAAACTTGAAGCATTGTCAGCATTGAGACCTGCAGTTGAGCGGGGATCTTCTGAAGGAACAACCCCATTTTTGAAAGTGATGCTGAGACTGCAACCAATTTGTAGGGAACGATTTGATAGCCATCAAGGGATATCCATGCTTCATTGTACTCTCCTTTTGTTAATCAGGGCCTAAAACCAAATTCGCGCACGCGTGTGTGTGTATGTGTGTGTGTGTGTGTGTGTGTGTGTGTGTGTGTGTGTGTGTGTGTGTGTGTGTGTGTGTGTGTAAGAATCAGAACTGGTCATGAAGGTCACGTTGACTTAACTGACATAACCATCTGCGCACCATGACAGTAACGTACAGGAAACGGGCATCACGAACCATTTTCTGTTTTTGTCTTATATAAAGAAAGCAGTTATATTATTGGTAGTATCTGTTATTATGACTATACTAATGATGTTCAGAATAAGATGTCTTTTTCTTGTTCGACTTGTTCCTCTTGTTCGTATTCTTCTTTGTCATTATTCTTGTTGTTTTCATAATCATCATCACCATCATCATCATCATCATCATCATCATCATCATCATCATCACCATCATCATCATCATCATCATCATCAGCATCATCATCAGCATCATCATCGTCATCATCATCATCACCACCACCACCACCACCATTCTTATTATTATTACTATTATTATTAAAATCAGTAATAGTAGTAGTAGTATAGTAGTAGTAGTAGTAGTAGTAGTAGCAGCAGCAGTAGTCTTGTTATTGTTATTATTGTTATTATCATCATCATCATCATCATCATCATCATCATCATCATCATCATTGCATTGTTGTTGTTGTTGCTGCTGTTGTTGTTGTTGTTATCATTATCATTGTTGTCGTTGTCGTTGTTGTTACTATTTTTAACATTGGTAGTAGCAGTAGTAGTAACAGCAGCAGCAGCAGTAGCAGCAGCAGCAGCAGCAGCAGCAGCAGTAGTAGTAGTAATAGTAGTAGTAGTAGTAGTTGTAGTAGTAGTAGTAGTAGTAGTAGTAGTAGTAGTAGTAGTAACGGCAGTAGTAGTAGATAGACGGACATATAGATCTCGTTTAAGTGTACAAGCTGTTCATTTCACAATGTTGCAATCTGTGCGACCGTTAACAATCCTAATGAATACACACGCATGACACACACTAGCCTTTACAATCTCTCTCTCTCTCTCTCTCTCTCTCTCTCTTCTCTCTCTCTCTCTCTCTCTCTCTCTCTCTCTCTCTCTCTCTCAGTGCACCAGCAAATAGTGCCGGTGAAATAGTGAAATAGTGCTGGTGCATGACAAAAAACGGGATTATCAAGACTGAAGAAGAATGAAACTATGGAAAAGAGCAGATTCAGTTTCATTTCTTTGGGGTTTTGATGTCTCTTATTTTCAGAATGGGAAACGTGAAATTAGATACAAAACATTTAATGACAAACACGCAGAGAGAGAGAGAGAGAGAGAGAGAGAGAGAGAGTAAGAGACAGACAGACAGAGAGACAGACAGACAGACAGAGAGACAGAGACAGACAGACAAACAAGCAGACAGACGGAGAGACAGAGCCACAGAGACACAGAGAGATACAGAGACAGAGAGAGACAGAGAGAGAGACAGGCAGACAGACAGGCAGGCAGACAGACCGACAGACAGAGAGATAGACAGACTGACAGACAGACAGACTGACTGACTGACTGACAGAGAAGCAGCGAGGAACGTCCCAACACTGACATTCCCGAGAGGTCCAGTGTCTTGGTAGAAAGCAGACTCCCCAGCGTATAATCCCTGTCCCGACTCTGTGGCTTCCTTGGCTTGCTGGAATCTTCCATCGCAACCATGGTTTAAACTCCATTGTTGGGATTGTTCCAGTAATAACTCATGTGTCTTTTCTCAGCATCTCTTACTGTTTATTCATGATGACAGGGATGTCATAATTATCATTGAGACATGTGTCAATATCTTTCATTTTGGTTTTCCAGTTCTTTTAATGAACTGTGAATACGAAAGAAAAACAAAACAGTGTGTGTGTGTTTCCTTTTACAAATATAATGAGCTGGTGCCATCTAGAAAATAAAAAAGTAAAGAAACAACAATGAATGAATAGACGGATTCATACGTCTGAGAAACAAAAAAAAGCATCACAAATAATTGCTTTCTTTCTTTGTTTCTTTGTCCACAACCCTCTCACTGTCTCTCGCCGGATATGATGCCCGTCTCGCTTATTCCAGTCTCGCATGCACTGCACGCAACTGGCTTTTTAGCCAGTATATGCACATTAGTGGGTCCAGTTTTGTCTCTCCTTTAACATATGTAATTCAAATCCAGGGTATGGAAAGATGAAGTAAGGAAAGACAATACGCGCAGGTACATGGCTCGTTTGACTATCTGTCAGTTTGTCTGTGTCTCCATCTATCTATCTATCTATCTATCTATCTATCTATCTATCTATCTATCTATCTATCATCTATCGATCTGTCTATCTGTCTGTCTGTCTGTGTGTCTGTCTGTTTGTCTGTCCGACTGTCTATCTATCCATCCATCCATCCATGCATCTGTTCGTCTGTCGGTCCATCCGTTGGTATGTCTGTCCATCCATCCATCTTTCTGACTATCCATCCATCCATCTCTCTCTCTCTCTCTCTCTCTCTCTCTCTCTCTCTCTCTCTCTTCTCTGCCTGTTCATCAGTGCATCTGTGTGTCTGTGCGTCCGTCCGCCCGTTTCTCTCTGTCCCTATCCCTGTCTCTGTCTGTCCGTCTGCCTGTCTGTCTCTCTGTCTGTCTGTCTGTCTATCTGTTTGTCTGTCCGTCCGTCAGTCAATCTATGTATCTATCTATGTATCTATCTATAAAACTTCATGCATACAGAGAGAGAGAGCGAGGAGAGAGAGAGAGAGAGAGAGAGACAGACAGACAGACAGACAGACAGACAGACCGACCGACCGACCGACCGACCGACAGACAGACAGACAGACAGACAGACAGACAGACAGACAGGTAAACCGAAACAAAGACAGAGAGACAGAGACAGACAGACAGAGCTAGGTGTGTGTGTGTGTGTGTGTGTGTGTGTGTGTGTGTGTGTGTGTGTGTGTGTGTGGTCCCCTGCAGATGCACATGCGTGCACGCGCAAGAGAGAGAGAGAGAGAGAGAGAGAGAGAGAGAGAGAGGGGGGGGGGGGCGGCGGCGCCAAAGTGGAATGAAATCCAGTATCGTGTGCGATTTGTTCATTTTAAGATATGGGCGAGGCACCCTGCTGCGGGGCTTTGGTTGAAAGACCTGATGGAGAAATCGAGAGTAAGTCAAAGACGGCACCGACTTCGGAGAAAGAAAAGGAAAATAGGACGCCTCATTGATGTAAAAATTATTTTTAAATGAACGTCTGGGGGGTCCTTGTATAATGTGCATCTTAAAAGCAGGTGTTGATATCCGTTTGGGGGGGGGGGGGGGGAAGAAATATCTTCACCATCACTAATTCATTTTTTTTATTATCTCAGTGAAACAGAATCAGATACTTTGTAAATGATGATTGATCTTGTCAAAGGGCCACTCAGTTTAAAACATAATTCGAGAGAGAGAGAGAGAGAGAGAGAGAGAGAGAGAGAGAGAGAGAGAGAGAGAGAGAGAGAGAGTCGCACAAACACATAGAAGACCAACGTTGAAAAGAAAGTGTGGGAAACATACTCTCGACGAAAGGTCCTGCACATATTGTAATCACTCCAAGCTTCCTCATCGTAACAAAAACAGACTGCCCACATGCATTGTAATTACTACTGTTCTGTATGGTCATTGATTTAATAAAGCCTGCTGCTTCATTGTGCAAAGTACAGGTATGATCTACTGGTGTATCCTTCTAATCGAAATCATTTCTGATGATGATGATGAAATTCTTACACAGAGTTTGCAATACATAGTCCCCAGCCTATTAGTCAGTTTCCGCTTGAAGGAAGGAAGAAGAAAGGAAATGGCATATGATTATTATGTTACATCTTGCACACACGTAAAATCCCATCACCAACTTTCCGAAGAGAAGGCCAGGTTGGCTGTTGGTATGGATGGCACGTTACACACAACATGCATCATGCGTGAGGAATGGCAAGAATGAAGGAAGTAAGGAACTTGAGTGAACGATATTGAACGATATTGACTGGATGACACGGGAAATGACTGAATGAAGCGCCAGCTGGCAGCTCTTCAGTCGGCACTTCCCAGGTAGGCAGCCCGTTGTGTAAACGAGTGTGGATTGTAGGGCGCTTAGAGTTTGGTCTCTAGCCGAGGATAGGCGCTATGTAAGTATCAATAATAATAATAATAATAATAATGATAACTTACAAAATAAAAACGGGATTCGCTCTGATAAGAAAGCAGGCGAGGAGGCAGGAAGAGAGGCTGGGGGGATGGGTGGGCGTGGGGGAAAAGGGAAGGGCTTGAACATGCAGAGAGGAGAGAGAAGGTTGGGAGAGAGACTGGGTCTGTGGGTGGCTTGGGCAAAAGAGGAATGGTGAAGCGAGGCGCAGGGGACGGGATGTAGCCAGAGTAACTGGTGAGGGGGGGGGGGGGGGGGTGAGGAACAGTGGAAGGGGCAGGAGAGGCGAAGGGGGGATAGAAAGGCTATGAAGAGCAGGATGCAGAGAGAGAGCGGGGGTCGCAAAAAATAAAAGAAGACAAACGGATAGGCTCTGAAACATCTTTAACGTGTTTGAACTGTCGAAACTTTCTTCAGGAGAGAGAGAGAGAGAGAGAGAGAGAGAGAGAGAGAGAGAGAGAGAGAGAGAGAGAGAGGGGAGCGACTCTCTCTCTCTCTCTCTCTCTCTCTCTCTCTTTCTTTCTTTCTTCTTCTTCTTCTTCTTCTTCTTCTTCTTCTTCTTCTTCTTCTTCTTTACCCTGTGTTCTCTTTTTGTTTCTTTTTTGCATGTTTCAAGTTACCATTTCTTTCTGTTTCCCATTTCTTTCTTTCCTTATTTTTTTCCTTTCCTTTCCTTTTCTTCTGAGGAGAAAAATGACGTGTGTCATTAGGCACTTGTAATGAGCGATCTTCTGTTAACGTGTTTTCACCAGAATTAGTCATATAACACGGTAAGCACATGTGACAGTTGTTGTTACATACTACCTTGTCATCTCCATTGACGTCAATGAAAAAGTGATCCGTTGTAATGAATCTCAACCAACCATGCTTTGCACATTCGCTATTCCACAGACGCTCTGTGACCGGCACCTTGGTGATCAGGGCTCTCACTGTCATGTCTTTATTATTTTCTTCAGTTTGGGTGAGATTTGGGTTTGTCAGTCTGAGGTTCACAAAGACACGGTATCCCAGACTAAACGTTCGCAGTTCCACAGTTCAGATGAAGGTAAGGGTAGTTGTGCGTCATTAGCAGTACTGTGTATGCAGACTGGCTTTCTTGAGTACTTATTTGCAGACAGAGGCTGGTGTTTTTCTGTCCATGTTGGATGTAGGTAAAGTCTGATGTTCTTCCATCCGAAGAAGCTGAATGCAGCAGACAGCAGACGATGCTACGAGGAGCCAGGTTCCATTTTCTTCCACCAGTCTGCAGTTCGGCACCTAATTTCCCATTTGATCTGTCTTCAGGGCCTCTGGGTGGCTGTCTACATGGCAGGGTGTATCTCTGTGTCTCAGTACACAGATTTCAAGTTGACTGAACACTGTGAAGCCTGGAGATCACGTTTTGAAGGTGTCAGGAATTAACAAAGTTTCTTCCTCTCTTAAATTTGTCCTTTCCCTCCCTCATTCTCTTTCTGTCTGTGCTGAGAAGCAGCGAAAGTCCTGAACTTCCTCAGAGAGCGCAGCGTAAAAATGTCTTATACTAGAAATTTTCCGGATCGATATGATACGGCCTGAATCTAAACCAAAATGGGTCTAACAATCATGTTCACAGAGGTTATATCAGTGTCTCTTTGTCAGTTGCTGAAACTGTTGAGCTAGGAAGCCGTAATTTTACAAACAACGACAAAAACCGTATTATATATGAATAGATCATTCCAATATTGTGACGCGCTTTCAACTTCGGTGTGTGTAGAAACGCAACACGAGGAGTGTTGATTAGTTTGTACACGGAGCAGGCAAGACCAGAGCTGGAAATAGAAACCAATCGTCCCAACCATGACATGAATTTAATACGCCTGTATTCCATTTACATTATGATGTAGCGTTAATTGTGTTCAGTATACTTGATCGAAGAAACACCTACAATTATGTTTCAATGTATTATTTGTTCAAAGTAAAAAAAAAAGTCATTGAAATGATTTTTTTTTAATCACAATCCACATTTTTTTTTTTTTTTTTTTTTTTGTATCAACGCTCGATTTACAGAGAAAAAATCGGTTCCAGTCGAGAGAGAGAGAGAGAGAGAGAGGAGAGAGAGAGAGAGAGAGAGAGAGAGAGAGGTGAATATTTGATTTTAGGTGTACGTATTGCCCCACCGCTCCCCTTTTTTAACCCCTCCCCTTCTTTCCTGCTCCAGTAATGCTGTTAGCTTTTCACTCATTGTTCATCCCTATTCGTTTGAATCTACTGTTACTGTTATCAGCATATTTATCATCAACACTCCCTCTCTGCTCTGACAGTACTGTAAACCTTTTCTCATTTCACTTCTCTATTCCTTTCCACCAACTATTATCATCACACATTTGACTTTTATCATTATTACGATCATTATAATTGTCATCATCACATCAATGCCATTATCAACATTATCTTCATCAACCCCATCATAAGAAATTCCTCGATTATATTCATTAACTTAAAATTAATATTATCATCACCATCATTATCACAATTTTGATAATCGTTAGTTCTTACTCTGTTTTGTGTTACTATTATCATCATTATTATCTGTTGTTACAACTTCAAAAGTGTTACAAATATTATACTTGACAAATGTTATTAATGTCATCATTATACATTATTATATTTCTGGCATTCCAACCTACCATTTTCCTGCCCCCCACAGCACCACTATCATTATTTATTTGATTATGATCACGATTATTAGAATGACTGTTAATATACTTATTAGATGCCATCTTTCTCATAATCTATACCCTCCTCCTTCTTCTCTTTGTTCTTCCTGTCCTCTCCCCCCCCCCCCCCTCCACCATCTTCCTCTTCCTTCCTTCCTTCATAGTTATTATTATTATTATTATGTTGTTATTATCATCACCATTATTATTAATATTGTTACTATCATTATTACTATCATCATCATCGTCGTCATCATCGTCGTCGTCGTCATCATCGTCGTCGTCATCGTCGTCATCATCATCATCATCATCGTCGTCATCGTCATCGTCGTCATCGTCATCGTCGTCATCGTCGTCGTCGTCGTCGTCGTCGTGTCGTCGTCGTCGTCCTTCTTCTTCTTCTTATTATTATTACTGTTATTATCATATTTATCATTATTAATATCATCATCATCACCATCACCATCATCATCATCATTATCATTTTTGCTACCATTTCTTTTACTGTTCTTTCTATTACTATCATCATGAGAACGTGTGTGTGTGTGTGTGTGTGTGTGTGTGTGTGTGTGTGTGTGTGTGTGTGTGCGTGCGTGCGTGCGTGCGTGCGTGCGTGTCCGTGTGTGTGTGTGTGTGTGTGTGTGTGTGTTAGCAATACTAGATACCAACATCTGGCTTGCAGTTGTTAAAACTAGGCGGTCTCGCTACTGTATCCTTGTTACCAGGTAATGAGAAGCACTACCATTTACACAGGTGGAAAGCTCATCGGAAGCGGGTAATCCTCCTTTTCTGTTTGTAAAGTATCTGCAAAATGCACAGATGAACACTTAGTGAAGGACACATGACGTGTTGGAAGCCGTATTGGCTTACTCCCAACGTTTACATTAAGGCCTGTTAAATGCGATTGTGACGTCAACGTAAATTATGACGTCAACTTAAAATGACATAGGTAACTACATGACGAAAATAATAATATTGACGGAAGAAGAGAGCAAGAACTAACGGCCGAGGCTTTGGTGTCCAGCCTAATTTATTTTGTTTTAATCGTCGTTTTCTCCGTAGTGTTACTATGTGGAGAGGCTGACTTTCAAGTCAGTAGTACGTTGATATTCACTGTGTATGTGCGATACTTCTGATGACGGTACCAGCGAAATATGTACCAGGAAATTTAATTGTTACAGAAATGTTGTGAATGCTGTGTCGCCGAGAGTGACTTAAAACTCCTGCAAGAATATTTATGTGCTCTAATTGTACCACCTCATGTGTGTCGGTGGGCTGAGTTTATTGATGTGAACTTTGTAATATCAATACACGGAGAAGCTAATTAATTTTTGTTTTAGATCAACAATACGTGGAATCGAAGTTTATTGTGTTCTATGGGACTTTGCTGAAATCGTGTTCTCCGGGGATTCAATATTGGTTCCTGTGCCTTGTGAATCTACAGTTCTTCTATGGTTTACTGTGCTTTATGAATCTGCGGCTCTTCTTCTGTGGATTGCTGTGCTTTGTGAATCTGCGGTTCTTCTTCTGTGGATTGCTGTGCTTTGTGAATCTGCGGTTCTTCTTCTATGGATTGCTGTGCTTTATGAATCTGCGGTTCTTCTTCTGTGGATTGCTGTGCTTTGTGAATCTGCGGTTCTTCTGCTATGGATTACTGTGCCTTGTGAATTTGCGGTTCTTCTGATAGTTTGACGTGATTTATTGTGCTTGTTGTGTGGAGACCCTGTTTCTTCTTCTTCATCGCTTGTGTTTGTGAACGGCTGTGCTTATTATGTGGGGACCTTGGTTATCCTTATTTGTCTTCTTTTAGTGTTATAGACTGTGGCTTGGGTACTGTGGAACCGAGTGTGTTGACTGCATATGTGAGACACTGTGGACGGCGCCGGCGAGATCTGTGAGTGATATCAAGATATGTACTATGATATGCTGATATCTGATGACTGAAGTTCCTATGTATTGATATCTTGATCTGTATGCTATGTAGTGACATGTATTGATTTGTACCAGTTCACATGAAGGTATGTTTGATGGTTCAGGCAGCATAATTATAAAGAAAAAAAATCTGACTCGTGTGTTGCCTGGCTATCCATGTGCGTTTGGTGTGGGTGTGCGTAGGGAATAATTATTACACGCATCCAAACTTTTGAGAGCGAGAGTCAGACAGCAAAATACGCACCGCACACCATCCGTAACAGCGATGTTGAAACGACTAATCTTACATGACATTTTGGTTGTGTCCTCAACAAGCGCTTGTGTAATATGGATTTGCCCTGATCCACTAAGATTGTTCTGCGTCCAGGTTTTCGGAGAAGGAAGACTTTTTTCAACACAAATGGCCTTGTCATTGTTCATGCTCCGCATTAGATGTCTGCACTCACCACTTATCACCAAACTGGAACCGTTCTTCACAAAATGACGAAGTGTGTCCACGTGCATTGTCCCCTTGCAAGCACTTATACAGCCTTGCTTCTTCATGACAACACCAGTCTTCACTGGGTCTAGGCGACCGAAACCAACTTTGGTCATCGAAGTGCGCAAGTGTTTCTCCAGCAACTCCTGAGTCTTTTTTCTTTTTAATTTTGTTTTTCTTTTTCCGTTTGTTTTTCCTGTTCGGCTTGTGCTTGTTTTGGCAGAGGTTTGTAGGATGGCCATTTTCACAAAAGTAAGACCTGGTCAAAGACAGTGGTTTCAGAACTTCGCGCAGTGCTTCTTATTGGAGAAAACAAACGAACAAACAAACAATGGTGGTTAAGACATCTTCAGCATTGTTTCGCTTGGGGGAGGAGTAATTTTTTGAAGGAATGTCGAAGGTAAAATTAAAGCGGCCTGTCAGTTTTTTCCACAATCCCATGGGGCGGAGGAGGGAGGGGGAGGGGTCGAGTCTCTCTCTGTCTCTGTCTCTGTCTCTCTCTCTCTCTCTCTCTCTCTCTCTCTCTCTCTCTCTCTCTCTCTCCACATACACACAGACACAGACACACACAGACACAGACACACACGCACACACACACACACACACACACACACACACACACACACACACACACACACACACACACACACCAGATCTAACGGAAGATGTTCTTACATACTGGCAATACAGCAAACAACAACAGCAAATCCTGTTGACGCATGGGTAGCTATGATGTCCTGGCATGTTAGAGGTTTCTGATGGCTGAAGTGTTTCCTTGGCGATGCCGCGATTTCTCTTGTGGTAGTGTTTATCAGTTTCCGGCTGGGTTACCTTTTCTTTGACCTGTCGCACACATCAGAGGGTCACATGGTTGTCCTCACTGCGAGATGTGTCCTTTGTATTTATCATTGGTACTGTGCCTTGGCGAAGCCTCCACGGGGGTTTCCATGAACATGACTTGCTCTATTGTCGGTTCAGGCCTTCGTCAGGAAAATGACGTAACGTTCCCAGCGTGACTGACTTACAGGGATTGTGCGACGAGGAGCAAGGGGCAGGCGATTATGCCAGGGAGCTTAGATGCCTATAGTCGTAGCCAGCATATGCACATGCGGTTGCTGATAGTAGGAAGCTGGCATTTGCATACGTCCGAATGAAGAGAAACTTTGGTTGTTCACTTTGCGCATGGTCATTCGATGACTTGAAAGAGATGGTTGGTAAAGTGGACTGGAAAAACATTTGTGTAATAAAAAAAGTGTCGTTGAATTGTAACACTAGTGTAAATCTCTCTCTCCCTATCTCTCTCTCTCTCTCTCTCTCTCTCTCTCTCTCTCTCTCTCTCTCTCTCTCTCCTGCCAGGCATTTTGTGTTCGTGTCCGCGTATCTTACTCAACTTTACGCACGCTACGCAACTGGTTTTCACAAGTCAGTAACGTATCACTACGGCATCGTTCTCGTGTTTTTTATCACTTTGTCATACTTTTTTCCCCAACAAAGAAGCTAAACTACATGAAATCATTACGCGTACTTTGAAGAAAATAGTTTTAATGCGTTCGTCCTGTTTCCCGTGCGTCTGCAGAAATATTTACTGAGTATTTACTGAGTATCCCTCTTTACTTGGCTACTTATGGACAAACATAGGATTTTTTACTGGAGAGAGAGAGAGAGAGAGAGAGAGAGAGAGAGAGAGAGAGAGAGACAGACAGACAGACAGACAGACAGACAGACAGACAGAGACAGAGAGACAGAAAGACAGAGACAGACAGTCAGACAGACTGAGAGAGGGTAAATGGATGACTCAGAGCATGAAGAACACAGGGGATGGAGCCAGCATCGAGTTTCTTGCTGGCAGCTCTGACAGCGAATCCTGCTCAATATCCCACTAACTACAGCGCTGAGACAGGTGACCTTCTCTTTGATACCTTTTTTCTGAACCAGAGAGGAAACACTGCCAGACCACAGAGACGTTTTGTCAAAGGATGTCAATCCATCCTGCAGAGGACAGATCACGCAAGAAA
>CM065728.1:28870658-28878158 GCA_033310375.1 Conus canariensis
CTCTCTCTCTCCGTATTGCCAAACAAAAGGAAGAGAAATGCACAAATAATGACTCGAATGATAAAAAATAATCAGTTTATTGTTAAGTATTTCTGGAACAAGGATTATGCCCTAGTATTCAATCGTTCCATGTGCTCTCAAGATGTTAAAGAGAAGATGGCAACAGCCGAAGGTCTTATACATAGTGATGTAAATGAAGCAATACGCAGATTTGAGGTGATCATGAAAGATCAAGCTGAAATTATGAAGAAAAAGGCAGTTTTAAATAAAAGTATTCCTAGTGATGATAATTGGTATGATAAGGACTGTAAAACATCAAAACGTAAAATGCTAGTTTGTGGAGAAATTTTTGTATAACTTTGGATAAAGATGATCGAGTCGCGTTCTGTGTTGCAAGACGTGAATATAAAAATCTAAATAAAAGGAAAAAGAAAGAACACAATGATTCATTGCTAAATGTATTGATTAATTCTGTGAAGAGTCAACAGGAATTTTGGGAAACTGTACACAAGATTGCAAGGAGAAGATTTCAATTGTCAAATAATATCTCTGTAACTGAATGGTTCGATCATTTTAGAAGCTTGTTGGAGAAAAATGAAGAAAATAATATTACAGAGAACATAGTTCACGAATATGAGGAGGAGGGATTTCCGTACGAAAGAGCAATATCTCGAGAAGAAGTGTTGCTCGCAATCAGAAAATTAAAAAATGGAAAATCTGCTGGCCCTGATGGTTTAATTGGTGAATTTTTTTTAAATATTCTGGCGAGTCCGTCTTGAATTTCTTAGTGAAGTTGTTTAACTTCCTCTTCGATAGTGGCGCTTACCCTGACAGCTGGAAAGAATCTATAATTTTACCCCTGTTCAAGAAGGGTGATGTTAACAATGTAAATAATTATAGAGGTATTTCATTATGCAATATTTGTAGCAAACTTTACAGCTCGGTTATTAATAGTAGGTTGCATGAATGGGTAATTCAAAACAATATAACTGGAGAGCATCAGGCGGGGTTTAAAAGAGGTTATTCTACAATTGATCATATATTTACCCTGCTTGCTGCTGTTCAAAAACAACTCGTAAAGAATCAGAAGTTATATGTTGCCTTTGTGGATTTTGAAAAGGCTTTTGATTCCGTTTCTCGAAAATTGTTGTGGCCTGTTTTGTTAAAAACTGGAATCAGGGGTAAGTTGTACAGTACAATAAAGAGTATGTATTGTGAGGTAAAGGCAAAAATACGATCAGGCGCAAAATTATCGGAATTCATCAAGTGTACAAGTGGGGTTAAACAAGGAGATGTCTGTAGTCCGATTTTATTTTCCTTATTTATTAATGAGTTAGCCTTAGAAATAATTGAAAATGGCCGTCATGGAGTAACTTTTGATCTTTTAGAATTGTTTGTGCTGCTTTTTGCCGATGATATTATTTTAATTTCAGTATCAGTGGTTGGTCTCCAGAATCAACTAAATAATTTGTATTCTGAGGCAGGTAGACTAGAACTAAATGTTAATATGAATAAGACCAATATTGTTGTATTTCGTAAAGGAGGATATTTAGCCCGCACTGAAAAATGGAGAATACATGTGATTAATGCTTACAAATACCTTGGTATTTATTTTACAACGAAACTTAGTTTTGGTTTTGCTTGTCAAGATATAGTCAATAGAGCCAAGAAGGCGGTCAATAGTATTTTTCATATTTTGTACAAGTTAGAGTGTAACTCGTTCAGTGTTTTTACAAAATTGTTTGATTCACAGGTACAGCCAATTTTACAATATGGTGCAGAAGTATGGGCTTTTGACAAAGGTGCCTTAATTGAAAAAGTTCACCTGTATGCGCTGAAGCGCTTTTTGAATGTAGACAGTAGAACGCCCAATGATCTGGTTTATGGTGAACTTGGACGATATCCAATTTATTTAAATTCCTATTTGAAATGTATAAAATATTGGCTCAAGTTAACAAGAATGAATGACAATAGGATACCCTTTAAAGGTTACAGGGTACTGTTGAGTTTAGATGATAACGGTAAAAGAACATTCCCATGTTCGACAGTGTTTGAATTCATATGGATATGGTTTTGTTTGGGATAACCAAGGTGTAGAAAATATATAAGAATTTCTGAATTGTTTTAGACAGAGGATTATAGATTGCAGGTGGCAGGACTGGCATGACCATATGTATAATAGTGATAGATTTGCTCAGTATAAACTCTTTAAATCGACATATAGCTTAGAACCTTACATTGGGATAAAAATGAATAGATTTATCAAATGTGCACTGACAAAATTTAGATTTGGCGTGTCTGATATCGCATGCCATCGCCTCAGGTATAGAAATGTTGCTGAAAATGAACAGATGTGTCGACTTTGTAACAGAGCAAGAGAAGATGAAATACATTTTTTGTTTTGCTGTCCTGCTCTGAGTGATCTTAGAATAAAATTTATTCAACCCAAATATTACACCGAACCATGTAATTTCAGACTAATTCTCTTGCTGTCAACAAGGAATGAGAATACACTTTGGAAATTAGCCATGTATATTTACGAAGCAAATAAGAGAATTCAGACAGTAATGGCTTAATGTACTCTGCGTTTTGTAACATATCTACATTTTTTCATGATTTCATTGTGTTATGTATTAGGAATGTTGTATGATGAATGTATGAATACCCCTTCAGTATGGGGCTGTGGCCTTAAACTGAATAAAACATTCGCATTCGCATTCGCATTCTCTCTCTCTCTCTCTCTCTCTCTCTCTCTCTCTCTCCTCTCTCTCTCTCTCTCTCTCTCTCTCTCTCTTGCACTCACGCAATCATGACAGCATTTACTCCATACGCAGACGCAATCCCTCCAGTCAACCAAAAGGCGCACTACATAATGCTTTTTCTTCTCCCCCTCTCTTCCGGGGAAAACACTTTGCTAAATGAATTGAACAATTCCAACATCACACTCGAGTAGTTATCAAACAAATTCTATACATGTCTCTCTCTCTCTCTCTCTCTCTCCTCTCCTCTCTCTCTCTCCTCTCTCTCTCTCTCTCTTCTCTCTTCACACTGAGAGATAAATCAAGTTAAGAATTTATATGAATCAAGACTTTCTAGATTCCTCCTTCTTGCTAGAGAAAGAATACACATATCCTCCAAGAATATAAAGTCATGGCCTTTTACACAACATTGGCACAAGATCCAGTCCAGGAGAATAAATAATCCATGTATTCATGATGCCATACCTGCATCAGAGAAAGCACTCGCCCCTACTGTCATGATGCCTTGTCCGCATCAGAAAACGTGCTTGCCCCTTGAACTCTCCAGTCACTGGAGAAACGATGAGATCCGACTCCTCTACCCGGGGTCTTCAATCGCTGGGGCTGAACTACCGGGGTGTTCCCCACACCATGGCCATCGTTAAACACCCGTCTCAGCACTTAAGAAACAGATGCCGTCGCAGCATCAGAGGAGGAATAGCTGACGGGGTGAAGGGCTGGTAATGACTGGTCAGCGGTGAGGACCCCTTGACCAGCGTCCTGACAGGTTCGAGTCTTTAGGCAATCTCCTGGGCTAAAACTAATTCTTTCCTCCCTCCTCCTAGTGAGTACATACTTAGTGTTCAAAACACATGACAAGCACCTTACCAGCCCTTATTAAACTATCTCTCAGTGGTCACTTTCACCCAATGACCACCCTTGTCCATTTTACTGAGTAATCCTCACAATTATTGAGGACGCCCGCTACACTAGTCAAGCCACATGAATATTCTTCCTTTTTAGTTGTGGCATGGGGGAAATGCTTCATATCACTAGACTAAATGTGATGGAGCGTCACATGTCTTGATGTGAGGCTACATCACATGACACTCTCTCTCTCTCTCTCTCTCCCCTCTCTCTCTCTCTCTCTCTCTCTCTGTGTATGGTGTGTGTGGAGGGGGTGTACAAGAAGGTCATAAGGAGGGGAAGACGGAAATGGAGAGAGAGAGAGAGAGAGAGAGAGAGAGAGAGAGAGAGAGAGAGAGAGAGAGAGAGAGAGAGAGAGATGGAACGAACGAACGAATGAACGAAATTTTAGTTAACCAGGGTAATGAGATAAGCAAATTGCACATGCTTTTTTTCCAACCAGCCCTGGGGGAAAAAAGAAGAAAACAACACATGGAAAACATTCAAGTCAACATTGCAGCGAAAAGGAGGAAAAGTAAATACACTAGTCAACATGCAAACTATAAGAAGGAACAGACTACTACTACTACAAAAACAAACAACAGAATCATGCATATATCCACATGCGCCCCCCCCCCCCCCCCCCCCCACACACACACACGCACACACGCACACACAACACATGAACGAATTGATCTAATAAACAACAACAACATTATCAACAACAACAACAACAACAACTACACACTCTCGTTTAAACATAACAATAGTCACAATATCTTTTATATTCTTTCTTTCGCATCATTGGGCATGGAGGAGAATATCATGATGTCTAAATATGTAGTGTACTTTTAAGTTTTTAGTGCTGGAAACAGAAATGTTTTAAACGACCTGATACTATTTTCATCTTTCATGTAATTTGGTAAGGAGTTCCAAAGGGCCCCTCCTGAGTGGACGAGGCTTGTCTTGAAAAGATCAATTCTGGGTTTTCTCACTACAATATTATTCGTGTATCTAGACTGATTTCGTGGAAATTTTGAAATCTTGTGGTTAGTGTAGGAGGAGCAAATCCATTCATTATTCGGTACATCACAACTGCTTTGTTATACTGTAGTTTGTACGATAATGGAAGGATATTCAGTGCTAAGTAGTCTTCAGTCGTCAAACTAGTAAATTGTAAACGCACTAACTTCAGAGAGCGTTTACAGATCCTGTACAGATATGTTAATGTGTTTGCACTGCATAGATCATAGAGTGCTGACGCATAATCGATAGATGATGAAATAATTGCATGAAAGAATTTCTTTAGAGCTGTAACATTAAGGAAATTCTTAATTTTTTGAAAGCTGGAATAACTTTTGGGAGATACTTTTGCATAAACTATCGATATGTGGTAACCAGGAAAGATTATTGTCGATAGTAACACCTAGAACTTTGTAACAACTTCAGAATGACTGTATAACCTATGTGTATAGAAGTCAGACTGAAGGTTATTTTTTGCCGTTTTTGTCGCGAATTATTAACACGTATTTAGTGTTTGGGTCGTTCAGTAACATGTGACTCAGCTCAGTCCATTCAATTAAGTGATTAACATTTCTCTGCAGAATCGTGAATAATTGCTTCAAATTAGAATGGTTAGAATGAATAGATATATCATCTGCAAATAGTTCACATACGCCTTCTGAAATATATAAGGGAAGATCATTAATGCAGAGAGAAAAAAGAAGAGGACCAAGAACGGATCCTCGAGGAACACCACATTTTTGTGTCTGGAGTTTGGATTGTTGGTTACCCACGAAAACCTTGTAACGATGGTTAGAGAGAAAAGATCTAACAAGATAAAGAGCTTGGTGGGAATGTCTATGTAAGGCCAGCTTACGTAGCAGCAAAGTATGGTCAATGACGTCGAAAGCTTTTTGCAAAGTCGACGAACAATACTCCCGTGAATTTGTTTTCATTTATGTTAACGAGCCAATCCTCGACGAGGTTAGTTAAAGCAGTGTGGCTTGAATGGCTTTCCTCTAAATCCTGGTTGATTGGGATGAAGCGAATTGTTCTGCGAAACATGAGACATAAGACGTTTATAGGCATGCTTTTCCAAAAGTTTTGATAGAACTGATAATATTGAAATAGAAAATCACAATGCCACTCTTCTAATTATCGGCCACGTGTTTTTTTTTTCCCCTTGTTGATGACATCACATATTATGATGTCAAAACTTGCGTAATATATTTATGACGTCAGTTCTTTGCTCTGACCAGTTGCCAAAGATGGACATCACGTAGTTGCATTGTTTTGGGTTTTTTTTCTCTTGAAAAAGGCCACGTGGCCGAAAATTAGAAGAGTGGCATTGTGATTTTCTATAATGTTTTCTTCCCTTCGGAGGACTATTGCTTTTGTTTCTGAATATTGAAATAGTTCTGTAATTTGATGGGTTAGTTTTATCTACAAATATGTTAAGATCTCTGTGATAATAGGAGCACAAAGTTTTAGATTCTTACCACGTACATCATCAAGACCACGTGTGCTGTCTGCTAGATATGTGTAAGATAAACGTAAACGTCTACGCTCGCTTCCGATGTGACATTTTTAGAACAACAAAATTCTTTAAGCAATTCAAGAGACAGAGAGAGGAAGGGAGGAGAGAATTATGTGTGTGTAAGAGAGAGAGAGAGAGAGAGAGAGAGAGAGAGAGAGAGAGAGAGAGAGAGAACGAAGGGACGAACGAATGAACGAACGAATTTTATTTTAAGAGGGTAGTGGACAAAGCATGAATACTTTTTTTTACATCCAGCTCTCTGGGCAAGAACAAAAATCGATATATAGTAAAAAGCAAATCAAACAAAATACATGAATACTTAAGCCTCTAACCCATACAAGTTTCCTCTTAACCAGACACACAGCTGAACGTTTCTGTACTTATGTACGAGTTATGGGTGACCTATATGGCCGTTGTGTGCGATTTGTGGGCTCATGATATTTGATCTGAATTTCATTGATGGACCTGTTAAACTATTTCTGATCATTATTTGCATTATCGCTTACCGTCCACGGGTTAGTTGGTGATTAACATGATGTTTGTTTAGTTTTCTGTTTTGCACAATTGATACGTCTTAGCTTTGATCTATTCGTGATAAGTGTAAACGACGAAAACAAATATACATCTCTGAAAATGTGTTGCTGAACGTTTAGTTATTCTTGCAATAAAACCCACGCAGTTAGCTAGTTACAGTCTGTTCTTGGAGTAAGGATATTTGACATGTCCCTTCTCTCCCTCCACTTCAGCGTACTTTTCCTTGTGTACCATCAAAATCCCCAACCTCGTTCAATTTTCAGTCTGCTGAGCCAGAAGGCCATTGCCAACGACACATCGTTAACACTAACACCTCTTCAGAGTCGTTGGACTCCAGTGCTTTAAAGTCCAGAGCCATTCCGTACCTGAGTACACGAGTGGAATTGTCTTGTTAGCCACAGGGCGAGAAATGGACACAGGGAAAGAGAGAGAGAGAGAGAGAGAGAGAGAGAGAGAGAGAGAGAGAGAGAGAGACAGACAGACAGAGAGAGACAGAGACAGAGACAGAGAGACAGAGACAAAGACAGAGACGGAAACAGAGAGAGACAGAGAGAGAGAAACAAGAGACAGAGAGCGAGAGAATATGTGTGCGTTCGTGCGTGCGTGCGTGCGTGCGTGGTGTGTGTGTGTGTGTGTGTGTGTGTGTGTGTTGTGTGTGGGTGGGTGGGTGGGTGGGTGGGTGGGTGCATTCGTGCGAACGTGCGTGAATGCGTACGTACGTGCATGCGTACGTGCATGAAAGACTTTTTCGTGCGCGCGCGCTCTTATATGGGAGTGTTAGTA
>CM065728.1:28883158-28943158 GCA_033310375.1 Conus canariensis
CGGTCAAACCGGAATTTTCTATTTTTCTGGTCACGATTTTCTACACTCTGCACCATTCCACCCAAACGTATGTTTTCTTGTATCCCCCGCTACATGATTTATTCACTACTGCTGTCCTTTCCTTCTTTTCTTAACATGATTCGTTTATCCAACACGAAATTTTCTTGTCTCTACAGCATTCTATCCATACCTTGTCTTCCTCGTTTTCATCAAATCGTCCAGCTAAATGTATGTATTGCTTCTTTTCACTAAATCGTTCCTTTAAAGGTATGTTTTCCTTCTTTTCACTTAACCATTCAGCTAACACTTCCTTCTTAGTCATTTGCGTTGCATTTTCCCACTATTCTAAGTCATCTTCAAGTATATAACACATGTCATCCCGACGAGTGACTTTAAGAGTATAGATGGTAGAACATTTAACGTAGAATAGAAAACAGCACTTCATTCAGATTTGTAATATCTGTGTTTTTTAATAGAATTGTAGTCCAATGGATCAAACCACATACAACGGAGCGAGCATTGAACATAGACAAAACCGAAGAAAGTGAGCGGTATTTGGGTTTATTGGTGTAATGTTGTCAAATGTGAATACAATGCTATAACGTGCGAGGCGTGTTCTCCCTGTCTCTCTTTGCATGTGTCAGTGTCCCGCATGTCTGTAGTCTGCAGTCGTTGTTGCTGGTCAAACACATTCCCCGTTGTCGTCCTATTTTCTTTCTTTAAAAAAAAATTGCATGGTAACTAATCGGTATGCAAGGAAGACTAAACGCAAATCACTCTGTGCAAGAAAATTAGTGCGACCAAACAGCAAAACGAAGTGACACCAGTGTTCCACGAAAGTCAAACAAGCGCCGCCGTTTGTGTTCGTATAAGATAAAAGCACTGTAGTTTCTGTCAGCCGAAGTAGGTCAGTTGGGAGAGCATTGGCCTCAAGAGGAGACTTTTGGAACAGTGGACGGGGAGCAGGAGGGATAACTGTGGGTAGAGAGTGGGTTGTGGCGGCTAACTGTGACAAGATGCTGGTCTCACTTTGGATCGTTGGTAAGAACACTGAGCTCACTATGAGACGTGGCGAGTAGAATCCCTCCGGCGTTGAAAGCAGCTCTCGCAATTCAGTCGACGATTTTAACGCGTTGCCATTCTGGTGGTATAGTGCAGTGTTAAGTAGTGTTCACACACACACACACACACACACACACACACACACACACACACACACACACACAATAATATATATATATATATATATATATATATATATATATAACACACACACACACACGGAGAGGAGAGAGAGAGAGAGAGAGAGAGAGAGAGAGAGAGAAGAGACAGAGACAGAGACAGAGACACGAGAGAAAGAGACAGACACACACACACACACACGCACACACACACACACACACACACACACACACACACACACACACACCACACGCACACAGAGAGAGAGAGAGAGAGAGAGAGAGAGAGAGAGAGAGGGGGGGGGGGGGCGGAGCGCATCAATTTAAGGAAGATGGCAGATTTCTGAAGCCATTTAAATGCTTTCAAAATGCGGTCCTGCTTGATTTAATTTGAATTATCCAACGCTCAGTAATAATCTATTTGACATGCGAGACAATATGATTACAGACTTTTCCTTCGTCTTTTTTTTTTTGCAGAATTCAAGCAAGATCCTATTTCCCCCACGAACCAGTTTCCAAACTTACAATACAAACAATACTGATTCTCAGATTTGTTGAACCATTTATATTCCCTCCTCTCTTCTCCCCACGCCAACCTCCTATTCGCCTTGATGTATTTTCGCTTGACATTTGCTGCAAGTCTGAAGGACATCATAGCCAAGATATCACTTATATTTGCTCAACAAAAGTTCCCTAGTTCAGATCAAACAGACTGTCAACTTATGATGAAGCTGATCCAAACGTCTTCAGAAGAAAAACAAAATGGAGAAAAGTATTAGAAGAAATGGGAAAGCAAGACTCCAGCAACTACCTGAAACAAACATGTGTTCGCAGATGAATGCTCACATTCAGTTGGACTCTATATTGTTACAGAGCACACACCATCTTTCCGATTCTCGTTACTTCTCTTGTACAAATTGTTGAAAAGTATGGAGACCTGCGCTGTATAATCCATCCATTTCTCTTACTCCAGCGCTAAACCTGCCCCAGTGTTGACGCACAATGTGCTGTCTGTGAGTACGTGTAGGCGTACACGTGTGTGTGTGTGTGTGTTTGTGTTTTGTGTGTGTGTGTGTGTGTGTGTGTGTGTGTGTGTGTGTGGTGTGTGCGTGCTGTGTTTCGTGCGTGCGTGCGTGGTGCGTGCGTGGTGCATGCGTGGTGTGTGTGTGTGTGTGTGTGTTGTTTGTCTGTGTGTCTGTGCGTGTCTTTATGTATCCGTCCGTGCGCGAGCGCGCATGTGGGTGTGTGTGTGTGGTGGTGGGGTGGGTGTGGGTGTGTGTAAGGGATGGGGCTGGGTGAAACGGGGTAGGAGGGTGCGCATGTATGTGTATGTGCGTGTCTGTCTGTCTGTGTTCTGTCTGTCTGCCTGTCTGTCTGTGTCTTGTGTTTGTGTGATTGCACGCACGCTCGCACGCGTGTGTGTAAATGGATCTCAGTGTGTGTGTGTGTGTGTGTGTGTGTGTGTGTGTGTGTGAGTGTGTGTGTGTGTGTGTGTGTGTGAGAGAGAGAGAGAGAGAGAAAGAGAGACAGAGAATGCTAACTGTTTATTTTTTGCATATGCATGGCCTCTTCTCAAGGAATAGTTCAACAAAAAAGTCTAGAATTAGTGAGGCAAGAGGAAAATCCATAGTGATCACTAGAGAGAAATAAATGAAAGAATGAATAACAAATAAAGAATAGATGAACATATGAATAAATAAACAGAGACACAAACAAAGAAATGAATAAATAAATATATGAATAAATAAATGAATAGATAAACAAATATATAAACAAACAAACAAATAAATAAATGCATGTGTTGTGCGGTGGCGAATTTTCTTAACTTTAAGTCTTTGTTAAAAAGCAATGACAATTTTCATACACCATTATGCATTGTTAATAATATCAAGAAACAGAATTTAAATAGGCATCGTTTTCAATAAGTAGTGCCTGGAACAGATTTATCTCTAAAAGTCACTCATTGTTGAAAAGCACAACATGAATTTGGATGCATTTTCATAATCATTTGTCGTTACACAACGGTCAAACTAAAACTGTATGCCTATTTTTTTTCTTCAGTGTATCACTAACAATGATCTTTTAATTCTGATACACATGACCTAAATCGTGTCCTTAAACACCGAGGATTGTGTGGTTCAAATTCAACATTAAGTAACATTTAAAACAGATATACTATTAAAATGTATCTACACATTAAATCTGTCGCTTTTGAATGTGATTATTTCGTTTATGTCACGGACAGTTGAATAAACGTCGTCCAACACACAAAAAAAATTCTTCTTCTTCTTCTTTATGTCTTTTTCATGTTGCCAGCATATCTATTTAAGCCATACGTCAACGAAACCACGTTAAAACAAAAGGCATTATTCTGGCACAAAGTTGTTCTTTCACATGATGTCTGTTTAATAGAACATTTTGTAGGCTTACTGGATGAAACATGACTTTCCAACTGTAACAATGCATTTCGCATCGGGTAGCACAACTGACATGTATGGGGTATCTGACTGTTTTAACACACACTAAATTATTAACCATTCATATTTTGTACATTCAGAAACTTCTTCAAGGCAAGCTGATGTAACATTGATAATAATCAGCTACTTTGCTCAATCCTCACTGTTCAGAACCGTATTGTATATTAAATTGCATTTATTTTTGAATCAACATTTTGAAAGAGAATTTCAGATAAGTATCATTTTACAATGGCAATCTTTCCATGAGAGGTAATGTGCATTTTTGGCTCTGCTAGGAATATATTTGTAGGCAGCAGCAAAATTCAAGCATGCTGTAAGAATATTCGCAGATAGTTTTAAGCATTGATCATGGCCAAAGTAACTGTTGTGCATCCATGTTTCCCTGGCAGCCATGTATCCACCCTCCACGAAACACTATGCTATTGCTTTTGTTCCACTATATCTAACCCTGCGTCTAATGTTATCATAAGTACGTCTGATGCACTTAAAGCGATTATCTGCTACAGCACTCTTCAGTGAACTAGGCAAGCTGATGTTTTGGTCAATAGAATCAACTGCTTCTTTTTAACCCATAAAAGCTGCATGCAGTTTACGGTTGTAGAAAAACTGTTTCTGTACGAAGGCCGGGAGGTAAACAAATGATCAATTGCTTTTAAACCTTTTCTTTCTTTCTTTCTTTCTTTTCACACACACACACACACACACACACACACCGCGCGCGCGCGCGCGCACGCGCACACGCACACGCACACACACACACTAACACACACACACACACAGACACACACACACACACACACACACACACACACACACACACACACACACACACACACTACACACACTCACACACTAACACCTAACACACACACACACACACACACACACACACACACACACACACACACACACACACACACATATGCACGTGCGCGCGCACAGTAGAACTTTTCTCTGTCTCTGTCTCTGTCTCTGTCTCTCTCTCTCTCTCTCTCTCTCTCTCTCTCTCTCTCTCTCTTGATCAATCTATCGATCGATCGATCTCTCCACCTCTATGCACACACAGACACATACAGACACACAGACACAGACACAAACACACGCGCGCGCGCGCGCAGACACACACACAAG
The DNA here is from genome assembly GCA_033310375.1 of Conus canariensis. NCBI lineage: Eukaryota > Metazoa > Mollusca > Gastropoda > Neogastropoda > Conidae > Conus > Conus canariensis. The sequence continues at coordinate 28,887,948 of CM065728.1, forward strand.
AGAAGAGAGAGAGAGAGAGAGAGAGAGAGAGAGAGAGAGAGAGAGAGAGAGAACGCGGAATGTTAGGGAGAAAAAAAGAAGGGGGGTGAAGTGGGAAAGGATTGGAGGTTGGAGTAGCGGGTCGAAATGCCATCGAGTTTTATGGCTCTAGGGAGGGAGATTACTCATGACAAGGCTGAAAAAGCCCCCCACCGATTCTCACTTGTCACTTCTTTCTGCTCCTCGGGGACTTTCGCTTTGACAGCACTGTCATCAACGGCGTCTTCTTGAAACTCGAATAGCAGAAATTCCATCGCGTTCCCTCTTCGACCACTTTATGTTCTCGCTCACTGTCTCTGTCTCTGTCTATCTCTCCCACCGTCTCTCTCTCTCTCTCTCTCTCTCTCTCTCTCTCTTCTCTCTCTCTCTCTTAAATTGACCACACGCACACACACACCTAAACACACACACACACACGCGCGCGCGCGCGCGCGCACGCACGCACGCATGCACGCACGCAACTACCCACCCACCCATCCACCCACGCACACGGGTCAATACGCTCTGGGGACCGTTCGCAAGGTCTTTGAATCCGTATGACCAAAAGAAAATCGCCTATGAAGTATTCATTAAGATTTAAATGAGGAATTTTGAGAGTTTGTAGCTCTTCTTCTTCTTCTTCGTCTTCTTCTGAAGCTATGCTAGATTGGATTTATTCGTTTTGTACTGTAATTTACTACTAGAATTCGTGGATGAAGTCATAGAAAGCCGGGGGTTTAAAATGGTACTTGGTTTCTGGGAAGTATCTGAGAAGAGAATAAGTTCTAGGTTGCTTATGACTTTGTACATGATACATCTTTATAGAAGCGGCATTTGAGGCAAAGAGGAAGAACATGACGTTGTGTGTAATATTTTAAAAGAGAAGAAGACTTGAAAAGAATGAACGGTAAAGAACATTGATCAAGCTTTCAAGTGAATTTAAGCAGTTGATACTCGCAAGATCTCATACCGTTGATGGATAGTATATAAGTGGTTCAGTGTATGCATGGTAGAAGATCTTCCCTGAACAATAACCAAAGACACGCTTTATGTCGTAGCTTTTTTGCCCATTAATTCAGGTACCGATTTGGATAACATTTTCCAGAGTTCAGAAACATCTTTGACCAAATATAAATTGTGATTAATATTGAGACCAGGTAGTTCATAGAAATTAACCTCTTACAAAGAGAGAGAGAGAGAGTGACAGACAGACAGACAGACAGAGACAAAGATAGAGAGACAGAGACAGACAAACAGACAGACAGGAAAGCAGGTAGGCAGGTAGACAGGCAGACAGACAGACAGACAGACCGACAGAGAGAGAATGGGTGCAGGGGTGAGAGGGGGGGGGGGGGGGGCTGAGTGACAAACTTAAATATAGAAAGAACACACACACACACACACACACACACACACAACGCATGCACGCACGCACGCACGCACACGCACGCACGCACGCACGCACGCCCGCGCACACACACACACACACACACACACACACACACACACACATACACGCGCGCGCGCGCACGCACGCACGCGCACACACACATTTTATTTTTCATTACATATATGGCGACGTCATGAAAAGCGGAAATAAACGAAATAACAAGAACAACATCAGCGACTCCGACAAGAAGAAGAACAACAATAATAACAAGAGTACTTTACAAATGTTTTCTTACAGCCTAAAACACCAGCAGATTGTATCGCAAGCAGCAAAAAGAGTAATTGTTTCAAGGGAGGCGTTAGTCTTTGTTTTATCTTAAGTCAAACAGCCGGATATAAAATTTGATCCGAACTTCCATAGCCAGAGAGCAAACAGTATTTGACGCAATTTGAAATTCTACAAGATGACTGGCCTTTCAATAAAAGAGTGAAAGGTGAAATGGACCCGAAGCCGGGTGATAGCCATAACGTCATTGAACGGCACGTGATCCACTGTGTCTTAGTCATAACATTTTAGAACAGACAGAGAAACACGCCAAGGTTGAAAGACAAAGTATGAAACCGAAAACCAGATATTTTGAAACCACACACACACACACACACACACACACACACACACACACACACACACACACACACACACTCAGAGAGAGAGAGAGAGAGAGAGAGAGAGAGAGAGAGAGAGAGAGAGAGAGAGAGTTATTCATACACAGGCCATTGGCCGTCAATACGGGGGTAAGTAAAATCACATAAAAATAACAAGGTAAGGGGGGGGGGGGAGGCACACACAGGCACGCAAGCGCACGCACACCACACACACACACACACACACACACACACACGCCACGCACAAAACACACACACACACACACACACACACAACACACATACACACACGCACACGCACGCACGCACGCACCACACACACACACACACACACACACACACACACACACACACACACACGCACACGCGCGCACGCACACACTTACTTTCTCAACATACTCCAGCATCAACCAGGCTCAAGACATACACATGTCTGCAGCGTTAATTGGAAATTTGAGCAACATTCTCAGAGACGCATCCCATAAGTGTGGTTCCAGTCATCCAAGTCGACCCCATAGCAAATTCAACTCGAGGTAGGAGCCAGGCCTGGAAAAAAAAATCCCACAAATATAAATGGCACTAATGAGTATCGATCTCACGACCGACCAGCTGGCAACCTTCGACACTAACCACTAAGCCACGGCTGACAAGTTTTTAATTTCAGAAGGAAGTCCAAGGCCAGCACCCAGGAGTCACGTCAGACAATCATTGACGCCATTATCACAGGCAAAAGATCAATGCAGGAGAAAGGGGAAAGGGAGGGTGTTCTTGCAACAAATAGTCATAAACCACCGACCAGACACCATCATCAGGGATAGTCGACGTCTACCAAATAGAAGGCTTCCATTCCATTTCCAGCTCTTCCCTTGTCACAGATGAGAACAAAGACAAGGTGAATTATGATTCCTTTTCCAGTTTTGCTTTTGAAAAAAAAAAGAAAAAAAAAACAACTTTGAGAGAGAGAGACAGACAGAGAGAGACAGAGAGACAGACAGACAGACAGGCAGACAGACAGACACAAACAAACAAAGACAGACAGACAGACAGACAGACAGGTGGACAGAGAGTTTACAGAGAAGACACTTGTTGTCCAATTGTGTTTGGATTTTAGCAGAATGTCTGACAAACGTGAGTAGAGGTTTCATGGAAAGTGGACGTCGAGCAGGAAGGAGAGTTATTGGAGAGGTGGAGGTGGTCACGCACAGATAAAGTGCACACACAAATTCTCTCTCTCTCTCTCTCTCTCTCTCTCTCTCTCTCTCTCTCTCTCTCTCTCTCTCTCTCTCTCTTAATACAAGGGCAGGTTGAGATCTGCTAGGTCCTGAAAATATCGCAAACTATCTGAATGATAAATAAGATGGTAATTAAACGCAGTCTTTCAAATGTCAAATGCTAAATGATTTTGATGAATCCCTGCAACATTCATGCTTTAATTCGATTTTTCGAATTTCAATGATTGTGTCTGGAGTTATCCGTATGGAAAATTTACGTTTATATCCTCTCATTGTCCAGTGCGACTGGTGTCCACTCATGTGAATGCTTCCTGCGGTCTGCACTTCGACGATAGTTTGTATTCATGGGTGTTATGAGTAGTGCTGAAATAGAATGGAAAATACATTGCACAGTGAAGGTTGAGTCTGAATCGCCTGAATGCAAGGAATACAGGATTGTGTGTCGTCTGTACAACCAGGACCTAGACTCTTTTGAATGTAAACAAAGGTGGGGGAAAGTAAATGGTATCGTTGACTATGATATGAATAGAAGCTTTAATCTATTTGTAAAATGCCTGTATGGATCAGCTTCATGCATGGTGGGAACAGTGTGGGACATTAATTTTAAAGAATAAGAAAAACGTGATTGGTTTGACATGGAACAGAGGAAGTAAAAAGAGTAAGATCAGGGGCCACTGCAGAGTTGACGTAAAACATTAAAAGATATGAATACATTCGCTTTGACCTCTGTCTCTGTCTCTATTTCTGTCTCCGTCTCAGTTTCTCTCTGTCTGTCTGTCTGTCTGTTTAACTCCCCTCTCTCTCTCTCTCTCTCTCTCCTTCTCTCTCTCCTCTCTCTCTCTCTCTCTCTCTCTCTCTCTCTCTCTCTCACACACACACACACGCGCGTGCATTCACTCTCTCTCTTTCTCTCTCTCTCTCTCTCTCTCTCTCTCTCTCTCTCTCTCTCTCTCTCTCTCTCTGCAGTAAGGAATATAGATTGATCAATTGCACAGAAAGAGAGAGACAGAGACAAGGGAGAGAGAGAGAGAGAGTGAAACAGAGAGACAGACAGACAGACAGGGACAGAGACAGACAGATTGACAGACATAGACAGACAGACAGACAGGCAGGCAGACAGACAGACAGACTGACTAGACATGCAGACAGAGACAAACAGACAGATAGTCAGACAGATAGAGATTATAGACACAAAGACAAAAAGCTAGAGAAAAACTGTGAGAGGGAGCGGGGAGGGGAGAGGAAGACACACAAAGAGAGAGAGAAAGAAATGGGGACGACCTGGCATTCAGGGCAGTGGCAATGCACTGTGAAAGCAGCTCCCAGTAATCACGTCGCACAATCACTGACGCCACTATCACAGGCTGGTTGGTGGGGTCTTCTTCTTCTTCTTCTTTTTCTTCTGCGTACGCAGTCTAATACTCCTGCGGACACTCCCTGTATGGACAGACAAGCATTAATCCCATCTACCAACAAAGGGAGTGGAGTTTTGTGTGTATGACCGTTTTTTTTTTTTTATCCCGCCATTAAGGCAGCCATACTCCATCTTCGGGGAAGATGCATGCTATGTGTAACGTGTCATCCATACCAACGGCCAAACTGGCCTTCTATTCCGAAAGTTGGTGATGAGATTTTACGTGTGTGCAAGATGTTACGCGTGCGTTCACACACGGAACCACAGTTTATAGTCTCATTCGAAGGACTGTATGGGAAATGGAGTCAGAACTAATGTTAACTCCGAGGGAAAAATCCCCCTGTACCAAAATGCCCCGGCGGAGATTCGAACCCGCAACCCTTGGATTACGAGTCCGGCGCTCTACCAACTGAGCTATTCCGGCCGCCAGGGTCAGTGCAATCAAGAAGGGTATTGCAAAGGGATATGCATCCCGCTAGTCATAAACCACGGACTAGACACCATCAACATCAACATCAGGGACAGTCGACGCCCGCCGAATAGAAAGCCTTCCACTTCATTCCCCGCCCTTCGCTTGTCACAGATGATATGAAGGATAAAATAAAGTTATGCGTCTCTTTCATGTTTTCTTTTTCTTTTATTCTGTGAACTGAACGTTTCAGAGAGAGAGAGAGAGAGAGAGAGAGAGAGAGAAGAGAGAAGACAGACAGACAGACAGACAGACAGACAGACAGTTCAGTAGAGATGTTATGATAGTTGAACTTGGAACAAGAAGGAAAAGAGACGGGGGTGGGAGTGGATGGGGTGTCTGTGGTGGTCGCACGTATGTACGGTCACACACACAGGCACACAGATACTCTCTCTCTCTCTCTCTCTCTCTCTCTCTCTCTCTCTCTCTCTCTCTCTCCTCCTCTCTCTCTCTCTCTCTCTTTATCGGTGATCTTTGTTGTTGTTTGTCGATGTCAAAATTAGCGTATCACTTTCTTTACAAAAACCGTTCCTTGTTTTGCTTCTCTCCTGTTTCCTTCCTTTGATCTCCTCTTGAATGGCAGCCCTTAACATAGTGGTGAGTTTGTCCTTTTTTAATTCATAATGGGCACATTTCCCAGGCAATAATATCCGCTAATTTCTTGTTGAGCGATTCTCAAATTAATGAACCCATCAATCTTTTGATCTGGTGATCGATTTTGGCAACTCTCTCTCTCTCTCTCTCTCTCTCTCTCTCTCTCTCTCTCTCTCTCTCTCTCTCTCTCTCTCTCTCTCTCTCCTTCATTTTGATATTTTATGTGAACTTTTTTTTTTGTCTTTGTATCACGTGTTGCAGGACTGCGATCACTCGTTGTTGTTATCTTCTTAGCTTTTTCTTTTCTTTTTTTTTATACTAGCAGGTTAAATTTGGTTTCAACATAGGGTACTTAGTGCTCGCCATTTGTTAAGTAAAATGCCAGATATACCTTCGTTTCCAGCACATTCAAATATACGTTTTTGTGTGTTTTGCATCCGTGAATCCCGATTAGCCAGTGTAATCTCAAACAACTTTCTATCAATTTCTGGATACAATTAAGTAAGATGAGAAGGTACGGTGACATTTGAAATGGGTTCAGTGACCTACGCACATCATTCAGTGAATTCTACGAAGATATTTTAGATAAATGTAAAATAAGATAATATTATTCTTATCTAAAAAAAAATTGCTTCGGAGGAAATAAATCAAATCTAATCAGGTTTCGTATCAGGAAGAGACTGATGGCTTAGACTCAAAACCGTACATCTGGAAAAAGCCCTCGTTCGAGTAAAATTAATCTGAAACAAAGAAAAAAAATCTTACCTTCATCGTATGCTGCAAAACACATTCAGTGTATCCTCTGTGATTTCCTTTGATGTCATTTACTTTCATAACAAGTTGCTGAGCTGTTGAGTATAAAGACAAAACATTTTTGCTGAATTTGTGAGAAATACCATTTTTGCAGAACATTGAAAGGAGTTGTTTTGAATGGTAAAAACCAAAAATCTAAATGTGTTCTGGATTTGTTGCATACTCAGGTAATTTCAATTATGAGCACAACGGGTACCCCTGACAGATATACGGTTTTGGCAGAAAACAACTCCATATGCCGATGTTTTTTTTGTGTGTTTTTTTTCAGTTCAAAATCGTACTATCTGAGAAACACTGTTTGGTACAAAACTTACCGAATCGTATGTACGTTAAAAATAGTAAAAACAAAACATGTAGACATAAACGTTTTTCATTGCTCCATCATTCTGTTAGATGCATATTTGGACTCAAACACACACACACACACACACACACACACACACACACACACACACACACACACACACACACACACACACACGTGTGTGTTGAAGTTTTATATTGTTTCCTGAACGTGGAATCTCTCTCTCTCTCTCTCTCTCTCTCTCTCTCTCTCTCTCTCTCTCTCTCTCTCTCTCTCTCTCTCTCTAGATGTGCATATGGTAATGGCCTTCATTAATACCTAGGAAAAGAAATAATTCTCTCTCTCTCTCTCTCTCTCTCTCTGTCGAGAGAGAGAGAGAGAGAGAGAGAGAGAGAGAGAGAGAGAGAGAGACATCAGATGCATTCCTTCTCATTTAGTTTACAAGGAAGCAGTGCCACAATGGAGGGGGAAAAAAAAGCCGCCAAGTTGTCAGCTGATGACTGCTGTATGATGTCACGGCCTAAGGTCCTGACGGTGATAACAGCAGGACACGCGAGGCGTGCTAGCCCTCTGTCGGCGGCTTTGAAGAGGTTGCCATGGGGACGGACAGCATCGTAAGCATCGGACAGCATCGCTTCTGTAAAGTCGCCGGCCGTCGGAGCACCATTGACAGGGTATCCCGTATCTCCACCCACCCAAAGAACTCATCTACCCTGTTTTGCAATGCTACACACTGGTGTTCCTGCCATTGCTTCTCTCACTACCCACCCCCATCCCTCCCACCCATCTCTCTCTCTCTCTCTCCTCTCTCTCTCTCTCTCTCTCTCTTCGCCTTTCTAGTTATTAGTATTGTTCAACTGTTTTTTGTGTGTACGCTTCTTTTTGACTCGCATTTCTATTGTTGGCCGAGTTTGGCAACACTAAGTGGAAATTGCGCATGCACTCCCTTGGCATAATGGTTGTTTAACTATTGTCAATAAAGATTTCATTCTCTTCTCTCTCTCTCTCTCTCTCTCTCTCTCTCTCTGTGTGTGTGTGTGTGTGTGTGGTGTGTGTGTGTGTGTGTGAGAGAGAGAGAGAGAGAGAGAGAGAGAGAGAGAAAATATGATGCTAGACGTAATGTGAATAATCCTCTCTCTTTCTCTCTGCATAAGTGAGTGTATGTGCGTGTGTGTTATATAATGTTCAGGTTTGTCCTTCGAGGAAGGACCCACGTTAAGTAAATAGAGGATGTCTACGGCCATCCATCGACGTTCGGTAAGGTATCTGGCGCTACATGGAAATCTTTTTTCCAACACAAAATGTGTGTATGTGTAGAGAGAGAGAGAGAGAGAGAGAGAGAGAGAGTACTGGGCAGAGCATCTTTTGCACTTAATTATGAGTGAGCAAGCACGCACACACACACAATATATATATATATATATATTACCGGGCCAGTATCGTATGTATATCTGTGTTGTAAACGCTCGTGCTGTGCTAACCGAATATAACATTAATTATCAATGAAATTGATTCTTCTGTGTGTATGCGCGCGCAACTGTGCGATTCTATACGTTGAGTTGGCGAAATATAACATTGTTGTTTAGCTTGATGACAACATACTGTTAATTAACATTCGTCTAATTCCTCAAGTTTGATGGAAAAATTAAAGTTATCGCGGGAGAACACGTTTTGTGTGACTTACCGTGAAATGAACCATAGTATTTACTGATCTGTGAGCAACATTGAAGGATTCATACTAAACAATTTTCCAAATACTGACAAGCAGACTGTGAAAATACAAGAGCGGGAACGTTAATAAAGCGTTACAATTATATTGATTATTAACAGCACATCACGTGACCCACGTCGTTTTGGTTTTAGGGCTATGACACGTAATTATGTTTATTTGCCAGGAACGATCTTGGTACAAGGACACGGATACTTGCGATTGTTTTTCACTGATTTCTACTGGGTTCAGACCTGTAAACTAGGATAAGCGAAGTTTTCGCATCTCCTCTTGGCTTCAAATGAAAATATCCCACGTATAATTCTGTGGTATTCTCACAATCGAGGGATGAAAAACAGAGTCCCACATCTCCTCGAAGCATCCAGCAAAGGAAAGAAGTTCTATGAGAGGAAAGTACCGTAAGAAAATAAGTCGCTTAAAAACTGACATCATCATGTAAAAGAAAAACAAAACTATAGGGAGAAACTTTTTAGCGTGCGCTTGAGGATTTCTTTCAGAATGCAAGGGAGGTCAAAAGATGTAGACAGTCAGTGTGTTCAGCTCTACTGTTTAATAACTGCAGCATTGCCAGTCACATCAGTACTTACAGCAGCTAGGAACTGTGCAGAGAAGCCTTTACCCCAACTAACTAGACTAAACAATAATAAATTATGTCGAACAAATACGTAGGGGGAAAAAGAAGCGAATGCAGGGAAACAATTCCTTCCTCACTGAAACAATGACTCCACAAAGATGTTAAGGAAAGGGTAAGAACATAAGACGGGGAAGGGATTGTGTGAGAAAGAAAACGGGAACGAACAAGTGCGTTAAAATATCAATATAAAATGCTTCACTAACAGCACACTGGGGCAGTCGTGGTCTTCCCTGAATACATTATCATTTGTATTCTTTGAACAGAGGTCTTAAAGCCGCTGATTTGGACTACCAATGAAAAACCGCTGATTGTGTCGGTCCTCCCTCGGCATTCAATCATCATTCTGTGCTATTATCACTACAAAGGGTTCAAAACAGAATCTAACGGCATCTTAAAGCAGCCAGCGAAGGATAGAAAAATAAAATGTGAATTAAGTATCGTAAGGAAATAAGCTGCTTAACAGCTGATATGATTTCTTAAAGAGATAACTATCTACAAGAAGAACTCTTTTAATCTATGCTTCAGGTTTTCATGCCATTTGCCTTGCATTTATGTAAAGAATTCAAAATGCGAAGTAACGTGTCGAGATAATAAATGATGCGTGAAGCTAGTTCACTTCTACATCAATGAATTGCGCTGTTTATTATCCATCTATCCCATTTTAAGGGGCTGTGATCTACATATATACATTTCTGCATCTGTTTTTCTCTCAGTAAAGCTTCTTAAAACGTTTACAAAAAGCATGCAGTTTCTTCAGGTTAAAAGTTTACTCTTTTCAAGCATTAAAATAAAAGTGTTTTGTTTTTTTTTCGAATCTCCGGAGAGTGTTAACTGGAAGGGATACGATGCTGGGCGCCCTATAGAGACTGCTACCAGCTCTCAGGTACACACATCCTTAGCTTCAGATTCAGTGGTGTGGCCAAGCTGTCTGTCTGCAGTGATATTCCATCCCCTCTCTGACCTCTCACACCATTACTAAGCAATATTTCTGCCAAACCCAGAAACCGGACAATGCTATGCGTTCTGCAATCTCACTTGGTGATTTGATTCCAGTAGAAATTTGCATCGGTTGACGCAGCAGAGGAGACAAAGAAATAACGGTTTTCATTTCACATGGAAGGGTTTGTACGTTTTGACTAGCTCATGTATATGATAAGGTATCCGTGCAACATGCTATACCGTAAAGGGTAAAAAAATCTACCACCCATCTACCGCCCATATCAGTCACCATAAATAACACAATGCTGGGCGTTATGCTCGACGCAGACCTCGGACGGAGAAGACAGCCACAGAAGTGTAAGAATGTTTGGAGGCAGGACGGAGAAGACAGCCACAGAAGTGTAAGAATGTTTGGAGGCAGGACGGAGAAGACAGCCACAGAAGTGTAAGAATGTTTGGAGGCAGGACGGAGAAGACAGCCACAGAAGTGTAAGAATGTTTGGAGGCAGGACGGAGAAGACAGCCACAGAAGTGTAAGAATGTTTGGAGGCAGGAAGGAGAAGACAGCCACAGAAGTGTAAGAATGTTTGGAGGCAGGAAGGAGAAGACAGCCACAGAAGTGTAAGAATGTTTGGAGGCAGGACGGAGAAGACAGCCACAGAAGTGTAAGAATGTTTGGAGGCAGGACGGAGAAGACAGCCACAGAAGTGTAAGAATGTTTGGAGGCAGGACGGAGAAGACAGCCACAGAAGTGTAAGAATGTTTGGAGGCAGGAAGGAGAAGACAGCCACAGAAGTGTAAGAATGTTTGGAGGCAGGACGGAGAAGACAGCCACAGAAGTGTAAGAATGTTTGGAGGCAGGACGGAGAAGACAGCCACAGAAGTGTAAGAATGTTTGGAGGCAGGAAGGAGAAGACAGCCACAGAAGTGTAAGAATGTTTGGAGGCAGGAAGGAGAAGACAGCCACAGAAGTGTAAGAATGTTTGGAGGCAGGACGGAGAAGACAGCCACAGAAGTGTAAGAATGTTTGGAGGCAGGACGGAGAAGACAGCCACAGAAGTGTAAGAATGTTTGGAGGCAGGACGGAGAAGACAGCCACAGAAGTGTAAGAATGTTTGGAGGCAGGAAGGAGAAGACAGCCACAGAAGTGTAAGAATGTTTGGAGGCAGGACGGAGAAGACAGCCACAGAAGTGTAAGAATGTTTGGAGGCAGGAAGGAGAAGACAGCCACAGAAGTGTAAGAATGTTTGGAGGCAGGACGGAGAAGACAGCCACAGAAGTGTAAGAATGTTTGGAGGCAGGAAGGAGAAGACAGCCACAGAAGTGTAAGAATGTTTGGAGGCAGGACGGAGAAGACAGCCACAGAAGTGTTAGAATGTTTGGAGGCAGGACGGAGAAGACAGCCACAGAAGTGTAAGAATGTTTGGAGGCAGGAAGGAGAAGACAGCCACAGAAGTGTAAGAATGTTTGGAGGCAGGACGGAGAAGACAGCCACAGAAGTGTAAGAATGTTTGGAGGCAGGACGGAGAAGACAGCCACAGAAGTGTAAGAATGTTTGGAGGCAGGACGGAGAAGACAGCCACAGAAGTGTAAGAATGTTTGGAGGCAGGAAGGAGAAGACAGCCACAGAAGTGTAAGAATGTTTGGAGGCGACGGAAGACAGCCACAAGTAGAATGTTGAGCGGACGGAGAAGACAGCCACAGAAGTGTAAGAATGTTTGGAGGCAGGACGGAGAAGACAGCCACAGAAGTGTAAGAATGTTTGGAGGCAGGACGGAGAAGACAGCCACAGAAGTGTAGAATGTTTGGAGGCAGGACGGAGAAGACAGCCACAGAAGTGTTAGAATGTTTGGAGGCAGGACGGAGAAGACAGCCACAGAAGTGTTAGAATGTTTGGAGGCAGGACGGAGAAGACAGCCACAGAAGTGTTAGAATGTTTGGAGGCAGGACGGAGAAGACAGCCACAGAAGTGTAAGAATGTTTGGAGGCAGGAGGAGAAAAGCCACAAAGAAGAATGTTGGAGGCAGGAAAAAAACACAATGGAAAAAAAATTGTTCATGATAATTACATGCAAATGAGCTATAAAGTCCTAGTGTCATACCACCTATCCCTCCCTTCCCGGGGCCCGACTCTCCCCCCTTCCCCCCCCCTCCTCTCTCTCTCTCTCTCTCTCTCTCATGAGTAAACACACACACACACACACACACACACACACACACACACACACACACATTCGCAAAGAAGGCAGAGAGAGAGAGAGAGAGAGAGAGAGAGAGAGAGAGAGAGCAACACACACTGGTGGCAAGTGACGCTTCCTTAAAGATTGACACGTCTGAATATTGAGAGAGAGAGAGAGAGAGAGAGAGAGAGAGAGAGGGGGGGGGGGGAAGCCATAATAACACCCCGTCCTTCATTTTTTTTAAGGTTTTTATTTCATTTATCTATTTTTTTTTTTTTTTTGTATTTCTTCAATTTGGAAGGTCAGCCGTCATCATTGACTATTATTATTGACCTTTTTAAGTGACATGAGAGAGAGAGAGAGAGGAGAGAGAGAGAGAGAGAGAGAGGAGAGAGAGAGAGAGTTCCTTAAAGACGGACTGGGACGGACATAAGAGAGAGAGAGAGAGAGAGAGAGAGAGAGAGAGAGAGAGAGACAGACAGACAGAGACAGAGAGAGAGAGAGACAGACAGACAGACAGACAGAGGCAGAGAAGTAGAGACGCTTCCTTAGAGAGAGAGAGAGAGAGAGGGGGGGGGGGGGCTAGTCTTAGTATTACAGAGGGAGGGAGGCAGAGAAAGAGATACCGGGAGTGAGTGAGTGTGTGTGTCAATGAACCTGCCAAGAGGATCTCTGAATCTCTGGCACGACACGCACGTGAAATAAATGCTTTGCGAGTTTGTGATATCACATCGATTCCAGCCGTCCAATAAGCGTTGACTGCTGAGTGATAGGCCGGCCTAGCGTTATCCCCGTCAGTTCAAACTTGCTGGGGCGCGCCTTCTCGCCATGTTGGAAAGCGGGGATTTGACCGGTGAGTAAATGTATTTGTGTGAAGTGGCGAGGTAGACAGTGCATAATCCACCCGTATACGGTTCATAACATGTCCCTGTTTTCTGGAAACCTAAAATTTAGGGACACTCCCTCCCAACTCCTTATTCAAACCGTTTGTAGGCAACTTTTCTTTTGAAAGCTTTTCGTAAAAAAATGAAAGAAGTCCAGTATTTGGATTATGTCAAAATTGTGTTTCTTTTGTCGAAGATTCAGTGTTCTTGAAACAACGAAAGATTTCATTTCATACGCTTTCCCATCACCTTCCACTAAGGAGTTTCTCAGGAAGAAATAATTCCAGACTTTTGCGAAAACTGAATGCGAATAAATGTGTCATGTCTAGTGTTCGGCGTCTTAACTGTTTTTGTGTTGGCCGAAAAGCACGTTCTGTGTGCGGAGGGGGTTAAAAAAGAAATGTTTCCCTAAACCAAACTCGCGCTGATTTTTTTTTATGGAAAAACTATGTCGAAGGCGACAGAATGTAGAGTTTGGGGGGAGCGAGGGGGGGGGGGGGGGGGGGTCAAAAAGAAATGTTTCCCTAAACCAAACTCGCGCTGATTTTTTTAATGGAAAAACTATGTTGAAGGCGACAGAATGTAGAGTTTTGGGGGGGGGGGGGGGGGGGGGGGGGCTTGAAATCTGAGATTTGCTGGAGGAGGTTAAGAGGGTGACCAGTGACTTGAATGACATGGACAGTGAGGTAACAGAGTCAAGTAGTCAACACGCATCCGCATTCCAGCCAAATCTTTGCACATCAGGCAAGGTTGATTTACTCACGCCTCCCTCCTCCACTATCTTAACCCCACTCATCTCCACATTACGTATGAATTTTAAAGTCTGAATGGTGGAATTGAACATGGATAGATCTGTTTTAATTTTGCATTCGCAAAGCTGAGTTAAACTCATTTTTTTTCACCGTCATAATCGGAATTGTCATGCGGAAAAGAGGGGTTTGGAAAGGTATCCCTCCTTTTCGCTGCCGCATTCCGTTCAGATCATTTGCTCTTTGCCACCATATTAAGGTGGGAATTTTCAAACCTAAATGATGGAATTGAGCATGGGTGAATGCGTTTTAATTTTACATTTGCAAAGTTGAGTTAACCTCATTGTTTTGTTTTCACTGTCATGTCTGAATTCTCATGCCAAAAGTTTTGTTTTCATTGTCATGTCTGAATTCTCATGCGAAAAGATAGGGCATTGGAAAATATTCCTCTTTATTCTTAGCCCATCCCATTCCGTTTTGCTCTTCTCTCTCTCTCTCTCTCTCTCTCTCTCTCTCTCTCTCTCTCTCTCTTACTAGAGGAGAAGTTAAAAAAAAAGTCCTTTCTATTTCAGTCCCCCTCCTCCTCAAAGGCCACGTTGCGACTTTCCACACACACGTACACACACCACCTGTTCCAACTATACTTTGCTATCCCCCGCCCCATCCTAATCGTCAAATAAGCAGGTGTGTACGCGTTGGCTCCGTTAACTAAAAATTAATTACCGAATTTATTCAGCCCGTAGATAGCATCGCTGTCCTGACCAGTTGCTGAAAACCCCACTGTGTGTGTTTGTGTGTGCGTGCGTGCGTGCGCGCGCGCCTGCGTGCATGCGTGCGTACACGCGGGCGCGTATTTCTACAGTTTTGTTCTGTGCATATATCTTCGGTCGACCGATGGAAAACTGCGTCACATGGGAAATCCATCGTAAAACGAGATTAAGCCCTCCCCCTCCCCTACACACACACACACACACACACACACACACACACACACACACACAACACACACACAACTTGCCGTAAGATGCAATTTCTCTATGTAGTCATTTTATTCCTTGTCAAAATTGATTGGAAAACGCCCTAAATGCTGTATCAACACCGCTGGCAGGTAACTTGCATTGGCCGAAAGAAGCGATGTCGAGATGGGAAGTTGCGTAGTGGGGTTTTGAGTAGTGGTCCCAAAACGTAATGTTTGCTCAATTCACAACCGTTGTTACCGCTGATGTGGCTGTGGTGCTTTCTTCACACGTTCTTCGGTGTGTGTGCGTGCTGCGTGCGTGCGGCGTGCGTGCGATTCAGACATTGAATGCCCAATTCTCTCTCCTTTTCCTCTGAAGCGTTTGCCAGTCTTTTACGGCGAGATTGCCTAATTACCCACCCCCACCCCCCTTCTCCCCCATTGAGTAGTAGATTCATATTGGGAACGGACAAATAACATGAGAAGAGAGGAGGCTTCTAAATGGGGCCTGGGGATCTCTCCAAAGTGGGGAAGGGGGAGGAGGGGAGGGGGGTGGCATCTTGGCTATGTGTTCTCATCTTCGAATGGGTTGCTGAGAGCTGCTTCCAGGCAACCCCCTCCCCGTCGAGCCATGAGTTCTCCCCGTCTGTCGGTTTGTCCGTCCGTCCGTCTGTCTGTCTGTCTGTCTGTCTTCTGTCTGTCTCGCTCTCTCTCTCTCTCTCTCTCTCTCTCTCTCTCTCGTAATTCTGAAAAGGGAGAGAGAGAGAGGTGCGTGACTAATGTGGAGATTAAGGAATGGAAAGACAAAAAAAAGTCACTTGGCTGTGATTATACGGAGTTGGTTTTTACTTTATATATTTCTACATATGTCCAAAGGAAATTCTATAGAACCTTTGCAAACTCTAACATTAATTGCGAGCCACCGACAGCTAACCTCATAACATTTAGCTCACCTCTGTGTGTGTGTGTCTGCGTGTGTGTGTGTGCGTGCATGCGTGCGTGCGTACGTGTGTGTGTGTGGCGACATTTTGATGACCTCTTTGCACCGTATAAGCATGAGTTACGATCATGATTAAAAAGATTTTGTATACAGATTTATTCGTCTTATGTCGAATTATTGAAAACAACCAAGGAAAAACATCCGTCAACGAGCATAAGCGACTAAATGCGTTCAATATAGTAGCGCCATCGCCACATTTAGTCTCTCCCTGTCGTTGTGCCAGCACTGGCAGTCCCCAAGTTATCCTGGTTGTGTTTCGTGGTGCTTTTTTCTGATTACGTGCACGCAGGAAAACATTAAGACCTGGACCGACAATCGTAATTACGCTACCTACGCAGAGGTTCGCAAGCGGCACAGGGTGAATGACATGGTCATTTGCACCGGGATAACCAGGAACGGGCTACTACTGCACCGGCGCAGTTTTAAAAAGCGAATGAAGATTTTGTGTTGCACCCAGACAAAAGTCGGCCCGAGGACTTTCACACGAATGTTATATATATATATATATATGTGTGTGTGTGTGTGTGTATATATATATATATATATATATATATATATATATGTGTGTGTGTGTGTGTGTGTAAAATGTCTGGTCGCTAGTTTTTCGTCGTGACAATTGTCAGTTACGACTTGGAAACGAATTTGTCACTGTCACACGCCCGCGCGCGGGCGCACGCGTGTGTATGTGTGTGAAAGAATTATTCATTTTTTTGTCACTGCCCAAGACGATCTAACCAGGGAAAAGTTCCGCTGAGTTGTACTCGCTCGTCTTGGTTATCA
This sequence comes from Conus canariensis, assembly GCA_033310375.1. Lineage (NCBI taxonomy): Eukaryota > Metazoa > Mollusca > Gastropoda > Neogastropoda > Conidae > Conus > Conus canariensis. The sequence continues at coordinate 28,904,699 of CM065728.1, forward strand.
CGTTCGATCTGCCCAAGTGTGCATGACGGGCATCTTTAATCCGAAAACAGTTTCTTGTGGCTGTAGAGCAATATAATCTTCCAAGCAGTAGTGGAATAAACGATGGAGAAAGTGAGAACTATGGTCTCGAGATGACTGTTTACTCCACTCATACCGCCATATCAGAAACTGCAGGTAAAACGCCATACGAGCTCGTGTTTGGACAGGAAGCAAGGGAGGCCATCTGCTGCCCTGGAAATGTTTGCAGGATAAAGAAATATTTACGACAAAATTATGCCAGATGACGTTTTAAGGGAACAGCCTCGTTTAGAACGTGTTGTATGAACGACTTGACCTGTTGCAGGATCGTTACCAGTGAAGACTTGTCTACGTCGTTGGTGGACCAGTCTGAGCCAACACAAGACGGGTATATATCATAGTGTCGGAGAGAATCAGTACAGATTTATTTTGTGTTGCGACAGGACAGTCACCATCAAGGCCAGCTTAACACCAAGACAGGACCGGACTCTGTTGACATTGAACCAGTCACGTCACAGAAGCATTGTGCTACATTACTGCAGTACCAGCCTCAGTCAGCATCGGCCCAGTGCATTGCTACTATCACTACCACTGCTACTGCTGCTACTACTCCCCCGCTCCTCTCTCTCTCTCTCTCTCTCTCTCTCTCTCTCTCTCTCTCTCTGCCTGCCCGTCGGTATCTCTCTCTTTCTCTCTCTCTCTCTCTCTCTCTCTTACACACACACACACACACACACACACACACACACACACACACACACACAACTAGATAGATAGACAGATAGATAGATAGGACGTGCGTGCGTGTGTGGATGATATTAACTGAAGTATATAATTATTCCCATTTGATTGCAGCGCCGCACGTTCTGGGTGACTTCAACAGTTCTGTGAGTCATCACGTCATTTGTTCCTTCCAAATGCATGGCCAGTCAGTCATATAGACCGACAAATATTTTTTTGAGCGATTTCATCTCATCACAGCTAGGCTTTAAGGCTGCTTGAGAACCTTTGCATCTTCAACATTTCCCTCGTACATCTCTGAATCCGTCCGTTGAGCTCTGAACAGGGATGCATGTCTGGGCGTTCAGAACTGACAAGTTTGACTGTCTCTTGCCTTGGTGCTGGTGCCAAGGTTTGTGGGAAGTCTACCCCAAAGGGGTTCTCTGGCAGTGGCTGTGTTCTCTAGATGTATGAGGAGACCGGTTTTCAGTCAGTCGCTGACTCTTTTCGCTGAGATCTCTATTTTTTTCTGCAGATTTCTCGCTGTCCGTCATGGAATGGCGTCTTCTGTGAGTACCAATCATTGTGTGCGCGTGCGGTGCCTTTCATTTTATCTGTCTGTGGGATACAACTGAGGGTGTTCAGAAACTCTGGTGCCCGGATGGTTTATTTTATACCTAGTGTTTAGGACAGGTGATCTTGTCCGGTATGGTGATGCTGGTCAAACGTTTTTACCTGTAAGTTTATTATATTCTTGAACAATGCATCCTATAGTTCCTGGCAAGGCTGGAAGACATGCAGGACGATGTGATGTTGACCGTCTCTATGGATGAGGAATTTGTTTAGTGTGGTCAGAGACGTATATATGGACGTGTCTCTGAAGTACACACAAGTGGTCTGGATGGATCTGTAAGGTTTTTCCATGCCATTTGTTGTGTGGTCATGTAATCTTGACAAGGCGCTATTCGTTGGTGCTTGTTAGACTGCACATTGCAGATAGTGGAACTGTGGAGCATAGAGCACAGGCCCACTGGCCTTCCCGCCTGACACATGGTTGCTCTGGTTTCCAGTGTCGGCTATCTGTGTAGCAAAGGTACTAACTGTGTGGTACCAGGGGAGATGCTTCATGACAGATTTAGTCATGAAGTGTTACCTTGTGATCACCTGGTACCCTCGGGTATCCCTTGTTGTGCAGAAAGGCTGACATGGCAATCGTATTGTGCAGCTCATGGAGGGCATTCTGCTAATGCGGCATTGCCTTGTCTGCGGTGTGCTTGCTGCCAGTTTCCAGCCCTGACACGGCCCTTTGCGGTCGGCTGGGCTGTAAGAAAAACGACCCGCTATCGGTTCCAGATTTCACATCCATAGAGATCCTCCAACATAACCCCTGTGCTTTTCAGTTTGAGCTTGGAATATGTAAATGCCTGACCTCAAAACATTTGTATATTTATTTACTTTTTAGTCTGTGGAATGACCAGTGCCATTCATTCTGGACATGATCTCCTTTCCTAAATGATTTATTAATCACGGTGATTCTGTGCGGTTACCCAGAGTTGTTGGTCGTCCTCAGCTGTGTTCCATTGATGTAACTGATGGATGCCATTGCAGGAGACTCTCAGCATCAAGAGACAGTCCACACAGGATATTTCTTTTCTTAACAGAGTGTGGGGGCAAGAGAATTGGAGGCATCAGAAAACCAATCTCAGCGATCTGGGCACCTGGCTCCTCATGTGTCGGAGGAATGCAGTCATTTGAACGAGAACTGTGCCTTTCTGGTTCTTGTTCATACCTGATAGTTGCTCGAGGATAAATATCGTTAGAGCTTGACCCTTTGATTGAGGCGATGCGTGTGAAAAGTGATAGCGTAGGTCTGCGTTCTGGTTTCGTTTCAAAATTTAGATCCTCGTTGGATAGGTTCAGATAGTGTGAAAATTACAGAATACCGAGGTCGTGATCTTGGTTTACTTTGTGATACACCCAGACACCGGAATCGTTCACCGCCGTGTAACACACTCTGGCCTGTCATTTGTGCAAGGAATAAATGCATGCATGACCTCGGGAACCGTTGATGTCCGTGAAGATGCCAAGGACCCACCTTGTCAGGAAGAGGTGTTGGAGGCCTGTGATCAACCATGTGCCGTGACCAGGTATGTTGAACACAACTCTCCAAATTGTAAGCAACGCGGGTGGCATTGTTTTCTGTTCGATTTAATGGCCCTATACTATATGAAACACTTAAAGGAATGTAAAAGAAATAATGGCTTCTACTTTCTGTAAGTTATTGTGTGCAACCGTTCAAAAGAGAAAATACGAAAGGTATATTTCTTGCATGTAATACACATAAATAGCTGTGCATACAAACATTACTCATCATTGCACATGTTTCATTGCCGTCTTCTGTCTCGTATTTTCTTTTCCATTACTCTTTTCGCAGTGTGACTGGTACAATAGTACTTGGTGGGAGCGAGATCTTGTCCATCTTTCTTTTGCAAGCAGTTTAGATTTCCTTCATGGATCAAGCAGTTGGAAGTATAGTGTCCAATCCCTGACTTGAAGTGCATGCCAGAATGTTCCAGGACATGAACTGTATTAGCGGCATACCGTTTCACACCTATGTTTTGTCATTTTCACTCTCGCCGATCAACTTAAGCTGAATGATGGGGCAAATCGCTTTGGCCGTGCCCACCATCGGTATCTGTCCCATGGAAACGCTAGACTCGCGCTTGCTCACCGCGAGCTCTAACACATCATCTGACTAGCAGATTTTCCCAATGTCTGTTCTGTGTTATTCTAATAAACATGGTGGAAGATGAGAAAGATTGCGTGACGCAGTGTTCGAAACTATTTTGCATTCCCCTCGTCGTCATGTAGACTATTCTACAATGAGGAAAGTAAACGGCTCATGAAAATGATTTTACGAGGGGGCTCTTTTCTAACTTGAAAGCAAACTTATGATGAAGTGAAAGAAAACGAGATCACCCAAAGGTACAAGTGGCATCCAGAGATTTACTACCGTTCTCAACTGCCAAACAAACCAGCTGGGAGCAATCCTGCACAACCCTTGGAAGCCTGCGCTGTGTCCACAAAGGGCAAGCAAGCGGTGTTCCATTAAGACATCAAGGGACATAATTGCTCTCTGGAGATGCCGTTGTATAAAGACCACTTGATTTGACACGGCAGCTCCTCCACTGGAGCTTTCTCATGGGTATACCAGTCTACATTTTATGACTGCAGATCTTACCGGTGAAAAATGACAAATGTCAAGCAGCTACTGTGTGCATTCTGCAGCCTCGCTCGTTGCTGTTCTGCTGACAAGTGACGACAGTGCAACTTCAAACAAAGACAAGCTCATGCGACGAGGTCATACGTGCCCTCTGAAGATCCTGGTATAAAGTCTCGCCCGCTGTCAGCAGGAGTTTCCATGCAGTCATGAGTCTTACCTCACCGTTACCTAGCCTTTCCCCAGTGTTGGCCATAGGCAAACAAGATAACACCCGAAGGTTATAAACCAGCTGGCAGTAATCCTGCACTACTCTTGGAAGCCTGCACTGTGTTCACAAAGTGTGCAGGCATGCTCAGGGCATTCTGTTAAGATCTCAAGGGACATAACTGCTCCCTGGCAGATGCTGTTGCGTAATGGCTTCTGTATGTGACAAGACAGAATCTCCAGTGGATCGTTCCTGTGGGTGTACCAGCCCATATGTCATGACATCAGAGCCTACCGGCAAAAACGCCACCGTCAAGCACCTGCAGTGTGCATCCCGCAGCTTCACTCGCAGTTGTTTCGCTGACAGGCGGAGACAGCACAACTCCAGAAATGGTTAAGCTTTCGCCATGAGGTCTTGCGTGTCCTCTGAAGAGAATCCCGTATTACAGTCTTTCTCGCCGTCAACAGGTCTTTCCCTGTGGCCAGCAGCTCTCTCCTCCCTGTCAGTGGATCTTCCCCCAGAGTCGCCCAAAAGGCTGTCAAGAGAAAGATACGCCCGAAGGTGTGGCTGGGACCCACAGAAGTACTGTCCTCAACCGAACAAACCAGCGGGAAACAATCCTGCTCCGCACTTGGAAGCCTGCGCTGCGTTCACTTGGGGTGCAGTCACGCACAAGACATACCATTAAGAAACAGTTATGTTGGGATTTTAACCAGACCGAAAGATACTGACAATCGAGATGCTAACTTTGGGTGAAGTCTGTATATCCTCGTGTGAACCAGGACTAAGATGCACCTATGGCCGAGTTATTAGCTATGGGTAAAATGTGTTTATCCTCGCGTGAACCAGACCCAAGATGTACAGACAGATAAGAGTTGTAGAGGGTAAAATGGAAACTACTCTCCCAGAAGCATCCATTCAAAACTAAAACATTCCACCCAGCGATATCATCCAGAGGAAATATCGGTTAGATTCGAAGAAGCATCCAGTAAAACGGGGAAACTCGCTGAGTGGCACCATCCTCAGCGGAAGGCTTCACATCCCAGATTTGAACTCTTCGTTAGTCACCATTTCCACCTCTGATCCACACCGCCTATCACTCCCGCTCTTCCCCGTCCTACTCCTCGCTTTTCTCATCCTCTTTTCCCCACGCATGCTTGAAGCTGTTTTTGAAAGCAGGCTTTACTACCTGATTAACCTACGCAGCCCCTGCAGTTTTTCACCCCAGTGGCGGAACAGTCAGCAAGATGATGGACCGAGCATCTGGAAAAAAAATGCCAGTGATTCAGTTGGAATCAAACATTCTAGAAGTTAAGAGTCTGTTTACATTATCTTAAAAGAGTGACCCACAGCGCACACTGTTGTTTTACTGCTTGTACTTCTGTATGATTTAATTTGTCATAGCTTCATTTGAATATTGATTTGTATCCGTGTGGCAGGAGTCCGGGATCCACAGGGCTAGACAACCTGGTGGGACAGAGAAAACTTTGCAGGGAAGAAGGGCGACAACCAAAACCTAGAGCACCATGAAGCCAGGTACGGCAGCCAAGAGATCACCACGAGGAACAAGATGACAGACGAGATACTATCACGCCCGGAACAAGATGACAGGGGAAGAGACTGTCTCGACAGGAACGCAATGACGGTAGAAGTCTGTTCCGCCAGTAGTACGATGGTAGGAGAAGACTGTCAGCCAGGAACAAGATGTCAGCAGAACAGCCTGTCAGCCAGGAACAAGATGTCAGCAGAAGGAACAAGATGTCAGCAGAACAGCCTGTCGGCCAGAAACAAGATGTCGGCGGGAAGAACCTGTCACCAAGAACAAGATGTCACTGCCACACAAGGAACAAGATGACAGCGTTCAGACTTCCGCACATGGGTGCAGGTAAGACACATGCACAACCTGTCTTCAGCTTTGAAAGGAAATTACAGGTTGAACTGATACGTTATTAAATCGAAGTTTTGCTAATAATGTAAACGCATAATAATGGAACGTGATGAAGACGAAGTGGACAGGGGTATAACCTCTGCCTGTCATCGCCACTCCCACATCTCACCCGAGCCCCGTGACCACCAGGTCATTTACAAGGATTTCAACCGATAGCTTTTAATGCGATTTTAGTGAAAAGGAGACGAGGAATCCGTTTTTTTTTCCGCACACTATACGAAAGTCCTATTCTTGACCACCTATTTTTAAGTCAACCGCATTGAATGAATAGAACATGAGAATCGTATTTGGAACGTCAGGACGTAGAGATAATTTTTCTTTCTGATTTTGTTTTTGTCCTCATCCCACACTGAACTCTCTCTCTCTCTCTCGTTCCCTCCCTCCCTCTCTCTTTCTCCACCCTCGCTCTCTCTCTCTCTCATTCTCTCTCTCTAACCATTTCTTCCTCGCTTCATCCTCCCTCTGCCAATTTTTCTTCTGTTTCTCTCTTCCTAACTGACAATTGTCTTCCATACATCCCACCTTTCCTTTCTGCTGTTCTCTTCTCCACTAAATGTAAATCATATACGCATATGCAACACGTTCTCTCCCTTCGTATCTCTCTGTCTGTCTGTCTGTCTCTCTCTCTCTCTCTCTCTCTCTCTCTCTCTCCCACACACACACACACACACACACACACACACACACACACACACACACACACAGTGTACGCGCTTACAAACACCCAGTCTCAATCCATAGAGGGAGCCAATGTGGGAGGAATGCATTACAAGGCCAGTGCTCTACCAGTGAGGATAGCAGAAAGCTTTCATGCAGCTCTCATATCACATGAGGTAAATCAAATTATCAGATGTCAAGAGAACGCCTCAAAAACTTTAAAACTGCGGAACTGGGTGTGTTAGTTTTGATTTTCTTCGTGCGTAGAGTCCAATTACAGGTGGTTTTGATATTTCAGCAACAGAGATAAGGATCTGCTCCATCAACGGCCAGAGACAACGGAATCCTGCCTCAGCAGCAACGGAAAACGGAGATAAGTCACGAGAACCTGGGACATATGCATACAAAAAGGAAGTACTGACAGTGTTTCTTCAGATTCATATTTTTTCTTTCATGTTCTCCATCCTCCTGCCCTTCTTCCAGTATTATCTAACGTATCACAGCTTAGTGTTTTGCCACTGGGTTAGTGTCTTGGTTTCTTGTTCTTCTGCTGAGTTTGGTCTATTTTTTCAAAGGCGTTATTTTCTAATGAACATGTCATTATCATTTTTCTTCAGAGGATTTACCGTTATCTGCATATACAGGACTTTGTGTCGTCTCTTCCAAGCTCATCGTCCATTTCATCAGCAATTTCAGTGTCATTTTCAAGTTTGTGTCTTTATTCGTATTGTTCTTCCTCTTCCCAAGATTTAATGTCCGTTTCTTTTCCGAGGGTAAAGAGTCCTTCAGTCTGATCAGTGTCGGTCGTTTTTGTGTATCAGTACACTCTAGAACAAGAATATCAAAAGAAAAAACACGTGGGTCACAGACTCCTCAGAGGCGGAGATGCTGAGGAAGTCTTTGATCCTCTGATTTTTTTTTTTCTTATGCGCGTTGGTACTATCTGATCTGAGTACTCTACACAGCCCATTAAAAGTCTGACACGGTAAGAGACAACATCAGAATTCTTCTATATTATGGTTTGATACCCTCAGTCTACAGGGTTGAGCGTTGTCTTTTCTTAGAATTTGATATCCTTGTCATTGTATATATAGTGTGCTGCGTTCACAGGGCTGTTTAATTTCATACGTTTTACTGTCCTCGTTTCAAAGGGCTCAGTGTCCTCTTTCCAAAGAGAGCAGATTTTTTTCTCAGAGTTTTGTCTCCTCCATGCATTGCTGCCTTTCATAGGGCTTAATATCTTCCTCCTAAATAGGATTTAGCGCCTTCCTCTTACAGGAGTTAATACCTTCCTTTCGTAGATTTTTGTGTCTTTCATGTCGTCCTGTTCTTCCATAGGGTTTATGTGCTTCCATGATTTTAGTATGTCCTTTTACAAATTTAAGTGTCCTTTTTCTCAAAGGATTTAGTGCCTTAGTCCTAAGGGATCACTGTCCTCCATAGTCTTTAGTGTCCTCGTTCCTCCTCATGGTGTTAGTGTCACCATCGTCCAAAAGGAGTATCATCTTCATTTCATACATTCATCTCCACCATTATTCAGAGTTTATTTCTCTCTTTGTAGGGCTCAGTCGTCTTTTCACAAGATGAAGAGTGTTCTACTTTCTCAAGCTGCTGTAGTTTCCTACGTCAGTGTGCTGTGGAACAAGGATACAAAAACAGGGGGTACCAGAGGGAATACGTTTCGGGTAAGATATGCAAGGTTGACTCCTGGCATGTATGTAGCAGGTCTTAAAAGTCAGGGATCTGGAACATGGACGCATGTTTTCAGATCTTTTGAGGCCGAGCTGCAAAGGTCTTGTGGAAGTCTTTAAAGCTTTTCCAGAAATATTCCCTAGTGCGCACCTGGTACCTCCTGATCCGAGTGTCCTTTGATCAACAGAACAACATGATACGGTAATTACAATAAAAATGTGGATCCTGTCATAGATTATGCTGACCTTCGCGCATATAATCTAGTTTCATCTGCCAAATAGTGTACCCTGTTAGAGGGTTTAGCGTCCTCTCGTGTGGTGTTCTCTCATAGGATTAGGAGCATTTTTAGGTGGCTTGTGTCATCTTTCCAGAGGGTTAGATTTCTCTTTTTCCAAGCTTTACTGTCCTCTTTCCTTGTTGTTATCGCCCTTCTTTCATAGTAACTCGTGTCCTCTTCTCTGACCATCTTAAGGTTTTGTATGGTATAGTGTTTCCACAGGGTTTGGTAATCTTTAGTAACGGTTGAGTCTCTTTTTCACAGGAGGCCTTTGCTTTCATCAGGATTAGGGTTCTCGTTTGAATATGGTGTAGTTGCCTTTTCTGAGAGGCTTATGGCCGCCTTTTGCATGGTTTACTGTCACTTTTACATAGGTTTTCGCATTTTTCTTCCATAGGGTTTACAGTCCTTTTTCCTTCATAAGATTTGCTCTCCTCTGGTGTTACGGGGATTAGTGCTCCCATCTTGTACTCAAATGACCGTCATCTCTTCATGTGCTTAATGTCTTTTCTAGAGCCAAGGCTTCAGCCACCTGGTTTATAATACTCTTTTCCTATGGTTTAGTGTCTTGTATCGAGAGCCGTGGTGCGCGCCGTGTGTGTGTGTGTGTGGGGTGTGTGTGTGAGTGTGAGAGAGAGAGAGAGAGAGAGAGTGTGTGTGTGTGTGTGTGTGTGTGTGTGTGTGTGTGTGTGTGTGTGTGTGTGTGTTAGAACTACGTTAAGGCTTTTGTGTCTGCCTGACACGATTTTTTTACTTTAGATTTTTAGCGACTTCTTTTTTGTCAGAGTTTAATCAAAGTCTTTGTGTTTGGCAGATCACAGGCTGGCCGCTCTCTAGAGATCCCCACCAGTCTAACGGGAGACCATTGCATTGCTCTGTTCTGGACAACCGATCTCCTCACCCAAGGATGTGACTCCATGGACAAAAATATCAAATATGTCTACAAGCTCAACTCGGGGATACTACAGCCTTGCTGAAAACATTGCAAGTGGGTGCAGAAAAAGGTAAGGGTAGATGCAAAAATGGTAATCTTTCAGAAATTCAAAGATCACATCAGGTGGATGCAGAAGAAAAGAGGAGGCTTTGTACACCAACCAACATCAGGAATTTCAGTCTATACTAGCAACGGCAGGGGGCGGAGCAGAAGAGGCTCCTTTCTTACAGAAATACGAGGAGTCCTTGAGAGTAGAGACTGGGGCTGTGAAAAAAAAACCGCTGAAGAGACAAGACTGCCTTGTATAATTTTGAGAAAGAGGCTGCAGAAATAAACGGACTAACTCAATGTTAGAAGCAACCACGCATCAAATCACTACTCTCTTGAAAAACGGAGAGCTGCTGATAGGGAAGCAGCTAGCAGATCATTTTGCAAGGTATACGCCAATGGAAGTGATATCCACGCCAGCAAGAAACGCTTCAGTCCAGCTACAACAGAGCAGAGAGAACGAAATTCCAATGGACATGAGAATAAAAGAATTAAACGCACAGTACAACTGGCAGATCTCCAGGAAAGTCTTAAACTCGGAAACGGGGAAGACACACGGCATGGCAATCACAGCCGACTACTGCCGTTGCGTAAAAACTAGGACGGATGTGTGAAGAAAGCGCTGGCACTGGGTTTGATCGAGAACAAGACCAAGCCTGGATCCACTGGTACACAGTCAACCTAAAATTTGCCTCCAAACGTGATTGCAGACAGGTGGCCATCTTTGCAGATGCTCAGTAGTTCCTGGAATATATCATGGACAGATTAGAGAAGTAAGCCGTGTCAGGCTGACGCAGACAGAACGAGCGTGTTGAAGTGACTACTTTCTCATTGTAGGATCATGAACTATTTTGTGGACTGGGTAGTTTGAATCGGATGGAACTGTAGGAAGACGGTAACAGGATTTGTATACCCTTTGGCTGAACTGTCAGCATCAGGGCACCAGGCAGAAAGACCACATATCATTCAAGAGCAGAAGACCTTTATCAGAATCGTTATTAGAATAAAGAAACCATGTCATCCATATGGGTAGTGCAGACCAGATCACCATCTTGCGAGTGGAGTAGATGCAACAGATGTCCTACAGGCATGCCCACCCCATGCTGACCAGAGAGGTAAGGAGCGAAGAGGAGACGGAACTACCAGTGTGACGGCGAACTCGAGGAAGAATCCTCCAGAACTACGGAACAGAGTACTAGGTACAGCACCACTTCATACCTCAAACTTTTTTTGATGTTTTTGTTCTGGAAGTCACAATCTCGGTGAGGTCAAATGAAAAGAAGCATTTGGTGACATTGAAATGGCAGTCCAAAAAAAACACGCGTACAATTCTTTGCATTGATCACTAGATTTGAAATGAGCTATTTGTCTTTATCAGCGTCTTTTTTTTCTGCATGAGGTCATAACTTCCCAGTCCCACAAAACCAACCTTTCTTTCAAAGAGGATGAACAACTGATAAGCAACATTGATACCACGCTTCCCTGTTTGCCGCAGGTTCCCCTTGGCAATCCCCACGTCCCTACTTCTCCAAGATTGATCACAGAGCAAGTATGTGAGCATTTCTCCTGTGGAGAGTGCCACTTCAGTCATGACACCCTCAACTGCTGAAGTTATTTGAACTGTACACCTCTCTGAAATCAGATAATATAGCAAAGATTTTGCTTGGGTTCCCAGTCATGTGGGCATTCAGGGCAACGAGTTGGTGGATCAACTTGCCAAGAGTGCCACAAGGAAAGACTTGTTCAGATAGCGTATTCCTCACACATATCTAAAGCCCAAACCTTGAGCTTACGTCAAAGACATATGTTAAGAGGAATGGCACTTGCAGACGGATAACAAAGTATTCAAAATTCGTCCAAACTTTGAGTTTTTACCATGTTCCGAAGGCAGCCGTAAGGAAGAAAAGCATTGTGCCGTTTGCATACAGGCCACTCCTTTTACACCTGTTATCTTTTTAACATGTGAAGTTCCGTGGTGCATTCAATGTCGTGTACCACTGACAGTGAAACACGCACGCACACACACACACACACACACACACACACACACACACACACACACACACACACACAGACACACACACACAACATATATATATATATATATATATAGCTGGTAGTATATTTTCCGGATATATATATACAATATATATATAGAGAGAGAGAGAGAGAGTGTTGGGATTTAACAGGATGTGAGACATATAGCAGACTCCATGAAAACCTTGTTCAGAGATGTCCCACCTGATGTGATCTTTGAATTTCATAGGGAGATTAACACATTTTTCATCTGATCTAAGATTTTGCAGAAGAAAGATTTTTAACAAAATTTGTGTGTTTTTAGGTGTAGTTTGAAGGGTTGTGTGAATGACATTTTTTAATGACTAGTTGTGACTTGACTTCAGTTTCGTGACAGCCCTGATAGAGCCCTTTGCGATTAGCTGGGCTATAAGCAACATTACCATCATCATTACCATCCCGATCTCTCTCTCTCTCTCTCTCTCTCTCTCTCTCTCTCTCTCTCTCTCTCTCTCTCTCTCTCTCTCTCTCTTCCAGGAGTTGACTTCTCTGCAGCTGTTCAGGAACTTGTTAAATTCAGGTATGATGGTGTAAAAATATCGGTTTGAATTGAGCGCTGACCTAACAATTTTACAACGGGACTCGCATTCTATTTTTTCGAAAGGGATAAAGTTATTACGAATTCTAATATTACTACTTTCCTTTCTCCAGCCCCACCCCTTGCCACTACCATGAATGTGCATGTGAATACGTAAGCAGACGCACATGCACCTACACTAACAGATGCAAATGCATGCAGGCTCGTGCCCGCATGCACCCAAGGAGCGCACTCGCACACGCACACAAGAGCGCGCGTGGGCGGGCGCATGCATGCATAGACTCTCTCTCTCTCTCTCTCTCTCTCTCTCTCTCTCTCTCGCACACACACATATACACAAGCATACACACACATACACACACATATACACACATATACACAAGCACACATACACAAGCACACACACACACACACACACACACACACACACACACACACACACACACACAGAGTACGCGCTCACACTCGAACACACCGTCTCAACCCATACTGAAAGCAACGTGGGAGGAATGCATTACAAAGCCACTGCTGAGCCAATGGGGAGAGCAAAAAGCTTGCGTGCAGCTCCGATATCACGTGAAGTAAATCAAATTATCAGATGGCAAGAGAACGCCTCGAAAACGTTAAACTGTCGTTACTGAATTGTGTCAGTTTTGATTGTTTTTTTTTTATGCCTGCTTATAGTCTAATTATCAAAGGTGCGTGCTCTTGATTTCTCATCAACAGAGATAAGGATCTGTTCCACCAACAGCAAGGGACAACGGAAATCTCTCAGCGGCCACGGAAAACGGACAGATCACGAGAACCTGAGACATATACATGCAAAAAGGGGAGTATTGACAGTGTTGGTCTTCCGATTCCATATTTATTCTTTCATGTTCTCCATCCTCCTGTCCTTCTTCCAGTCCTGCCTCTCATGTATCACAACTTGGTGTTTTGCCTCAGGGTTACTTTTTTTAATGAACATATTAGTATAATTTTTCTTGAAGATTTACCGTTATCTTGATACACAGGACTTTGTGTCATTTCTGCCAAGTTCATAGTCCATTTCATCGGCAGTTTTAGTGTCATCTTTCAAGTTTGTCATTTGTATTCTTCCTCTTTCCGAGGATTTAATGTCCTTTTCTTTCCCAGGCTAAAGAGTCCTCCTGTCCGATCAATGTGGGTCGTTTTTGTAGATCAGTATCCCCTAGAACAAGAACTTTAAAAAAAGGGGTCTCCGATCCCTCAGAGGCTGAGCTACTGAAGAAGTCTTTGATCCTCTTCCTGATTTTATTTTTCTTGTGTGCGTTGGCACCTTTTGATCTGAGTATCATATCACCCATTGAACGTTTGACACGGTAATAAACATCAGAATTCTTCTGTAGGGTGTGATACCCAGAGTGTACAGGGTTGAGCGTTCTTTTCTTAGAATTTGATATCCTTTTTGTTACATGATGTATATACGTGCATATATGTATAGTGTGCTGCTTTCACAGGGTTGATTACTTACATAAGGTTTACTGTCGTTTTTTCAAGGGGTTTAGTGTCCTCATTCCAAACGGTGCAGAGTCCAGTTCCTTCAGACGGTTTTGTCTCCATGCATTACTGCCTTTACTAGGGCTTCATGTCTTCCTCGTAAATAGGATTTAGCGTCCACCTATCATTGGATTTAGTACCTTACTTACGTAAAATTTATGTCTTCTACATTGTCATGTTCATCCACAGGATTGTATGTGCTTTCACAGCGTTGGTATTTCCATCTATAAATCTAGTGTCCTCTTTTCTCCTCTAGTGTCCTCTTCTCAAATGGTTTAGTGCCTTAGTCCTCCTCTACAGGATCACTGCCCTCCTCTATAACTTTTAGTGTCCTCGTTACTTAGAGCCTAATCTCCTCCTTTCGCGGGGTTAGTATCACCATTGTTCAAAAGAATCACTGTCTTCATTTCATACATTGATGTCCACCGTTTTTTCACAGTGACTTACTTTCCTTGCTGGGCTCAGTCTTCTCTTCACAAGATTAAGGGTATCCTCTTTTCTCCGGCTGCTGTATTTTCCTATGTCAGTGTGCTGTGGAACATGGACACAAAAACGGGGGGTACCAGAGGAAATACTTTTCGGGAAAAGTATGAAAGACTACAGCCATGTGGCAGGTCTCGTTCGTTGGGGATCTGGAACATGGACGCATGTTTCCAGATCTTTTGGAGCCAAGCTGCAAAGGTCTTGACGTAGTCTTTAAAGCTTTTCCTGAAATATTCCCTAGTGCGCACCTGGTACCTCCTGATCCGAGTGTCCTTTGATCAACAGAACACACGACATGGTAATTACAGTAAACATGTGGATCCTGTCATAGATTGTACTGGCCTTCGTTCATAAAATCTAGTTTCATCTGCCAATTAATGTACCGTCTTAGGGGGTATAGTATCCTTTCGTGCAGTGTTCGTTTATAGGCTTGAGTGTCCTTTTAGGTGGCTTGTGGTCATCCTTCCAGACGTTTAATTTCCTCTTTTGACAAGTTTTACTGTCCTCTTTCCTTGTTTAGCGTCCTTTCATAGTAACCTGTGTCCTCTTTTATGACCATTGTCAGCTTGTATGTTATATCGTCTTGTTTCCACAGTTTTAGTAATTTATGGTATAGTGTCTTGTTTCCACGGGGATTTAGTAATCTTTATTAGGAGCGGGGTCTCTTTTTCACAGAAAGCCTCTACTTCCATCAGGATTAGGGTCCTCGTTTGAATGTGGTGGTCTCCTTTTGTGAACTGGGTTAAGGCCCACTGTCACATGGTTTACTGTCACTTTTACATAGGGTTTAGCATTTTTCTTCCATAGGGTTTACAGTCCTTTTTCTTTCACAAGATTTATTCTCCTCTGATCTTCCAGGGATTAGGGTCTCCCTGTTGTATTAATTGGCAGAATCTTCTTCCAAAATGACGGTCCTCTCTTCATGTGCTTAAGAAGTCTCTTCTAGAGCCAAGGCTTCGGTCACATGGTTTACAATACACTCCTTTCCTGTGGTTTAGTGTCTTGTAGCAAGAGCCGTGGTACGCACAGTGTGTGTCTGTATGCTGTGTGTATGTCGGGGGGGGGGGGGGGGGTTATGTGTAAAACTACGTGAAGACTTTTTGTGTCTGCTTGACAAGATTTCTGTTTACTGTCCTTATTTCGAAGGGTTTAGTGTCTACTTTTCATAGAGTGCAGCGTCCAGTTCATTCAAAGGGTTTTGTCTCCTTGCATTACTGCGTTTTCATAGAGCTTAATGTTTTCTTCGTAAATAGGGTAGAGTGCCCTCCTTTCACTATAGTACCTTACTCTTTCCTTGTTTAGCGTCCTCCTTTTATAGTAATTAGTGTCCTCTTTCCTGACCATTATCAGCTTTTTGTATGGTATAATGTCTTACTTCCACAGGGTTTAGTAATGTATGGTATGTCTTGTTTTCACAGTTTAGTAATCTTTAGTATCAGTTGTCTGCTTTTCACAGGAGGCCTCTGCTTTCATCAGGATAAGGGTTCTCGTGTGAACATTGTGTAGTCTTTCATAAGAGGTTCATGGCTTTCTGTCACTTTTCCATAGGTTTTAGCATTTTTCTTCCGTAGGTTTTATAGTTGTTTTTCATAAGATTTTTTTTCTGATCTTACGGGGATCAGTGTCAACCTCTTGTATTAATTGGCAGAATCTTCTTCCAAAATGAGAAGGTCCTGTCTTTATGTGCCTTATGTCTTTTCTAGAGCCAAGGCTTCAATCACAAGGTTTATATAACACACTTTTCCTGTGGATTAGTGTCATGTATCAAGAGCCGTAGTGCGCGCCGTGTGTGTGTGTGTGTGTGTGTGTGTGTGTGTGTGTGTGTGTGTGTGTGTGTGTGTGTGTGAGAGAGAGAGAGAGAGAGAGAACAACTACTTTAAAAACTTTTGTGTCTGCTTGACAATTTCTTTGTTCTGATTTTTAGCGGCTTTTCTTTTCGTCAGAATTGAAAGACATTTTGTCTGTCAGATCACAGGGCTGGCCACTCCCTGCAGACCTTCGTCAGTCAAACAGGAGACCACTGCATTGCGCTGGTCTGGACAACCAATATCCTCACCAAGGACATGACTCCAAGGACAGAACATCTTTACATATGTGACGAGCTCAAGTCGGGACTACTACAATCTTTTAGAAAACCATTGCCAGTGGATGCAGAAAAAAAACAGGCCTTCTACACCAACCAACATCAGGAATTTTGGTATACACTCACAATGGCAAGGATCAGTGCAGACGAGGATTCTGTCTTACAGAACACTAAGTCCTCGAAAGTAAAAACTGATCTTGTGAAAAAATGTTGGAGAGGCAAGACTGCATTGTATAATTTTGAGTAAGAGGCTGAACAAATTAACGGACTGACTCAATGTTTAAAGTGGCCAGGAACTAGATCACTACTCTCTTGGAAACGGTGATCTGTTAATGGGAAAGCAGCTAGATCACTTTGTTAGCTTCTGCGCTAATGGAAGTGATATCCACGTCTGCAAGAAACACTTCAGTCCAATTACAAGAGAGCAGAGAGAACGAAATTAAACACACATGCGAACAAATCAATTGAACACACAATGCACACTAGTAGCTATCCAGCAAACACTATCGAAAACGGGAAAGACACCCGGCGTGGAGACCACACCCGACTACTGCCGTAATGTGAAACCTAGGACATCTGTGTGAAGAAAGCGCTGACACTGGTTTTGATTGGGAACAAGACCAAGCCTGGATACGCTGGTACATAGAGGGATGTGCTATAACTGCAGTAGGGTCCGTAGTCTGCGTAAGATTTCCAGACGTGAGTGCAAAATTAAAGGAATTTCAAATCGGAAGCATTCCAATCTCAAAAGATATTACGAGGTTCTGTTAGCAGCAGCCAACATGAACATTGCCTCCAAATGTTACTGCAGACAGGTTATCAGCTTCACTGATGCTTGAAAGATTTTAAACAAAAATTCCGGTGTGTTTTAAAAGGTTGTGTGATTTTTTTTATTTTTTTTCAATAACTTGTGGGTTGACTTCGGCGCGGTGACATCCCTGATGTGGCCCTTTGCGGTCGGCTGGGCTATAAGCAGCGTTACCTTAACTGGAAACCATCTTACTGGACAAATTAGAGGAGCTGAGGTGTACGCTGCGTCAAGCCGACACAGACTGACAGTGTTGCAGTAAATACTCATTTTAGGATCATAAACCATTCTGCGGACTAGGCTAGATGAATCAATTGAATTGTAGGAAAACGGGAAATGAACTTGAATTTGTAGACCAGTCCGCTATACTGTGAGCAGCAGGACAACCACCAGACACATCACATACCCTTCAAGAGCAGAAGACCTTGATGAAGATGCAGAAGGGAATGCCATACAACATGCATGTAGTGCAGATCAAATTACCATCTTCAGGCTTTGCACAGGACCCATAACGCCATGCATTCGTATACTCGAATCTTGAAATTGCCCCTGCGTACTGCCCGTGCGGGCAGGTGGAGTAGATGACACAGGATGTCCTACAGGGATGCCCACTCCGTGCCGACCTGAGAGATATGGAGAGACGGGACTACCAGCGTGATGGCGAAAGAGAGGAAGAATCGTCCACAACAGATTAGAAAGGACTAGGTACATCATCACTTAATACCTTAAATACAAATGGTTTATTCTGGAACAATCACATTCTCAGTGGGGTCAAATGAAACGAAACGGGGTAGTTCGCGATGCTGAAATCGCGTCAGTTAAAATGAAAAACAGCAAAAAAAAAAAAAAAAAAAAAAAAAAACGCGCACGGAAAATATAATGCATAGATCAGTTTAGCTTTTGCATGCAAACAGTTAAACCAGATGTTTCGTCCAGGCATTTATACCGTCTCGTCTTGATTATTATAACGATCTGGCTCCGAAGCAGTTGGAATAAATCTGGGAGAATTTCAAACCATGCTACCAACCTAATTTGTCGCTCCTCTATATCTGTATTTCCAGTTGTACGTCTGTTCACTGGCTCCCTCTTCATCAAATGATCTTTGTATAATTATGTGAAAGTGGAGCCCTTTGCTTCAAATCATCGAGTCCTCTCGTCAGTATTTTACTAAGGTATGGCACCAGTGCACCCATTACGTGAACTCTTTTCTTCGTCCATTTCTCGTCCGTTCTTCCACTGGCTATACTCTACTTTTCTGACATCTTTTAAATCGATCAACCAGGGAAACCTTTCTTTTCCCTTCAAATCGACACAACAGAAAAAATACTACTGTGTTTTGGAACATGATAGACGTTTGCCTACGCTTGCTAATTAGTAGACGATTGTTTTTGTTAGATTGGTGGTGGTGTTTGGGAGGGGGTGTGTGGGAAGGGTGGAAGAAATAAGGGTTGGATGCAGCAGGAGCATTTGATCGTATCATGCGTTTTGTTTGTTGCTGGCGATTCTTGCATGTTTGTTTCAGAGTTTAGTGTATGTAGTTGATTATAAACGTCGAAGTCATGTACTTGATTAGACGTGTTATTTTTAATGCTCAGAACAACAAGTGATAATAGTTGTAGCAAGTAGTAGTTGTATTATCAACAAACAATAGGAAGAATGATAATCATTCAGCAAATTATCTCTCGCACACGCGCGCGCGCGCACGCACGCACGCACGCACGCACGCACGCACGCACACACACACCCACTCACACACTTCAGAAGTTACCTTTAAGTGTTAAATGACAGAGCAGACAACAAAATAGTTGAAACGGCAAGCCACCAATTCGTTTATAGCAATACCTTTTAGCTGTATGAAATGAGTGTTGAATGAATACTGAACTGTTCGAGTTTTTATGCAGTTATCACTATCCATCGTGTCAACAAACATGTCGGAGGGCAAAGAAGAAACTTATGAAGTGCATCGGAATTATCTACACAGAAAGTTCAAGGTAGTTTTTTTATCAACAGGAACAAAGGCAGAAACTTATAAAGTGCATCGGAATTATCTACACATTAAGTTCAAGATAATGTTGTTTTCATCAACAGGAACAAAGGATTCCAACATGAACGGCCGTGGAAAACAGACCAGCGCAAGTGAACTTGGAGAGAGGGGAGTTTTGAGGTTTTTTTTTTCTTTGTTCTTTGCACTCTTATTCTTTCTCTCCTGCACTTCTAGTGTAGTAATCCTGTTCTTTTACAGTTAAGTGTCAGTTTAGTTACCTGTTTTCGTTCAGACGGCTAAGGATTCAGTGTCTTCATTCACACAATTTGGGGTCTTTTCCAGGTTTGGCGTCTCTTTCACTGTACGAGTTTAGTGCGTTTCCATCGAATTGATGGCCCCTTCATTCAAGGCTTATGTGACTTTCTGAGGGTTTTGAGTCTTCTTTTCAAACGTTTAATCGTTTTTCATATGATAAACATGCTAGTTACTCTGGTGTCCTAGATCGGTGGTCTGTGGAACAAGGAAACAAAAAAGGGGGTACCAGAGGGAATATTTTCCGGAAGGGTGGACTCCAGCTATGTAGCAGGTCTCATGAGCCAAGGATCTGGAACGTGGACGCATGTTTTCAGATCACTGGAAGGCCGAGCTGCAGAGCCTTTGAGGCAGTCCTTAAATCCCTCCCTGAAATATTGCCTAGTGCGCACCTGGTACCTCCTGATCCGAGTGTCCTTTGATCCACAGAAAGCCTGACGTGGTAACCAGAGTCAGCGTGTGCACCCTTTAAGGTTTTACCGCCCATCGTTCATAAGATTTAGTCATCTTTTTTATGTCCTTATTTTATGGGGTTCAGTGTCCACCTCCCCTACGCTTGAGGGAACTCATTTTTTTCCTTCCAAAACGAAAAAAAAAACTTTTTCGTGGGTTCGTTGGGCTTTCGTAGTGCTTAGCTTTCATTGCCATCCTTTGTGTTCTTTTCCCAAGGTTTGATGTCTTGTAGTACAGGTATCGATGCGTGTGTGTGTGTGTGTGTGTGTGTGTGTGTGTGTGTGTGTGTGTGCGTGCGCGCGCGCGCGCCTCTTTTACAAGCTTTTGCCGTTTTTCTTTTTTTAACATTTTTTTCTTATGGTTTAGTGACTTATACGGCAGAATTTAATCGGTGACTTCGTGTTTGGCAGGTCACAGGGTTGACCACTCCTCACGAATCGCTACCATTCTACCAGTGGACCACCGCGTTACAATGTCCTGGACCACGAATATCCCAAGGATCTACGACTCCCAGGATGTTACCTAACGTGTCAGCGAGTTCACCTCGGGTTTCGTTAACATCATTTTTACTTTCTTTCCCCAAGGTGTGATTTGTATCTTAGGTTTCGGTGGTGTGTGTGTGTGTGTGTGTGTGTGTGTGTGTGTGCGTGCGCGTGCGCGTGCGTGCGTGCGTGCGAACCTCTTTTCTAGGTGTTTTTTTTCAGCATGTTTTTTTTCAGCATGTTTTTTTTTCTGATGGTTTAGTGACTTATACGGCAAAATTTCATCGGTGACTTTTGTGTTTGATAGGTAACAAGGTTGACCACTTCCCTCGCATCGCTACCATTCTACGAGAGGACCACCACGGTACAGTGTCACGGACAACAGATATCATCACCAAGGACCTGCGACTCCCAGGATGTTACCTAACATGTCAACGAGTTCACCTCGGGCTTCGTATACTTTCTTTTCCAAAGGTGGGATGCTTTGTATCATAGGTTTTGGTAGTTACGTGCGCGCGCGCGCGCGCGCGCGCGCGCGCGCGTGTGTGTGTGTGTGTGAACCTCTTTTTTAAGCCTTTGTTGTGTTATTTAAACATGATTTTTTTTCACATGGTTACTTCTACGGGTAAGGTTTTGCTTTTAATCCTTTTTTAACATATATACGTGGTAGTTTGAAACGTGGTGACAGTCCTGAGATAACCTCTGCTGTTGACGGGACTATAATTTTAATCTTAATCTTAATCTTAGTGACTTCTACGGCAGAATTTAATCAGAGGCTTTGTATTTGGCAGGTCACATGGTTGACCACTCCCCACGCATCACAACCATTCTACCAGAGGACCACCGCGTTACAGTGTCCCGGACAACTAATCTCCTCACCAAGGACGTACGACTCCCAGTGTTACCTAACGTGTCAGTGAGTTGAACTCGATGGCACTGCTGCTTTCCAGAGAATCCATCTCCATGGGATGCAAGAAGCGGGAGCTGTACTGAACCAACCGACTTCAGGAACGTCAGGACGCACCCACAAAGGCAAGGGGCGGAGCAGACGGGAGTCTTCCTCAAAGAACAGCGAAGAAACCTTTCTGTGATCAAAGACAGCAGACAGAGATTATTACTTTGCCATTTTTTATTTTAGAAAGATGAAAAAGCTAACGGTGCAAAGAAAGTACCGGGGGCCTGATCTGCCGAGGAAAACGGAGCTGCTGACAGGGAAGCACACAGCCGATGACGTTGTATGGGTGTAGCGAGGAACTCTGAGGTGCCAGAATAGAGCCGAGAGCTCGGTTCAACAGATCAGAGCACAAGTGAATCGGACAGAGATCTGACCCGCAGTGTGTGTGTGTGTGTGTGTGTGTGTGTGTGTGTGTGTGTGTGTGCGTGTGTGCGTGTGTGTGTGTGATGTGAAACAGGATTTTGCCAAACTGTTTCAGAATGTATGGATTGAGGTTTCGGGAGACTATTTCATATGTTTTGTTTGTTTGCTGTTAATGGATGTTATTTTGATTTACGGCCCTGATATGATCCCATAATGTCTGCTGGCCTGTCAACAAAATGACGGACGAAATTATTCAACCGTTAGTGCTAGCACGCACACGCACGCACACGCACACGCGCACACACACACACACACACACACTGGGATGTATTGCTGCCAAGTGTTTGCAACGGCCTATCTTGGGTACGCCATCGCAAACATTTCAGTAACCAAACATACTGTAGACTGGTGGTATACAGCGTGGTTGATATGTATATGTTTGTAAATGAGCTTGCATGATGATTTGTGTATGTCGGTGGTTCGTATGTATGACGTTTTAGGGGTTGCTTTGTTGCGGAACTAATTTTGACAGCCTTGAATGAACCCAAAGGTTGGCTGGATATGAGAAAAATGAAAGGGTGATAAAATCTTGCCACTTTTGATGCCAGGTGATTTATTACTCTGTATTTCAATCTGACATGTGTTGCTGCTCCGGTATGCCATTGCAAACATTTTTGCTTTGGTGTGCCATTGCAAACATTTCAGTAACGAATCTGAATAGGGTTGATTGGAGATACATGGCTTGCTTGTGTATGTTAGTGTGTGGGTGTATTGGACAGTGGGTAGGGTGTGTGTGTGTGGGGGTGTGTGTGTGTGTGTGTGTGTGTGTGTGTGCAAGCAGAAGTCGTTTGGATATGTTTTGTGTGTGTAATATGAAGAGAGAAAAAAAAGGGGGGGGGGGAGAGAGAGGGAGAGAGAGAGAGAGAGAGAGAGAGAGAGAGAGAGAATTAGTGTAAAATTCTGGTTTAAACCGTCTTTGTAAATGGCAAAGTAGGGTACTTTTTATGTTTTTTAGGTCTGTCTCTTTATGACCCCTAAAGGTCGGTTGTGGTGAGAGCGAAATGACCGAGTAACCATTTTTAACGTTATGTTATATCTAACACATGATACAGAGTGACGGATTGTGGATGCATAACTTGGTGTGTATGTGTATGGATATGCAAATGTGAAAGGGTAGGTAAGCAGGCTTGTGTGTGTACACGTACTCCCTTGTAAGTGTTGAGTGTATGTGTTACAGTGTGTGCACGCGTGTGTGAGTTTGTGTGAAATGGGTCCTGCTTTTGATCCACCCTTTTGTAGCGTGCTTTGAGATTTTTTTTTTTTTTTTTTTTTTTTTTGGGGGGGGGGGTTGCTAGTGGTTTACAATACTGATGCGGACATTATTACAGCCCTGAAATGACCCCCTGAGGTCTGTGGAACTTTGAGATTGATAAGAGTAATAAAGTTCTTCGGCATTTCATGCCGGTTGACGTGCTACTCGGCATTGAAATAAACGGGTCGTGTTGCTGCCAAGTGTATGCAGTGGCCTATCATCCGTACGCCATTGCAAATATTTCAGTAACAGAACTTAATGTGATGAATTGTTGATGATAGCTGGGTTCATTTTTGCTATGATGTGCGGATGGGAACGGGTTGGTGACTTGTGGTGTGCTTGTGCGTGTGCTTACATGTAGGCGTTGGTTTGTATGTCTGTGGTTAGGTGTATATGTGTGTTTCTGTAGTTAGGTATGTGTGCGTATGTCCCTTGTTAGGTGTCTGTCCATGGTTAAGGTGTGTGCCTGTGGTTACGTGTGTATGTGTGTGTGTGTGTGTGTGTGTGTGTGTGTGTGTGTCAAATAGATCCTGTTTTAATCCGTCTTTTTTTAAAGGATGTATGAAATGACTTTTTAGGGGACTTTCTACAAAGTATTGTATAGTATGGATATGGACTTCAGTACAGCCCTGAGATGAACCCCGAGGTCTGTGGGCTTTAAAATAAATAATCTTGAATAATTTTTCTGCATTTCATGCCAGCTGATTGATTACTCCACACGCCGGTAAACGTTGTGTGTTGCTGCCAAATGTTTGGAAAGGCCCATCTATGGTAGGCCTTTGCAAATGTTTCAGTAACAAATCTGAATGGAATTGGTTGGTGATACATAGATTACATGTATAAGGTAGTGTGGTTGTGTTTGACAGTGAGTAGGTTGGGGTGTATGTATGCAAACAGGCGTTGTTTAGAAGTGTGCGCGTGCGTGCGTGCATGCGCGCGCGCGCGCGCGTGTGTGTGTGTGTGTGTGTTGTGTGTATGTGAGGGGAAGTGAGAGAGGTGGGGGGGGGGGGAGCAGGGTAGAGTGAGTTTGTCAAATAAGGGTATAGGCCGCCTGTGTGGAATGACATTTTAGAGACTTTTTGTGGTTTTTTTTTCTTATAAGTAGAATTATATTTTGTGTTGTTACAGCTCTGATATGACCCCTAAACATTGGCCAGGCAGTGAGAAAAATGACCATGAATGTATAACATTATCACATTTAATGTCAATTCATTATAATAACGTGTGCGTGTGTGTGTGTGTGTGTGTGTGTGAAATAGACCCTGTTTTAATCCATCTTTTTGTCGCATGTATTCATGTTTTTAAGGGTGGGTTGTAAGTGTTTACAGTACTGATGCGGACATTATCATAGCCCCGAGATGACCCCCTGAGGTCCGTGGGTCTATTTAAGATGCATAAAAGTCAGTAATTAAATTCTTCAGCTTTTTTTCTTTCAGTCGATATACAACTCTACATTGAAATAAACGGGTCGTGTTGCTGCCAAATGTATGCAATGGCCTATCATTGGTACGCCATTGCAGACATTTCAGTAACAGAACTTACTGTGCGGAATTGTTGGTAATAGCTGGTTCAAAGTGCTACGATGTGCATATGTTAGCGAGCCGGTAACTTGTGGTGTGCTGTAGGTGTGTTTACATGTAGGGTGTGTGTGTGTGTGTGTGTGTGTGTGTGTGTGTGTGTGTGTGTGTGTGTGTGTGTGTGTGTCTATGGCTAGGTGTGTGTGTGGGGGGGGGATGCGTCTGTGTGTGTGTGCGCAAAGTAGATCCTGTTTTAATCAATCCTTTTTAGCATGAATGCAATGACATCTTAATCGATTTTTTTTTAACGATTTATGATATAGATGTGGACATTTTACAGCCCTGAGATGACCTCGGAGGTCTGTGGGCTATCAGATACATACGTTTGAGTAATGATTTGCTTGAGCTGTTCATGCCAGTTGATTGATTACTCCACATTCCAGTAAACGTTATGTGTTGCTGCCAAATGTGTGCAAAGGTCTATGTATAGTAGGCCATTGGAAATGTTTCAGTAACAAACCTGAATGGAACTGATTGGAGATACATAGCCTGCTTGTGTAAGTTAGTGTGTGGGTATGGTCGACAGTGGGTAGGTTGGTGTGTGCGTGTGCGTGCGTGTGCGTGCGTGTGTGTGTGTGTGCATGCGCGCAAACAAGCGTCGTGTGTGTGTAGGGGGGGGGGGAGAGAAAGGGAGAACATTTGCGTCGCATTCTGGTTTAAGCTGCCTGTGTTGGATGACAGTCAATTTAGTGGTCTTTTTATGTTTGATCCTTCTCTTATTAAAATTATTTTTATATCGTAGCAGCACTGATATGACCCTTTAAGGTTAGCTGTACTGTAAGCAAAAAAAAGAAAGAAAATGACCGTGAACACATGAAATATTTAAACTTTTAATGTCAGTTTACATACATACATTTTTCCCAATAAATGGGTTGTATTGTTGCCAATTCCTAGCAAAGGCATATGACTCGTAGGCCATAGGAAACACAAGATATATAGTGATAGATCGTGGATGACTAACTTGGTTCATATGTGTTAGGATGTGCAAATGTGATAGGGTTGGTGAGTTCGGTTGCGCGTGCACGCGTGGTTGCTTGTAGGTGTTAGTTTTGTATATAAGTGTGTATTAGCCGACATGTGCGCGTTTGTGCGTGTGTCAAATAGATCCTGTATTAATGCATTCTTTTGTAGCATGTATTGTTCGTAGTTTTCTTTGGGGGTAAGGGAGGGGGCTGGGGGTTTAGTGTTTTACAGCACTGACGCAGACATTATTATAGACCCGAGATGACCCCGTGGAGGTCTGTGGTACTATAAGATAGATAAAAATAAGTAATGAAGTTCTTCGACATTTTATGGAGTTGGTTTACTGCTCAGCATGGAAGTTGCTGCCAAATGTATGCAATGGCCTATCATTGGTACGCCATTGCAAACATTTCAGTGACAGAACTTAATGTGAATTGTTAATAGCTGGGTTAATTGTTGCTATGATTTGAGTATGTGAACGAGTTGGTGACTTGTGGTGTGCTTGTGCTTATATGTAGGCGTGGGTTTGTATGTCTGTGGTGAGGTGTGCGTGTGCATGTGCTTACATTTCTTGTATAAGTTAGTGTGGGTGTGTTGGGCTGTGTGTGCGTGCGCGCGCGCGCGCGCGCGCGCGTGTGTGTGTGTGTGTGTGTGTGTGTGTAGGGAAAGTGAGAGAGAGGAGCGGAGGGGGGCAGCGTAGTGAGATTGAGTTCGTGTCTAATTCTGGTGTAAGTCGCCTGTGTGGAATGACATTTTAGAAGTCTTTTTCTTTTTTTTTTCAATAAATAAAATTATTTTTGTGTTGTTACATCTCTGATATGACCCCTATAGTTCGGTTGGGCAGTGAGCAGAATGACCGAGAATATATAAAATCTTTGTATTTTTAATGTCAATCTCTCTCTCTCTCCCTCTCTCTCTCTCTCTCTCTCTCTCTCTATATATATATATAAAAGAGAGATATATATATATATAGAGAGGAAGAGAGATATATATATATATATATATATATAGATAAGTATATATCCTTTGTAAATCCATCCTTTTTGTCGCATGTATCCATGTTGTAAGTGTGTTACAGTACTGATGCCGACATTACTAAAGCCCTGAGATGACCCCCAGAGGTCTGTGGGACTGTAAGATAGATAAAAGTGAGTCATGAAGTTGTTCGACTTTTTTTGCCAGTTGAAATACAACTCTACATTGACATAAACAGGTCGTGTTGCTGCCAAATGTATGCAATGGCCTATCATTGGTACGCCACTGCAAACATTTCAGTAACGGAACTTACTGTGCGGAATTGTTGATAATAGCTGGGTTGAAAATGCTACAATGTGCATATGTGAGCGAGCTGGTGACTTTTGGTATGCTGTACGTGTATTTACATGTAGATGTGGGTGTGTGGGGTGGGTGGGTGGGGTGTGTGTGTGTGGGGTGTGTGTGTGTGGGTGTGAGTGTCAGTGGCTAGGGGTGTGTGTGTGTGTGTGTGTGTGTGTGTGTGTGTGTGGATGTGCAAATGTGATACGCTTGGTGATTGAGGTTGCGCGTGCATGTGTGGTTGCTTGTAGGTATTAGTTTTGTATATGTGTGTGTTAGCCGACATGTGTGGGTGTATCAAATGGAACCTGTATTAATCCATCCTTTTGTAGCGTGTATTGTTTGTAGCTTTCTGTGGGGGTGGGGGGTTAGTGTTTTACAGTATTAATGCAGACATTATTATAGACCCGAGATGACCCCGTAGAGGTCTGTGGTACTATAAGATAAAAATAAGTAATGAAGTTCTTCGACATTTTATGGTAGTTGGTTTACAGTATTGAAGTAAACGGTTTGTGTTGCTGCCAAATGAATGCAACGGCCTATCATTGGTACGCCATTGCAAACATTTCAGTGACAGAACTTAATGTGATGAATTGTTGATAATAGCTGGGTTAATGTTTGCTATGATTTGCGTATGTGGACGGGTTGGTGACTTGTGGTGTGCTTGTGCTTATATGTAGGCGTGGGTTTGTATGTCTGTGGCGAGGTGTGTGTGTGTGTGTGTCTGCGGTAAGGTGTGTGTGTGTGTGTGTGTGTGTGTGTGTGTGTGTGTGTGTATTGTCAGTTCAATATGTCAGTCTGACAGTGAATGGTTTCAGTCAGTGTATGCGTATGTCTGTGGTTACGTGTGTGTGTGTGTGTGGTGTTGTGTGTGTGTGGTGTGCGGTTACGTGTGTGCGGTTACGTGTGTGCTTGCGGTGTTGTGTGTGTGTGTGTGTGTGTGTGAAATAGATTCTGTGTGAATCCATCCTTTTGTTGCGTGTATCCATGTTGTGTTTTACAGTACTGATGCCGACATTACTAAAGCCCTGAGATGACCCTCTGAGGTCTGTGGGACTGTAAGATAGATACCAGTGTGTAATGAAGTTGTTCGACT
Source organism: Conus canariensis (assembly GCA_033310375.1). Taxonomy (NCBI): domain Eukaryota; kingdom Metazoa; phylum Mollusca; class Gastropoda; order Neogastropoda; family Conidae; genus Conus; species Conus canariensis. The sequence goes on from CM065728.1 coordinate 28,932,738, forward strand.
TTTTTTTGCCAGTTGAAATACAACTCTACATTGACATAAACGGGTCGTGTTGCTGCCAAATGTATGCAATGGCCTATCATTGGTACGCCATTGCAAACATTTCAGTAACAGAACTTACTGTGCGGAATTGTTGATAATAGCTGGGTTGAAAATGCTACTACGTGCATATGTGAACGAGTTAGTGACTTGCGGTATGCTGTAGGTTTGTTACATGTAGGCGTTGGTGTGTGTGTGTGTGTGTGTGTGTGTGTGTGTGTGTGTGTGTGTGTGTTCGTGTGTTATTAGATGTGAGTGTTTGAATGGCCAGGTGTGTGTGTGTGTGTGTGTGTGTGTGTGTGTGTGTGTGTGCGTGTGTGTGTGATTAGACTTGTGTGTGTGTGGTGTGTGCGTGCGTGCGTGCGTGAGATATGTGTGTGTTAGCCGACATGTGTACGTTTGTGCGTGTGTCAAATACATCCTGTATAAATCCATCCTTCTGTGGCATGTATTGTTAAGGTTGTTTTTTTTGTCTCGGGAGGGGGGGGGGGGGCTGGGGGGCTGGGGTGTTAGTATTTTACAGTACTGACGCAGACATTATAGACCCGAGATGACCCCGTGGAGGTCTGTGGTACTATAAGATAGATAAAAATAAGTAATGAAGTTCTTCGACATTTTATGGTAGTTGGTTTACAGCATTGAAGTAAACAGTTTGTGTTGCTGCCAAATGAATGCAACGGCCTATCATTGGTACGCCATTGCAAACATTTCAGTGACAGAACTTGACGTGATGAATTGTTGATAATAGCTGGGTTAATTTTTGCTATGATTTGCGTATGTGGACGGGATGGGGACTTGTGGTGTGCTTGTGCTTATATGTAAGCTTGTATGTCTGTGGTGAGGTTTGTGTGTGTGTGTGTGTGTGTGTGTGTGTGTGTGTGTGTGTGTGTGTGTGTGTGTATGTGTGTGTGTGTTGTCAGTTCAACAATAAGTCAATCTGACAGTATATGGTTTCAGTCAGTGTGTGCGTATGTCTGTGGTTACGTGTGTGTGTGTGTGTGTGCGTGTGTGTGTGCGTGTGTGTGTGGCGCGTGTGTGAGGTTACGCGTGTGCTTGCGGTTGTGTGTGTAGTGTGTAGTGTGTGTGTGTGTGTGTGTGTGTGTGTGTGTGAAATAGATCCTGTGTGAATCCATCCTTTTGTCGCATGTATCCATGTTGTAAGTGTTTTACAGTACTGATGCCGACATTACTAAAGCCCTGAGATGACCCCCAGAGGTCTGTGGGACTGTAAGATAGATAAAAATAAGTAATGAAGTTCTTCGACATTTTATGGTAGTTGGTTTACAGCATTGAAGTAAACAGTTTGTGTTGCTGCCAAATGAATGCAACGGCCTATCATTGGTATGCCATTGCAAACATTTCAGTGACAGAACTTAATGTGATGAATTGTTAATAGCTGGGTTAATGTTTGCTATGATTTGCGTATGTGGACGGGTTGGTGACTTGTGGTGTGCATGTGCTTATATGTAGGCGTGGGTTTGTATGTCTGTGGCGAGGTGTGTGTGTGTGTGTGTGTGTGTTGTGTGTTGTGTGTGTGTGTGTGTGTGTGTTGTCAGTTCAACAATATGTCAATCTGACAGTAAGTGGTTTGTCAGTGTGTGCGTATGTCTGTGGTTACGTGTGTGTGTGTGTGTGTGTGTGTGTGTGTGTGTGTGTGTGTGTGTGTGTGTGCGCGCGCGGTTACGTGTGTGCTTGCGGGTGTATGTGTGTGTAAAACAGATCCTGTTTTAATCCAGTTTATTTTTTGTTGGTGGGGGGGATGTATCCAATGACATTTAGGGGATTTTTACAGTGTTATACAGTGAATATGGACATGGTGGTACAGCCCTGAGATGACCCCTGAGGACTGTGGGCTTTAAGATAAGCTTGAATTACATTTTGTTCTCTGCTTTTTATGCCAGTTGTTTGATTATTCCACATTCTAGTAAACGTTTCATGTTGCTGCCAAATGTTTGCAAAGGCCTATCTATGGTAGGCCATTGCAAATGTTTCAGTAACAAATCTGAATTGATTGATGATACATACGTTTCTTGCATAAGTTAGTGTGGGTGTGTTGGACAGTGGTGTGTGTGTGTGTGGTGTGTGTGTGTGTCTGTGTGTGTGTGTGTCTGTGTGTGTGTGTGTCTGTGTGTGTGTGTGTGTCTGTGTGTGTGTGTGTGTGTGTGTCTGTGTGTGTGTGAGGGGTAGTGAGAGAGAGGACCGGAGGGGAGCAGGGTAGAGAGTGAGTTTGTGTCTAATTCTGGTATAAGCCGCCCGTGTGGAATGACATTTTAGAAGACTTTACTGTTTTTTTCTGTTTTTTTTTTTAAAGAGATAGAATTATTTTTGTGTTACATCTCTGATATGATCCCGAGTTTGGTTGGGCAGTGAGCAAAATGACGGGGAATATATAAAATCTTTGTATTTTTAATGTCAATTCTCTCTCTCTCTCTCTCTCTCTCTCTCCATATATATATATATATGTATGTGTATATATATATATATATATATAATATAGATATAAGTATATAAATCTTTGTATATACATATATATATATATATATATATATATTTTTATGTATGCGTGTGTGAAATAAATCCTGTGTGAATCCATCCTTTTGTCGCATGTATCCATGTTGTAAGTGTCTTACAGTACTGATGCCGACATTACTATAGCCCTGAGATGACCCCCTGAGGTCCGTGGGACTGTAAGATAGAGAAAAGTGAGTCATGAAGTTGTTCGACTTTTTTGCCAGTTGAAATACAACTCTACATTGAAATAAACGGGTCGTGTTGCTGCCAAATGTATGCAATGGCCTATCATTGGTACGCCACTGCAATCATTTCAGTAACAGAACGTACTGTGCTGAATTGTTGATAATAGCGGGGTTCAAAATGCTACAATGTGCGTATGTGAGCGAGTTTGTGACTTGTGGTATGCTGTAGGTGTGTTTACATGTAGGCGTGTGCGTGTGCGCGTGTGCGTGTGCGCGTGTGCGTGTGCGCGTGTGCGTGTGAAATAGATCCTGATTTAATCCGTCCTTTTTAGTATGTAGTGCAATGACTTTTTAATGGACTTTTTACTTAGTGATTTACAATATGAATGTGGACATTTTACAGCCCTGAGATGACCTCGGAAGTCTATGGGCTATCAGATAGATATGTTTGAGTAATGGTTTGTTTCCGCTTTTCATGCCAGTTGATTGATTACTCCATATTCCAGTGAACGTTATGTGTTGCTGCCAAATGTTCGCGAAGGCCCTCTCTATGGTAGACCGTTGCAAATGTTTCAGTAACAAGTCTGAATGGAATTGATTGGAGATGTATAGCTTGCTTGTCTAATTTAATATATGGGTGTGTTGGACAGTGGGTAGGTTGGTGTGTGTGTGTGTGTGCGTGTGTGTTGGGGGAGGGGATGGGCGGGGGTTGGGGGGGGAGAGAGAGAGAATAATTGCGTCACATTTTGGTTTAAGCTGCCTGTGTTCTATGACATTTTAGGTGACTTTTGATGTTTTCTATTTTTGGAATTTATTTTAATAACGTAGCAGCACTGATATGACTCCGTAAGGTCAGCTGGGCTGTAAGCAAAAAACGAAATGACCAAGAAAACATCTTTCCTCTTTTATTGTCAGTTTATATACATACATTTTCCCCAGGTAAATGGGTTGTATTGTTGCCAATTTCTTGCAAGGGCCTGTGACTGTTAGGCCCCCCCAAAACACAAGATTTATAGTGATGGATTGTGGATGCATAGCTTGGTCCATATGTGTTAGGATGTGCAAATGTGAGAGGGTTAGTGAGTTGGGTTGTGCGTGTACACGTGCTTGCTTGTAGGTGTAAGTTTTGTAGATAAGTGGTTGTTAGCCCACATGTGTGTTTGTGCGTGTGTGAAATGGATCCTGTTTTAATCCATCCTTTTGTAGCATATTTTTTGTTTTGATTTTCCTTTTTTGCGGGGGGGGGGGGGGTTTACAGTACTGATGTGGACACTGTTGTAGCCCTGAGATGACCCCCTGGGGTCTGTGGGACTATAAGAGAAAAAAAGTCATATAATTCACTTTTTATGCCAGTTGATGTACTACTCTACCTTGAAATAAACGGGATGTTTTGCTGCCAAATGTATGCAATGGCCATTCATTGTATATTTCTGTAAACGAACTTAATGTGATGAAGTGTCGATAACGGCTGGATTCACTTTTTTGCTGTGATGTGCGCATATGAACGGGTTGGTGACTTGTGGGGTGTTTATGCATGTGCTTACATGTAAGTGTCGGTTTGTATGTCTGTAGTTAGGTGGGTGGGTGGTGTGTGTTGTGTGTGTGTGTGTGTGTGTGTGTGTGTGTGTGTGTGTGTGTGTGTGTGCGTCGTGCGTTGCGTGGTGTGTTACTGTGGTTAGAAGTGTGTTGTGTGTGTTAGTGTGGTTAGAAGTGTGTTGTGTGTGGTTGGTGTGTGTGTGTGTGTGTGTGTGTGTGTGTGTGTATAAAGAAAATAGATCCTGTTTTAATCCATCCATTTCTTGAGCATGTATGCAATGACAGTTTAGGGAAGTTTTTACATAGTGTTTTACAGTATGACTGTGGACATTGGTACAACCCTGAAATGACCCCTGGGGACTGTGGGGTTTAAGATGAATAAGCTTCCCCTTTTAATGCCAGATGATTCATTACATTCTCGTCAACGTTTCATGTTGCTGCCAAATGTATGCAAAGGCCTATCTATGGTAGGCCATTGCAAATGTTCGAGTAACAAATCTGAATGGAATTGATTGAAGAGACATAGCTTGTTTGTGTGAATTAATGTGTGGGTGTGTTGGACAGTACGTAGGTTGGTGCGCGCGCGCGTGTGTGTGTGTGTGCGTGCAAACATGCGCCATTTAGAAGAGTGTGAGAGAGAGAGAGAGGGGGGGGGGAGAATATTTACACGTTCTGTTTTAAGCTGTCTGTATTGGATGAGATTTTAGGAGACTTTGTACTTTTTTTTGTCTTTTTTAATATAAATGTTTTTAATTTTGTAACAACACTAATACGACCCTCTTATGATTGATCATGCTGTGAGCAAAATACAAATGATCGAAAAAACAAAATCTTTCCGTGTGTGTGTGTGTGTGTGTGTGTGTGCGTGCGTGTGTGTGTGTGTGTGCGCGCGCGCGCGCGTGTGTGTGTGTGCGTGTGTGTGTGAATGAAATAGTTGACATAACAAATTATTAAAGGATTATTGAAATAATTGTCACTTTTTTTTTCTTTTACATGTAATCTATTTGAACACTGTATCAGCTCTGGTATGATTCCCTGAAGTCGATTTGATTTTAAAGAAAACAATAATGAAATGTTGGCGCAGTTTAAGGGATGACATACATTAGAACTGTTGTTTTGTTGTTTGATCTATGTTACAAAAAAAAAACAAAACCGCAATGGATCGTGTGGTATCTACATAATCGTGTGTATGTGCGCGCGTGTGTATGTGTGCGTGCGCGCCTGTTTGTGTTCGTTGTGTGCTACAACATTACTGAATCGTTAAAATGCATCGCAACAAATAAGAATTTAGAATCATCGAGGACACTCGCAGTTTCTTACAAAACGGATGGGAGTATGTGCCCTGTATTGTAAGTATGGGTCAAGAATCCTGCCTGATGGTATACACAGACACATAAACACATCTATGACTTTCGCTGCAGTGATGGAGAAACTAAACATCATTTCCTTTTGAAGAGCTTATTGAGACAGTTATTAGTTTTGGTTATTGTGATTTCTTGCCAAGCTTTGACAAGCACGCACAAAAAAATTAATGCTCTCCAGTACGGCAGAGTGTGTGCATTTTTAAACCAGTTAAGAGTTTATTTCCATACAAGTACATACTCCAATCGCCTAGCAGTGTGAAACAGTAAACGAACAGTTTGGAAATCCCCCACGCCTCTCCCCTTCCCACCTTTAAATCGTGGTGCTGTGCGATTTCTTCTGATAATCCATTCTGATTACGGTGTTCCCACGTTGTCTGTGCTGTGTCGTGTTCAGTAATATTTTTATTAATCGTACTTATTTCACTTGGAAAAGAACTTGTGAACTGTTTGCAGATGATTCTGCCCATCCTTATATGGAATTTAAAAAAAAGATGAAGTTGGCACTTATATTCAGAATGATCTTGGTAGGTTTGATGCATGGACTGATGCAAACCGTATAACAATTTAAAGAAACTAAACCATGTTTATGTTAATAAAAAGAAAATAGAAAACAAGAAAATAGGTTGATTACATGGAATGAGCATAGATTACAATTCTTTAGAAGACATTGGTTTCTTAAAGCTACTTGACATTACTATTGATAACATTCTATTTCGGTTCACAGATGTATCTAAGTTCTGAAAAAAAAAAAAGTATTTCAACTCGGCACAATGTTTTTTTTACCAACACACACCCGAGCTCTCTGTCCATCAACATACTGGGATCTAACAAATATTTATTGCTCTAAGTCACTGAAAGGTTTATACAAACTCTTTAAAACCCATTCTTTTGAAACATCATTATTTCCGAAGAATTTCAAACAACTTGAAATTATCCCACATAGCCTTTAATACCGCTCCAACAAGACATTTGTGCACAGACATGAACAACGTGTAACAATCTTATCACCAACAGTTCCCAGAAACCGATGTGTGTATCAAGACCACCACTTTCACACCTCGCCTGAGGGCTAATCTTGTCAAAGCATCTTTCATTTCCTACGATGGTATTTCATGGACGGAAGGTAGACAGACCTCCGAGAAAAATCCAGCTTGCTTTCTTTCAAGAGAAACAGTTATAAACACTCAAGTGTCGAACTTGTGTTTAAAAAGTCCCTGATGGGCTATTTTCGTTTTCGTATTTTGCATCCAGACTTTGCGTTCACTCGCACGCGACCCTGTGCAAGTGTATGCGCGCGCGTGTGTGTGTGTGTGTGTGTGTGTGCGCGCGCGCAGGGCGCGCACGCGATCCTGTGAGTGTATGAGCGTTTTTGCACATGTGTGTGTATGTGTACACGCCTGCGATCCTGTGCGAGTATACGCGTGTTTTTGCACGTGTGTGTATGCATAGGTGTGGGTCGGCGCACATGGGTGTGTGCCTGTGCGTGCGTGCGTGTGTGTGTGTGTGTGTGTGTGTGTGTGTGTGTGTGTGTGTGTATTCGAGTAGTACGCATACCTTTTTACTCATCTGGCTTTGAAACTGGTTCGTTCGCGAATGTAATTCATCTGTATATGGTTTGCTTCATGATGATGTAATTGGTGTTGCTTCCTTCAACCTCGAGGGCATGGTGTAATGCAGCCATATGGTTATCCCTTTAACCCTGTTAAGCTTTACGTATGCGCACTTACAATATCTCTCTCTCTCTCTCTCTCTCTCTCTCTCTCTCTCTCTCTCTCTCTCTCCTTCAAACAACCCGTCAGGCGCGCACACACGCACGCACGCACGCGCGCGCGCGCACACACACGCACGCACGCACGCACGCACGCACACACACACACCACACACACACACACACACACACACACACACACACACACACACACACACACACACTTCCTCAACCTCCAATGCCATCAGTTGGACAAGCCTCATTCATCCCACTCACATGTGAAAGACCGTCCAATGCCTTCAATACTTGCTCACTCGTCCCTTTTCCACCGCGTCCCAGTGCTCAACTTTTCCACCACTACCTTTACCATGTAACCAACCCCCACTGAACTATAATACCCGCCCCCTCACTCCCTCCTCCTACTTCCCTAACAGGCATTCTACTCGCCAGGCCTTCCCATACTGCCGCAAATGCCGGTGTATTTCCGGCAACACGACAGTATTTTCTTTACCAACCACCATCTTTCTCTCTCTCTCTCTCTCTCTCTCTCTCTGAAAACAGCCTTCCCTCCGTTCCGTTCATTCCCCAACACCCCATCAAAGAGGAGAGAGCAATCGTTGTAGCCCCTTTCGCCTGCAGTAATCTTTGCCTGGCCGCCAGCTCAATCAGGCGTACGAATCGACCCAGCCATGAAGTGTCCCATGAATCAAGGCAAGGCGGGCACGAAGTGGATGTCCCATGTCAGTCTTCTCCAACGTGGCTCCAACAGGTCGCTGACGAGGAGGGTATAACCTCTCTCTCTCTCTCTCTCTCTCTCTCTCTCTCTCTCTCTCTCTCACACACACACACATACACACACGCTCGCGCGCGCGCGCGCGCGCGCACGCACGCACGCACGCACGCGCACGCACGCACGCGCACGCACGCACGCACACTCACGCACGCACACTCACGCACGCACGCACACGCGCGCACGCACGCACACACCCGCACACGCCCGCACACGCACGCACACACACACGCACACACACACACACACACGCACACGCACACGCACACGATGAAAAAAAAACAAGATGAAAAACATGATAAACCGACGGGAAAGGCTGTGGAAGGCAAACAAAAAGCATGCATCGATTAAAAAAAAGTAATAAAGGCAATTGTGCACCAGTAGAGAACAAAATCCCACCTAATATTCTTTGCTTATTGATATTCTTAAAAGAAATAAACTAAAACAAATGAAAAGCAGAATTCTTCTCAGGCATTTGACTGTTTTAGTGGACCATTTACATTTGTGTTAGTGGAATACACTACGGCCACACTATGCCAAAATCTTAGATAAAAGAAAAATGCTCCGTACTCCCTTTTCGGCGTTATTTACATCATGTTCATTCATCCACCTCAGTCTACGAGGAGCAACAACATCAGGGTTTCCATAAGGCTACCAGCCAGAGGAGACACTGCACATTTGTGCTGCCTGTTCTGATCGTACACAGTCGAGATATCACCTGCTAAGCGACTAAACTGATAACAAAATTTAACTGTAACCTAGCATAAAGGAGCGACCACCGCAGATATATCTGTCATCAAATATTTTCAGCAAACTTACCACGGATATAGCTGGTGGAGAGAAAATATAAACTTAGGTCACCCAGATCACAGGATAAGAAAGGCCACCAATTTACACATCTTTATGATAATCAGTATGGATAATAACGATGAAGTGGAGTTCTCTTCTAGCCTGGAATAACATAACACGGCTGCACTCTACGTTTCATTTCAAAACACATCCCAATGTCAGCTTGGCTTGGGAGCTACGAACACCTGCAGGATTGTTAAAAAAAAATCTGAGAAGCTGTGTCACAAACGTTTCCACTAGGAGGACAAAACTCGACTGTGTGGTCCCAGTACCCCCATTTGAGCAACAAAAGCATCCACAACAATGAGAAGGAGCCACCAGGGGTTTACATCATTCACAAATCTAATCCTCTCAATGACTCGAATCCACGGCCTCCCGGTTTGAAAATGGTGGTTTAACCAATACTGCACACCTACGTGGCCTCCTGTGCACGCTGTCCCATCCCCAAGCATACGGCTTGGACCTTTCCTTCAAAATGAAGTTACTTCATTAATGATGTGTAAAGAATCCCTTTCAGCTTTTCCACATTGCACCTCTATAACAGAACCCGGAAGTCATTCAAAGTCTCTCCCTTGGTAATGGAAAAACGAACAAAAACTCCACTGACCTTTTGCTGGTGTGCACCTGGTAGTCACCACGTTCAAGGTCTTTGGCATTATCACAGCTTTGGATAGTGGCTCGCGCAGCAGCTGAAAATCGATTCCTCTCAAGCTCAACACACAACTTTAACCAGCAGTTCAACGGGCCGCATGTGCCGCAATAAGGATGTTGATATTTTGTATTTGATGCTCTGTATATTGCTCTCAGTATGTATTCTTTTATTTTCATTCAAAACAGATATTGAAAACTTCTCTTCATGTAGAGAGTAGAACTCCTACCTTACTTACTTACTTACTTAATAACTGACTGGCAGAGAGAGAGAGAGAGAGAGAGAGAGAGAGAGAGAGAGAGAGAGAGAGAGAGAGAGAGAGAGAGAGAGAGAGAGAGAGAGAGAGAGAGAGTGAGTCAAAAGACTCAATTTATTCAGATAAAGGCGTAGGCTCCTTACTGAAAGGGGGTATACACATAACTAAGCAAGAGAAAAGAATCCAGTGACATACACAAATTAAACACTCATTCAACAAAATAAGATTATTTATGGTATACACCGAAAGATAGCATTCTACGAAGTCACAAGGGGAAGAGAGAGAGAGAGAGAGAGAGAGAGAGAGAGAGAGAGAGAGAGAGAGAGAGAGAGAGAGAGAGACAGACAGACAGACAGACAGACAGACAGACAGAGACAGAGATTGCATCTTCCTTCACATTTATGACATTAAAAATGGGGAGACAAGATCAGTTCACCGAGAAAGATATTTCTTTGATTAATAATAACTAAACGGAGGCTTTATTTTACCATAGTAATTTACCAAAGTAAATTACTGCGAAACTCTCTCTCTCTCTCT
>CM065728.1:28953158-28960658 GCA_033310375.1 Conus canariensis
TACACACACGAGAGAGAGAGAGAGAGAGAGAGAGAGAGAGAGAGAGAGAGAGAGAGAGAGAGAGAGAGAGAGCTTCCAATGCATTTTGTCTGACGAACAACACTTATGCAATTCACACTGAATAGACACGTACTCAAAAGCACCAGCAGCAGCCTGCAATTCTCTTCCTATTCCTCTCACAGCCTTAACATTCCCTACCCACACCTCCATCATGTAACCTTCACCCCAGCCAGATATCCCATACAATTCACACTTGCATTCACCCGCACCTCCCCCCTCCTCTCCCTAGTGCAACAAACTCAGGCACAGTCTCATTGACACAGTAAGATTTCCTTCGCCCTCTGTGTCCCAACCATATCTTTCTCCCTCCTCACCATCTCAAGAGAGCCTCTCCCACAATTCCTACCGTATGTGGTCATTGACCCCCCCCCCTACACACACCCACACACACACACACACACACACACACACACACACACACACATCATCCAACACCCTATCAAAGAGGAGAGAGCAATCATTTTAACCCCTTTTCGCCTGCAGTAACCTTAGCCTGCCCGCCATCTCAATCAAGCGTACGAATCGATCCAGCCATGAAGCGTCCCATGAATCAAGGCAAGCACTAAACACAGCCCCTGCGACAGTCCTCTCTGTCGCGTCCTAATAGGTCGTTGTGCAGAAGGTTATGAACTCTCTCTCTCTCTCTCTCTCTCTCTCTCTCTCTCTTCTCTCTCTCTCTCTCTCTCTCTCTCTCTCTCCTCTCTCTGCACTACACACTTCCATCCAATATCCAGTCTGGCTGGCCGATAATGAGTGACATCTATTTACTCTCGCTCTTCATCTGGTAAATGGTATTGGTGGTTCTGATTTAGTAAAATGGTCATTTTCGCTTTGTGTTTCTGTTGTTTGGTAGTTATTTTGTTTGTTTTTCGCATCACCTGAAGTGGTAAGCCGACGGTCCACAAGACGAACTTCAGCTGCGTGTTAAAACATGTTTTTTCACAGAATTGGTGTTTAAACTCTTACTCTGAGACATAAGGGGGAAGAGAGAGAGAGAGAGAGAGAGGAGAGAGAGAGAGAGAGACAGAGACAGAGAGAGAGAGTGAGAGACAGAGACAGACAGACAGACAGACAGACAGACAGAGCCAGAGCCAGAGACAGAGAAACAGAGATATAGAGAGAGAGCATCTTTACCTATCTACGTGCATGCAAGTATATCTGCATGTGTGCGCTTACACGTATGATGGCATGGCACACAAAGTCGCATGAGCATGTGTGTGTGTGGTGTGTGTGTGTGTGTGTGTGTGTGTGTGTGTGTGTGTGTGTGTGTGTGTGTGTGTGTGAGGGAGTGGAGTTTTGCGTGTATGACAGGTTTTTTTATCCCACCATTAAGGCAGCCATACTCCAACTTCTCGGAAGGTGCATGCTGTGTGTAACGTGTCATCCATATCAACGGTGATGGGATTTTACATGTGTGCAAGATGCTATGTGTGCGTTCACACACGGAACATCGGTTTATAGTCTCATTCGAAGGACAGTATGGAAAATGGAGCCAGAACCAATTTTAACTACGAGGGCAAAAAACAAAAAAACACACAAAAAACCCTGTACCGAAACGGCCCAACTCTAATGACTTTTGAAGACAAGATCTGGAAGGGCGTGGGGTGGGGGGTGAGAACCTGATTTGGTCAGTTTCTCAGCTAGATCCTGGCCCGTAACTTTACTGACCAAAGGGAAATAAGACGAGCGAGTTTTATGAAGCACAGCCATTTAGCAAACGTTCATTGCTCTTAGCGCCATCGGTGGAGTAGGTTACCGCTTTTGTATTGGCCAAGCTGCCGTCTACTGGGCTCGCTCTTCCGGATGATGATGTCAGATGGATTTTTAGTTTCCATTTTGTTCGTTTGTCTCTTGTTGATGCATTTTATGTGTATTGCTGCCATTGGTTTTGCTGGCGATCTTGTTCTTGATCTTCTTTCTGCTTTTACCTCTTCTGATACTTTTGTGCCTGGTTACTGTGAACATTTTTGGACACGATTTCTTTCTTCTTCTTTTTTTTTTTTTTCTTAAAGAAATCCAGGAAGTAGATAGACCGAATGGAGGACGAAATTGTTATTCGGGCGGTAGGGATCTGGTTTACTGCATTGTCGGTGAACCTTGTGAAAGGTCTGACATTTCAAGGGCATGATTTCCTAAGACTCATCTTATGCACGTGTGTGTGTGTGTGTGTGTGTGTGTGTGTGTGTGTGTGTGTGTGTGTGTGTGTGTGTGTGTGTGCAAAATCAAAATGCCCTCCATTACAATATACTGTTTAATGGCTATCTATGCTGGAAATCTGTTTGATAGATTGTTACACAAGTAATATGTTTGTTTTGTAATTTGTATTGCAGACAACCACACAATGTATGAATGTGTCACAATGTATGAATGTTACATTTCTTTTAGTATCTCAATCTTATTTCAGCCGATATTTCTCTCTGTCTTAGTCTCTGTCTCTGCGCGCGCGCGCGTGTGTGTGTGTGTGTGTGTGTGTGTGTGTGTGTGTCTCTCTCTCTCTCTCTTTCCTCTCTCTCTCTCTCTCTCTCTCTCTCTCTCTCTCTCTCTCTCTGCATGGTATGAGTGTGTTTTGATATATGCGTATGGAGAGGTAGGATTGACGTGAGGTGGAGCTCGATGAAGAAACGAATAATGAAAATTAGCAATAAAAAACAACAGGAAAAATGTTTTAAACTGCTGGACCCCAAGCCCACACACACTTATCATGAGTCGCAGTGTTGCAAAACATCCTTACTGTGCCTTAGGTGAATCCTTCATTGTTAAATACGCTCTGTATACATGTTTCCATAGCCTTAAACTCGCTTATTGTCCGTTATGTAGCGAAAAAAAAACAACTACAATATTGAAAGATATCTGTAATATTTACGGGATATTTGTTCTAAATGCAGACACTTTTTTTTTCTCGAGCGTATCAGTAGAAAACGTTGTTCTGTTTCGGAAGTATATGTACAGAATGGAGAGAAAACGCGCATGTCAATACATGAAGTCCGAAAGCTGACAACGAGAACACGATGGCAACGTGCCCATTTGAATTCGTACCGGTGCTAATGATCTTAGTCACACACGCACACACAAAAAGGAACAATGACGATGACTGCCTAATAGTTTCAAAATCGTCCTAAAATGTGTATTTCAAAATTTGGAATGCAGATAGCCAGTCTGATCTCTCTCTCTCTCTCTCTCTCTCTCTCTCCTCTCTCTCTCTCTCTCTCTCTCCGTAAACACACACACACACACACACACACACACACACACACACACACACACACACACACAGAGAGAAGAGAGAGAGAGAGAGAGAGAGAGAGAGAGAGATGCAAACTGAAAAAAAACGCTGTTTAAGTTGCGTGGTAAACACCTTAAAACTCCCTACAGACTGATATTCCTGAACATACAAAAACTTTTAGTGAAATACATATGCCTGTATGGAATAATTATGTCTCTTCAGATAAGGGGAAGCACATAATAAGCTTCTCCGTGGAATCATTTATCATATATGGTATTACCGCGTAACTGTAATTTTATAGTTTCTGAAGATGATTATTTTTTATAGGATATCGGCCGAATTCTCCATAAAGCGAATGCTTTGATGTTCATCGATTAACACACCTGAAACGATTCATTGCTGAAAAATGAATTCTTTTGATGTTAATATGATTATTCATGACACCCTATGATTCTGCACCATACGTTAGACTTGGCTTCATTTGAGAGAGAGAGAGAGAGAGAGAGAGAGAGAGAGACAGAGAGAGAGAGAGAGAGAGATCTTGAGTCGATGGTTGCGCACGTGACTATAAGTGTGTGTGTGCATGTGCATGCGTGCGTTCGTGTGTGTGTGTGTGTGTGTGTGTGTGTGTGTGTGTGTGTGTGTGTGTGTGTGTACGTGCGCAAGCTCTCAGTCAGCATGTGTGAGCAAATTATTATTGAATGGATACCATGATACTGACTATTAACTCTTCTCTTTGTAGATTGTTGGACAAATAAGATCGTGCGTAGATGATATTAAAGGGGAGATAAACGGTTATGTCTCAACCGTAAAGTACAGATGAAAGAGGGAATTAAGAGTCCTTTGTCTGTAGTCATATTGTTCACAAATTTGTGGTTTGATATCAATTTACTGAGTCTCTCTCTCTGTCTGTCTGTCTGTCTGTCTGTCTGTCTGTCTGTCTGTCTGTCCTCTCTCTCTCTCTCTCTCTCTCTCTCTCTCTCTCTCTGCGCCTGTCCGTTTCACTCTCTGTCTGTCTTCGCTGTTGGGCTGTTTGACAGTCTGTCTTCCTCCGTTTTTGTGTGTGCTGTAATGTTAATGCGCAGAGATGTTTACGTGTGTGCGTGCAGTCACACAAGCACGTGCGTGTGTGTGGGGGAGGGGGAGTGGGGGGGATGAGTTCGCGCGCAATTCATTCGCCAAACCAATGAGATGGAATCAACTAAGAGTTACTTGTAGATCTATCTATCTATCTATCTATCTACACGCACATACACAGACAGAAAGAGAGAGAGAGATCTCTCTCTCTCTCTCTCTCTCTCTCTCTCTCTCTCTCTCTCTCTCTCTCTCTCTCTCTCACGAACAATATAAAAATGTCCTTAAAAATCTGAAAGGGCTCAACCTTCTAGGGAGCAACATCTGTTAAAAATATTTTAAAAATGAAGTGTTAAAATCAACAAGCTTGTTTCGAGCCTCTTGCTCTCGTCAGGATATTCTTTTGGGGCACGCTATCTGTCATTTATAGCGTGCGGGACCTGATTCCGTTTCTGCATGTGTGAGTCGCTGCACGTGTGGTCTGTGGTTCTTGTTGGGGTCTGTTCAGGTGGAGTGCGCTAACAAAGATTTCCATTTGTGCCTGCAATTGTTTACTATTTCTACTTTTGTATTCAAAGTTGCTAGGTGTGGTTTACATAATATTAACCATTTTTCTGTGGAGCATAGATTGCATTTTTTGAAATATTGTTGTATGGTGTTGCTCTTTTTAAGATTTTCCATGATATGCTGTAGTCTATTTTTATCTTTGAGTCACCAAATGTATTTACTCAGCTCTGTTTGGATTTTGTATTTTTCTTTTTTGAATGACTGTTTCTGGTTTTCGTATCTTGTTTTGAAAGTGTTTTCAGTGATCCCTATATATGTTTCTTTTTCATTTTCTGATGTTACCGTAGCTTGGTATACACTATTGCTATGAAGACATTTGTTACTTAGGGGGCACTGTTCTTTGTTAGTGCAGTTGCAAGATGTCCTTTCGGCACCCTTCTCTGTTGTGTTGCTTTTCGTTTTGTTAGATGAGTCAATTATGTTTTTAAGGTTGGGCATACATGAGTATGATAGTTTAATGGTGTTTTTGTTGAATATTTTGAACAGTTTGTGTTCTTTTGAGAATGATGTTGCCAAGATTTTAAAGAATTCTTTTCCTACGTTTGTTTTTACTTGTCCATCGTATGGGGGGTTGTACCATATGATCTTCCTTTTCCTGTTTTTCTTATTTCTGTTCGTGTTATTGTCTGGGCTGTATTGTAGTTTGTAATTGTAACTACTTTTTTGTAATGCTTCTTGGTATTCTGTTGCTGCATTATCGAATACTTTTTCATTGCATGACAGGTTGGATAGTCTCTTGTTTATACCACTGGGTATTGTTTTTAGTATAGATGGTGGGTGGTTGCTTTTGATATTTACGTAGACTGCTATGTCATTGGGTTTTTTTGTATGGTTTGTACACATGGTCATTGAGGTCTAATGTTATGTCTAGGTAATTCACTACTTTTTTGTTTGCTTCTATTGTGATTTTTTTTAAGTTGTGGTTTTTGAAGATTTTACACAATTCTTTTTTCTTGTTTTCAATAGTTCTTGGATTATTGCTTAATGCAGCGAGGCCGTCATCTCTGTACAAACCGACCTGTTTTCCAAGTTGTTTTTGGATGTTGGATAGCATGAATAGTCCGACTAGTTCACATGTTTCGGCATCTCATTTTATTGTGGGCGAAATATTTTGTTTACACTTGCAGAATTAATAGTGTTAAACCCAGATTGTCATGTTTTAAAATTGAACTTAAGCTTCGATACAATATAGAAAAGCATGCACATATGACAGAAATGCGTTATCATGTCTTTTTGAAAAATTGGCTACCCTACCTTGCTCTATGCGAAACACTATAACAGTCTTTCATGGTTGACATGACACCTTGCAAAATGTTAAACACACACACACACACACACACACACACACACACACACACACACACACACACACACACACACACAAACTAAAAACAAACAAACAAAAAAACGATGCTCCTGTAATGGATTAACACACACGCCATGAAATTTGAGCGAACAATGCTTTTTGGAGCATGAGTTTGTTTTTGTTTTGTTTTGCTTCTGTTTTTTTTTTTTAATTCCCCTATCCCACCATGCCCCAGGCACCAAGCACCCACCCTTTCAGGGGTGTGTGTGTGGGGGCTATTGGTTCCCTCCCTTGTTCGTTTTTTTTTCCTTTTCTTTTCATAGCCTTTGTTTATATATTGTAATTGGTATATACCCTTGCAGCTTTTTAATATTTCATTTAATAATAATTGATATAGTGTAATAAGTTTATATTGTAACATGCGAATTATGACTTTTGAATTATGACACTTGTATGATCTTGACAGCACTAGTTAAACATTGTATGTAAATGTATTGAATAATGTGTGTATTGTTGATGTAACATGTGTATTGAATGGAAATATAACCTTCATTGCAAGCGACAAAAAAAAACAACACAAACACCGGCAAATTTTCATTGGCACGGTAAGATTTCCTACACCCTCTGTCTCCCAAACTTGCCTCTCTCCCTTATCTCCATCTGAAGAAAGTCCCGCCACTACTCTACACAGGATCATCGACATCCCCCCCCCCCCCCCTCATCCCCGAATACCCCATCAAAGAGGAGGGGGCAACTGTTTTAAACCCCTTCCGCCTGCACTGACCTAAGTCGGGCCGTCAGCTCAATCAAGCGTAAAAATCGATCCAGCCATGAAGTGTCCCATGAATCAAGGCAGGCACTAAATGCGGCCCCCGCGACAGTCTTCTTTCTCACGATCCCGATAGATCGTTGTGGAGAAGGGAATGAGCACCTCTCTCTCTCTCCCCTCTTCTCTCTCTCTCTCTCTCTCTCTCTCTCTCTCTCTCCTCTGTGCACCACACACTTCCCTCCTACATCCAATCTTGTAATCGGTTACATCTGTTTACTCCCAGTATCCATCTAGTATATTAGTTTGGAGGTCATGATTTACCGAAATGGTGCATTTATGCTTTTGTTTTGTTTGTTTGTTTGTTTTTTTATCATCAGCTGAAGTGGTAAGTCAAAGGTCTAGAGGATGGACTTCTGCTGCCAGAGTCAAATCCTTATTTAGAGCACTGATGTTTAAAATCTTGTTGAGAGAGAGAGAGAGAGAGAGAGAGAGAGAGAGAGA
>CM065728.1:28988158-29000658 GCA_033310375.1 Conus canariensis
CTTCCCACCATCTTCCAAACTCAAGAGCTCCCTCAGAAATTCTTAGAGTTTTTCAATGGAAAAATTGACACTATCCGTGAAAAGCTAGATTCTACTGCACCTGTACATCCTCTGAATGACAAAGTTTACTGTGGACCTCCTTTGGCTTGTTTTAGTCCTGTTAGTCAAGACTATGTCAAAAAACTTTGTTTGCGATGCAGCCCTAAATCATGTGAACTTGATGCCATTCCCACTAACTTGCTCTTTCAGTGCATTGATGATGTCCTACCCCATCTTACTCATGTTATCAATACCTCTTTGTCCTCTGGTCACGTTCCTGAAATCTTCCGGTCCGCAGTGGTACGTCCATTGATCAAGAAACCTTCATTAGATAAAAATGTTTTAAAGAATTATCGGCCTGTATCAAATTTGTCATTTCTATCAAAATTATTGGAGAAGATCGTTTTGGAACAAATTCTAGAACATCTCGAAAAGAATCACCTTTTGAATCCTCATCAATCTGCTTACAGACAAGGCCATAGCTGTGAGACAGCACTCCTCCGTATAGTCAATGACCTCCTCTGCGGGCTTGACGATGCGAACGTTTCCTTATTAGCGATGTTAGACCTCTCTGCAGCATTTGACACGATCGATCATAATATTTTGTTCTCACGGCTTCAAACTTCCTTTGGATTCAAAGACACAGCTCTCGACTGGATTATCTCTTACTTGACTGGACGGACTCAGACAGTGTGTGTACAGGGAAGATACTCAGACAGTTCTCCTCTTAGGTACGGTGTGCCTCAGGGTTCTGTACTTGGGCCAGTCCTTTTTGTGCTGTATGCTAGTCCTGTGTCTGACGTCATCAGTGGTCACGCCATGTCGCATGAGAGCTTTGCTGACGATACTCAGCTTCATCAGTCGGCTCCCATTGCTGAAACTGACTCACTGATTTCTTGGATGCGGGGCTGCATTGCAGACCTGAAGGACTGGATGACAACCAACAAACTACAACTAAACGACGACAAGACGGAACTCATGTTCGTGACAAAACAGCCTAACCATCCTTCTCTGCCTTCAACTGTCACTATCAATAACTGTGCTGTCTCTGTCTCCACCTCTGTCCGCAGTCTAGGGGTCATACTTGACCAATCCCTCTCCTTTGAGAAACAGGTTTCAAATATTTGCAAGATTGCCTATTTAGAACTAAGAAGAATCAGCTCTGTACGTCACCTTCTCTCTACAGATGCTACAAAAACTCTCATTTGTGCATTTGTCTTATCTAGAATAGATTACTGCAACTCACTTTTGGCCGGCCTTCCAAAATACCTGATAGAAAGATTACAGCGAATCCAAAATCATGCAGCCCGAGTCGTCTGTAGAGCAAGAAAACATGCTCACATTTCGCCTCTCCTCCACTCTCTTCACTGGCTATCTGTCTCAAACCGTATCTCGTACAAAATCTCAACTCTCACTTTCTCTGCTCTCTTTGAAAATGGACCTTCTTATCTCTCAGATCTCCTTAAAATCTACACCCCTCTCGACAACTACGTTCCTGTGCTGACGACCGCCTTCTGCGAATGACTCGCTTCAGGACTACTACTGGTGAAAGATCTTTCTCTTTTCAAGCTCCAGCGACGTGGAACAGACTGCCAGACTGTCTCAGACATTCAGATTCTGTCTCTTCTTTCAAGTCTAAACTTAAAACCCATCTATTTTCTCATAATTAGTCAATGCTGTGGGGGAGGGGGGGGGGTACAACCTAACTCATAGCCGTCTGAGCCTTTTCAAATGTAGCGTATGTGTATGTTCTTTATTATATGTATTTGTTGTATGATTGAACGTTATAGGATTAAGTTTTTGTAGTGATATTTGAAGAATAAGTGAATGTCACATTGGTAGGATTAGGATTTGTTAGTTATTGTAGTAATAGTATTTGTAGTTGGGTGTAAGGTGTATTATTGTATATGAGAAGGGTGAATGTAGTATGACTTTGTAAAGCGCTTAGAGAAATTCGTTTGATTAAGCGCTATATAAGAAATCATTATTATTATTATTATTAACCTTACTGCAAATGTAACATTATGTGTGCTTCCGCATTCCTTTATAAGCATGCCAGGATGAAATAACCCTCTTTGTCGTGCTTCCACTGGTATTTTTTTTGTAACAAAGGGAAACTAAGAATGAACGTTAAACTTTCGGTGTTGACGTGAAACCTGGTATCATCCAAGTCCTGGAAATGACTCACAGAGAGAGAGAGAGAGAGAGAGAGAGAGAGAGAGAGAGAGAGAGAGAGAGAGACTTCAGACTTCAGACTTCAGATCGTTTATTGTTCAGACGTTGAGTCCATACAATCGAGTGAGTTATTATGAATATCATTGTGGAGCTTTTCTGTGACGTCGTTACACACATAATACTTTAGAACTCTCTCTCTCTCTCTCTCTCTCTCTCTCTCAAGTAAACAGGAATGGAACACGTGAGTGCGCAAGCGCTCACACAAAAATAAACGCACGCGAGCAAGCACACACGTACACAATCAAAAAATTTACGCAAGATAACGGGAGATGACGCATGAAAGAATAGTAGGCCAGCAGCCCGTAAGCAATACGTGACAACAAATCAAGCAATGAATTTATCCACAGTCGCACGTGAAAAGACGGTGATCCAACATGTTACTGCGGAATTTGAAGGCATAAAAAATAAACTTGGCCAGATTCACTGTTGATGTTGGAATAGTGGTATTGAGAATGGATAATTTCTGCGTTCTATAGAACAACAAATTGAAACCTGACAGATATTTCTTACGTAGGTCGTCGTAAATCGGGCAGAAGAACAAAAAATGGGTTTCATCTTCTTGAGAGGCTAGACAAAAAGGACATTGTAACACGTCGATATCTTCTGATTTGTATCTATATGCGTTACACTTCAGATCTGTTATTCCCAAACGAAATTTAGTGAACATGTTTCTAACGTAATGTGAATTAATAACATCGAAATATTGTTCACGCTCCAATAAGCTTTTAAAACTACAATAAAGTTCGTATCGGTTGCTGTCAGAGAGTTTTGACAACCAATTTTGTTTAGCGCAATCAATCAATCGTTGTTTAAATTCCTTCAGGAAACTTTCTCTGTTTCCGACACCCTGTGAACACCATACATGTCCAAAACCATTTACACACAACATTCTTCTGACTTTAGTGGCCCACGTTTCCTTTTCTTTATCGTCCATTTCTTTAAGCATTTGGTAAGCCATGTTAGAAAATCTGTTTTCAGGTAATGCACAAAGTCTAAGCCAAAAAGAAATACACCGTACTGAAGCTTGAACAAAGAGAGGAAATCGACCAAGTTCACCATACACCATTAGATTTGGTGTACGGAGAGCTACATTCAGCAACCGTTTACATGCAAATAAATGTACTTTTTCTATCTCTTCTATTTCATCAGTACCCCAAATTTCTGACGCATACAACAGTATTGGTACAATCTGGGCATCAAAAAGCTGAAAGAATATTTTTGGGTCAGTACAATTGATTCTCCACATGGTTCTAAATATGTCTACAACACATTTCTTTGCTTTTGTAATCATGTCTTCAACAGACAATTTGCGGCTCAGGCGAGTAGTAAAGTTGAGGCCGAGGTATTTGTAAACGTTTACTACTTCAATATCTTGGGTTCCATAATTCCATTTTTCATGTTTTGATAAGTAGCCCCCATTTCTGAACACCATTATTTTTGTTTTACTGAGGTTCACTTTCAGACCGAGTTCTGCCGATATTACAAATAAGTTGTTTAGCTGAGTTTGAAGACCACACGGGCTGGATGAAAACAAAGCAATATCATCAGCAAACATTAGCAAAAATAACTCAGTAGTGTCAGGTCTAAGCTGGAAGCCATGTTTACCGTTATTGATTATATAAGCAGCTAATTCGTTAATAATAAAAGAAAATAGTGTTGGAGAAGCCAAACAGCCCTGCTTAAGTCCTTGAAGGCATTCAAAATAGTCGGTATAAACCAGATCATCTCTTACGCAAAATTTCACAGAGTTGTACATTGCTTGGAGCGCTGAAAGCATTTTACCACCGATTCCGATCTTTAGTAAAATATTCCACAGTACGTGTCTCTTGACCGTGTCGAACGCTTTCTGAAAGTCGACAAAGGCTACATAAATCTTTCTGTTCAGAGCGAGATATTTCTGAACTAAGGCATTTAATGTGAAAATATGATCGATTGTAGAATAATCTTTGCGGAAACCAGCCTGTGTTTCAGATATAATATTGTATGTATTCGACCATTCTGACAACCTCTTATTCAATATATAAGTATACAGTTTGCTGAGGCAAGACAAAAGAGCAATACCACGATAATTATCGGGATTGTTAATGTCTCCTTTTTTATGGAGTGGAAATATGATAGCTTTAGACCATTCACTGGGATACGTACCCTTGGAAAACAATGCATTAAAATACTTTGTCAAAAAAGGGACAATCGCATCCTGTGAGACTTTTAAAACTTCATTTATTAACCCATCAGGTCCGGCTGCTTTTCCTGATTTTGAATGTTTTATAGCTTCTTTTACCTCTAATTCTGATATATCAATATTTAGGCGATCAAACAAGTTGTCAGCTTCGTTACCCTCTGGCTCAAAAATATCGTGAACGTGTTGTTCAGCATTGTCATTTAAGAGATTAGAAAAGTGACGAAACCAGTCTTCTTTTGGTATGTTATTTTTTAGTCTGGTTTTACGTTTCCATTTCTTTATTTCTTTCCAGAATGCCTGCGAATTATGTCGATTGTTGACAAGTCTATCTACAGCTTCCTTTTTGAATTCTTTTTCCTTAGTTGTAAGAGTAGTTTTATACTTTTTCCTTTCCTGTACGTATGATGATCTGTGTTCTAGTTTCTTGTTTCTATTAAAGATTCTTAACGCTTTTCTTGCGTTCTTCTTTAACAGGCGACAATCTTTGTCGAACCAAGGCTTACTTTGTTTAGAAGTGGGGACAACACCTTTAGGGTTATTGGGACAAATCCTCTTAGTCATACACATTGCTGCATTTTTAATAGCACACGTAAAAGTGTCCAAAGCATCATCGATTGATCGTTCAATCTGAGCAGTGGCTTCTGCTATATGGTCAGAAAACGCAGGAGAAAAACAGGATTCATTGAGTCTATGTACTTCATCAGGGTTCCATATTATCTTATCAACAGAACAATGGGAGATGTCACATAAGATATCTGCATCATTTTCTGTAAGCAAACGATTTACTGAAAGCACAAGGGGCATATGTACTGATTCCACTCTCTCTTCTACAACGAAATTTGTACATAAAGAAGCAAAGTCCGGAGAAGCAATAAAGTAATCATTTACACTTGCGCCACTAGGAGAAACAAACGTAAATTGCTTTGATGCATCAGGGTAACAGAAGCCGTTTAAAATCAAAAGTTCATAGCAAGCACACAGATCTAGAAGATGTCTACCAAAGGCATTAAGAACCAAGTCTTCTGTCTGACGGTTATCAACAAATAATGCAGTGTTGTCATTCAACGTGTTTTCCAGCTCAGAATGGAATACATCAGAATTGGGTTGAAGGTTAGCTGTTCTGCTGTTAAAATCTCCGCACAGTAGAAAAAGGGCATCACCAAATTGTTCAAGAATATCTGCAAGGCACTGTTCTATTTCAAACAAGTGACATTTATGTTGCACATAATTATAGAACGGAGAATCGATGGGGGGTACGTAGCAAGCTACAAGAAAAACGTCACTGACAGTTCCAAGGAGTGATTTATCTAATTTTAGAACAAGAACATGGTCGTATGAAACATCAACACGCGATACAAATTTTTCATATTCTTTACGTATCAAAGTGATAATACCACCACTGCTCCTACCTCGACGAGAAAGTTTCACAGCAGGAGAGGAAAAACATGAAAAAGCTGACCAGCAGTCTGGAGGGGAAAACGAACTGCTGAGAAAAGTTTCAAAAAAACACACAAAGTCAAACTTACTAACGTAATTTAAGAAATCCGGGTCGGAAAATTTGTTCCAAAAGCCGTCAATGTTCCAGGACAAGAAAGAAAGTGAAGGGCTTACAGTATGTTGGACTGTGTTCAAACCCTGGGCTTGGCCGACACATCATGCCTGGTTCGGTTTTGCTGAAGCTGCGTCGTTGGGGGAGCTGGGTGGGCGCCTTCGTTTTGGGGGTCGGGGTGACGCGTGTTGGTGGCTCGAGGACGGCCCACTAGTGGTCGCACTGTTGCCACGGACAGGTGACCTGCTTCCGAGGTTACGATTACCGACTGACCCCCTCTTGGATGACTGGAAGCCCCGTTGTGGTGGCGCGAGTTGTCGGTGCTGCCGTTGCCGGAACGTTGCTGCAGAGGGCCCGCGACCACCAGCTTGTTGCCCTTGTAATAAGCATGTAGTCCTTTCTCGCGTTGCTTTCTAATCTGCTCCGACTGTCGCGCTGTCAAGTCGCCTGCAACCTGAATTCCCTTTTGCTTTAGCACCATACGTCCCTTCGTCAAGACGTCCATCTTAGAGAGAGAGAGAGAGAGAGAGAGAGAGGAGAGAGAGAGAGAGAGAGAGAGAGAGAATGGGGTTTCACTCATAAAATGGACATTTGCACAATCAAAAATAAAAATCGGAAAGTCCAAGTACAAGCACCTTTCAACCCAAATCCCAAAAACATGATCAACGGACGAAAACTGTCAAATTGTTGAGTGAAAGTAACGGCTTCAACAACTTGTCCAGTCCTTGAAGATGAGTATTTATAATGCTGTTGGGAATATGATATCCTCATTGTATCAAGCAAATGTCTAGCTGTTGAAGAACATCTGAATTTTGGACAGGTAGTTTTAATCATAAAGCTAATGAAAGAGACATGTCTGTGGATTTTTGTGGCATTGGACATACATATAACTGAACGTAAAAATAAATCAATGGTATGAATCCGACAAATTAAAATGCAAAACAAATATCATACAGACACTTGTATCAGGAACGGCCTATTTTCCAGACAGGGAGAAAAGTGAAAATGTTTGTCAATGTCCAATTTTACGTTAATATCACGTATGGCATTCTCAGTCTAGTTTGACACTTCACATTTGTATATCGTTCTACTAGCAGAGAGAGAGAGAGAGAGAGAGAGAGAGAGAGAGAGAAGAGTCGCCATACCTCGCTAAGCTCGCAGAGCGGATCTACATGACACTAAGAAGTTTGATTTTTAACATTCCAATCATATGGCTGCTGCAGCACGACGAAGATGTCATGCAATGCTATTTTCAACTCCGATCGAACTGTCTAACGAGTGTCAGAAGGATTTCAAATCTCTCTCTCTCTCTCTCTCTCTCTCTCTCTCTCTCTCTCCTCCCTCCCTCCCTCCCTCTCCCCCTCTCTCTCTCTCTCTCTCTCTCTCTCTCTCTCTCTATGACGCAGTCGTTGGCTTTCCTGTAAAATAACACTATGTGAATGAATATCAAAATCGCACACACACACACACACACACACACACACACACACACGCACGCACGCACACGCACGCACGCACGCACGCACGCACGCACGCATGCATGCACTCACGCACGCACACATGCACGCACGCACGCACACACACATACAAGTATACTCACCCCTCTCCAGTAGTCCCCTCCTTCCTCCCCCCCTCCCCCGACACCATACTCAATGACGATTGTGATAAGAATGATGGTACAATGGTGATGGTGGCGGTGGCGTGTCTGTTATTGGGCGGTTGTGAGTGTTATATTTATTTTCTTTCCAGGCAATCCTGTGTACGCGGCGTTTTTGTTTTCAAAATGATTAATACAACATCTAACAGATTCCAAATAAATTTTGGGCTGCAAGATAAACTCCTACGACTTATCGACAACATCCGTAACAACAATAAAAATAAAATAAAATAAAATAACGAGAAGAAGGCAGTGCAGTTTCTTCAGAAACAATCACGGTGGAAAAACACGGGAGGTCAAGGCCATTTCACCGCAGTGCTTTGAGTGCTCCGATTTTATTCTTCTTTATGTGGAGGTAGATCTTTTTATCCTGTCGGAGATCTGTACACTGAGCTGTAATGTGGAACACTTTAATGCAGTGAGCATTTTTTTTATGTCTGACTGCGCCTTCGATTTCTGATGTTAGGGGTGGTCATTTTGTTCGAGATTTATCTCTTTGAAATGTGAATGTCCATCAGCATGGAGTGAGGGGCCGGTGGTCTGTGTGTTTCTCAGTTGTCGTTCGGTCATTGGCTTTGAGGATTTCCTGTGTAGTTGTTTATTGTCATCCTCGCAAATCTTTAGACCATCATGCCATTATTTGGAGGGAGTGTCTGTTGGAAGCTAAGGAGAGAGAGAGAGAGAGAGAGAGAGAGAGAGAGGAGAGAGAGAGAATTCTTTATTTACGAGGATAATAGATAAGCACTAACGTGCTTTTTTACATCCAGTCCTCGCCCTGAGTAGGGACTACAACATGCAGTGAAATGAAATAATGTAAGAAAGCAAACAAGCAAACAAAGCGGTCATGCTATCATAATGGAACATCAAATGAAAATAGAAGAGAAATGGAAACAAAACAAAAAAATAAGAGTAATAATAAACAAACAAACAAACAAACAAAAAAACAAAAATGAGAATAACAATAATGAAGAGGAAGGAGAGAGTGGGGGTAGGGAGTGAGGTGGGCTGGGGGAGCATATGTAAATGTACTACAACGTACAAGATTAGCATGTATGAAAACAGACAGTAAAACGAGTGTGACAGAGTACGTACATATTTTTTAACACACACATACACGCACGCTCGCATGCACAGAGAGAGAGAGAGGAGAGAGAGAGAGAGAGAGAGAGAGAGAGAGAGAGAGAGAGAGAAGAGCAAGGCACAACATGTAATCATTTTTCATAAGGCATGAAAATACGTGGAATGTATTAAACAATGGAGGGGGGGGGGGGGGAGAAAAAAAAAAGAGAGAGAGAGAGAGAGAGGATGGAAGGGGGAGGAGGAACAGCATGAAATGTAATAATTTGAAATGGAAATGTACTAAAACGTACAATAATTAGCATGTATAAAATCAGACAGTAAAATGAATATGACAAAGAGAGAGAGAGAGAGAGAGAGAGAGGCAGAGAGAGAGAGAGAGAGAGAGAGAGAGAGAGAGAGGCAGAGAGAGAGAGAGAGAGAGAGAGAGAGAGAGAGAGAGGGAGTGAAAAAGTGCACAACATATAATCATTTTTTATAAGATTATATCACACACACACACACACACACCACACACACACACACACACACACACACACAATATATATATATATATATATATTATGTTAAAAATATTTTTAAAATGAAGTGTTAAAATCAACAAGCTTATTTCGAGCCTCTTGCTCTCGTCAGGATATTCTTTTGGGGCACGCTATCTGTCTTTTACAGCGTGCGGGACCTGATTCCGTTTCTGCATGTGTGAGTCGCTGCACGTGTGGTCTGTGGTTCTTGTTGGGGTCTGTTCAGGTGGAGTGCGCTAACAAAGATTTCCATTTGTGCCTGCAATTGTTTACTATTTCAACTTTTGTATTCAAAGTTGCTAGGTGGGGTTTACATAATATTAACCATTTTTCTGTGGAGCATAGATTGCATTTTTTTTTTAAATATTGTTGTATGGTGTTGCTCTTTTTATGATTTTCCATGATATGCTGTAGTCTATTTTTTATCTTTGAGTCTCCAAATGTATTTACTCAGCTCTGTTTGGTTTTTGTATTTTTCTTTTTTGAATGACTGTTTATGGTTTGCGTATCTGGTTTTGAAAGTGTTTTCAGTGATCCCTATATATGTTTCTTTTTCATTTTCTGATGTTACCGTAGCTTGGTATACAATATTGCTGTGAAGACATTTGTTGCTTAGGGGGCACTGTTCTTTTTTAGTGCAGTTGCAAGATGTCCTTTCGGCACCCTTCTCTGTTGTGTTGCTTTTCGTTTTGTTAGATGAGTCAATTATGTTTTTAAGGTTGGGCATACATGAGTATGATAGTTTAATGGTGTTTTTGTTGAATATTTTGAACAGTTTGTGTTCTTTTGGGAATGATATTGCCAAGATTTTAAAGACTTCTTTTCCTACGTTTGTTTTTACTTGTCCATCGTATGCATTAAACACCATTAAACTATCATACTCATGTGTGCCCACAACACAACAGAGAAGGGTGCCGAAAGGACATCTTGCAACTGCAAGATTTTAACACTTCATCTAAAAAAAATATTTTTAACATATATATATATATATATATATATATATATCAAAATACTTGATACATAAAAAAGAGAAAAACAAACAAACAAATTGGTTAAGTACATGAAAATGGGATGATTTATGATTTTGAGATTACTTGTTGGTATTACGTATGAGTTGTTGGTTTTTTTTTTTTTTACCGCAGAAGATAGGTAAGGTAAGTGTTTTTGAAAGCTGTGGTACAATGGATTTGTTTGATGGATTCTGGAAGGGAGTTCCACAAAGAGAGAGAGAGAGAGAGAGAGAGAGAGAGAGAGAGAGAGAGAGAGAGAGAGAGAGAGAGAGAGAGAGGAATCTAAACCTGGAGGGTATTTACTCTTATGTAAGGGAACGTCATTACTACGGTTACGTATATGTTTCACTGTATACCCGCGCTTGACTCTTTAAGATATTGAACGTTGGTCTGATCCCCAAGATGACCTCGGATTTTTGTTTCTTCCGAAATGCATTGATTTACCAAAGACGTGTTCAAGAAGACGAGCAGTGGTATTGCTTTTGTACAGCTGTTGTTCTCGCAACAAAGCTTCCGAACCTCATAAACTATTAATGAATTCAAATTTGGCTCTGACATCATGGCACTAGTAGGCTATGACGAACGTTTGGGGCAGTCACTGATGCCCACTTCCCTCTGTACTCAGACATGTGCTTCAGGATAGAAGTGTGCTGATCAACTGGTTAATTTCAGTGTTGATCTGGAACTGTCTTGCTGTGCGCCTAGATAATACACCCTCTATGTTAAATGGAGATTGAGTCAGGGGAGAGAGAGAGAGAGAGAGAGAGAGAGAGAGAGAGAGAGAGAGAGAGAGAGAGCTGACCACTGCAAACACCTATTTTTTGTCGGCCTAGTTGTGGGTTGATTTGCTGACTGTCATGTGTTCCTTGTTTCAGATGCCGGAAATAAAGCATTCACTCTTAAATGTCTGAATTTTTCACAAGAAACCACATACAGGTGTAATGTTCTTGCAACTGCGAGAGGCGGGTGAACATTACTGTTGACCTGTAAAGATGTATTGTCCCTGGTAAGCTGACAGACCTAGCGATCCAGATGAGACTTAGGACTTAGACAAAGAAGACCAAACCTTGATCTTCTTTGCCGAGTTGTGTCTTTGCTTACCTTGAACCTGATGAACTGTATGTAGTCCGCTTTTACCACTGTCTGTCCGCTTAGCGTGGTCAAACCACATTGATAGTTAAGAGGGCCATACACGCAGACGAAGAAGATGAAGAAGAAAAAGAAAGAAAGACAGTTGGAAAGAAAGACATAGGAAAAAAAGAGAGAAAGAAAAGAGAACGAACGAACGAAAGAAAGAAAGAAAAATGAACGAAGAGGAGGAGGAGGAGGAGGAGGACCAGGAGGAGGAACGTTTACACCAAGAAACGAGCAAACATAAGAAAAGCAAGCAAACGAGTAAACAGGATGTCTGTGTAAACAGCAATGATTCTAAAAAAAAATCCCGGGCTTGCACTTTTTGAACATTTTTTTTTTTCATTGTTTCCTTTGTCCACTACAAATCACTCTTCCTTTCATGTTTTCTGTCTTTCTCTACTTGCTTCTTTTCTAATTCCCCGGCTCTGTTCTTGGCTTCCTCATTACCTTACTGTTATTATTATCATAATTATTATTATCATTTTTATTATTATTATTATTGTTGTTGTTGTCACTATCATCATTACTACTGTTATTGCTGCTGCAGTTGTTTATCAATTATTCGTCTGTATATTCATTTTACATATATTTCTACCAACAGCTAGCCAATTTCCATAAAAAGACAAAAAATGCACGTCACAGATGGTGTCAGCTCTGAAGGAGATAAAAGAAGAAAGAAGACATGAAATAGAGATGACAGACGTGAAATAGAGAGAGACTGAGAGAGAGAGAGAGAGAGAGAGAGGAGAGAGAGAGAGGATGGGGGGGGGGGGGGGTAAACAACAGACAGACAGAGACTGAGAGACACAGACAGACAAATAGACAGACAGATAGACAAAGAGCGAGTTGTCCGTGTATGTGGAGGGCAGGAAGGAGGGGGGGGGGGGGGGGGGTAATAGTCGTGTGACCTAGCCATAAATAATTCGGTCTGCCAGAATCGGCCTGCACATTATCCGCGCTTTGTCTGGCATCTACTGGTATTTGCACGGGTTTGGAAAGGAAAAAAATTCTGATCTGATCTGATCACATGAGCTAGATCCGAGCCGTTGAGATTGCTTACCGAGGGACAATAAGATTGGCACGTCGGACAAAGTAC
>CM065728.1:29023158-29028158 GCA_033310375.1 Conus canariensis
AAGAAGAAGAGAAGAAGAAGAAGAAGAAGAAGAAGATGAAGAAGAAGGAGAAGAAGAAGGAGGAGGAGAAGAAGAAGAAGGAGGAGGAAAGGAGAAGAAGAAGGAGGAGAAGAAGAAGAAGGAGGAGGAGAAGAAGAAGGAGGAGGAGGAGAAGAAGAAGAAGAAGGATGAGGAGGAGGAAGAGGAGGAGGAGGAGACGAAGAAGAACTATAAGAACAAGAACAAGGAGGAGGGTGAGGAGGAGGGGGAAAAGAAGAAGAAGAAGCAAAGAAGAAGAAGAAGAAGAAGAAGATGATGATGATGATGATGATGATGATGATGATGATGATGATGATGATGATGATGATGATGATGATGATGAATGCCAATGGAGGCAAAATAAGCAGAAGTAATGATGATACATAGGTGAATAAATACACGAAAAACTAGAAAAAAAAGTGGTAGAGTTGGAAAACATGGTCAGAAGAAAAGGAGGGGGGAAAAAGATATTACGATTGAACGCGAGATGGAGGAAAGAAAACAAGAAAGAATGGAAGGCAAACACACACAAATAAACACGCACAAATCAACACAGAAAAAAGGAAACACGCAGGGAAAGGAGAGAAGAACGAAAGAAACTCAGAAAGTTGTTGATGGTGAAGGAGAAAAAACAAAGCAGCAAGAAATAACGGGGACAGGAATATCTCAATCAAAGTGCACATGAGAGATTGAACCTGATATATAGAGGAAAAGATGAGTTACTAGACACATTACCAAACAAACAAAACACAATTTGCCAAAAAAAAGATATTTGTTTGTGTCATTCGTTAGATGATGCATTCGCCGATGTGTTCTCCTGTGTCACGACCCTGCTGCCTCATCCAACATTAGAGATAATAATCTAGATTTTTTTTCTCCTCGAAATACCGATATGAATATACGAATGCATTATTTGTATAGGTTTGAAAAAGTGTCTTAATTAGCACTCAGTACCTCACAGACACTGATATGGTCTCTAGTGTCCCGTTCGTCAACAAAACGGACACAAAAATCACGATATTTATGAAGGGGGAGAAGGAGGAGGAGGTGGACGAATGAGAGGAGAAGGAGGTGGAGAAGGGACGAGGGTGTGAGAAAGGGAGAGGGGGGAGAGGAGGGGAGGGGGAATGGGTAAACCAAAGGGACATGGACCTTTCGACTTGCATCAAAGTTAGTACTAAAGCCTTTAACTATTACGGCTGATCAATGGTGGAAAACAGGGGGTTTTTTTGTTTTGTTTTTTATCTGGCCACTTACGTCCAGTTCTGTTATCATAGGTGACCCACGGTTGATGTCTACCGCTAATGATTGTACTGAATCGTTTTTCGCTGATGTCGTAGAAGGCAGGATATTGGATTCAGTTTGATTACGTGATGAATTAAAATAATCCATCAAAGCGTTGAAAAATAGACGGGCTGACAGGAATGCTCAGACATTAGTTTATGTTGAACGAGTCCTGCATCCACTCTTACATGTGGATCTGCACAAGTGTGTGTGTGTGTGTGTGTGTGTGTGTGTGTGTGTGTGTGTGTGTGTGTGTGTGTGTGTGATAGATTGATTGATTGATGGATAGATAGCTATAATCTTACTTTCGTTGTCAGCATTCGTCTCGCTTCCTCTTCTGGGTAGATGGAGAAGATGAGGTTGTTCAATTTTGATCGTCCCTCTAGATTGTCTGCCCTCCTCCCGATGTCCTCAAAATTCTTCCTCAGGTTATTTTTGCGTCTCTTCAGTTGGTCATCCTGCTAGCACAATCCATCGATTCTTCACGCAACCGCCTGAACTTGATCTGCGTGCCTCAGTTCTTTTATCTGGGATTTGTTTCTTTGTCTTCACATCTCCTGAATGACTATCCATCCTTTGTAGTCATAGACTATGTAGAATTCACGAGGTCAAACATCAAAAGTTGTCTCCTTGCCTCCTTTCAGTTTCTCTGAAAGTATTTTTTCTCCTAGGGAATTTCATTTTTTTTTAAAATAGAATATCACCCAGTAGAAAATAACAGTTGTAAATTTAATTAAACAACATACACTGATATTCAATGTCTACGTACAGTAATTAACAGTATTTCTGAGAGAGGATTGCCTGGTCTTTTGCATACTGGCTCTGAACGTTGGCATATATTCTGTTCGGCCGTGTATACTTCACGCTGCCTTTTCCCCGGATAGTGAGTCTCAGACTACTCTTCACATCTCCACTCTGGAGAAGACTGTTTCTTTAAGTACACAGGACAGGATCAGTTCACATACTACACATCTTCAGCGTGAATATGGTACCACGGAGGGAGACGTTTTGCTTTGCTCGCTTCAGTACAAAAGATTGAAATATTGTTTCCCCGAAGTTGGAGTATGGCTGCCTTAATGGCGGGATAAAAAAAAAAAACCATCATACACAAAAATTCCACTCCATTTGTTGGGTAGATGGGGTTAATCCTTGCCTGTGTATACAGGGAGTGTCCGCAGGAGTATCTGCCTGGGTACGCAGAAGAAAGAAAGAAAGAAAGAAAAGAAAGAAAGAAAATATTGTTTTATGACGGCTACATATCCAAGGTCCGGAACTACCGATGAGATAATCTGATACACAGTGACTTGACCAATCTGAAAATTTAAGTCATTCTGCAAGCATCATAATTAACAGTAAATGGAACAACATACAAATCATTGAGATTTGACATGAAAATATGAGCTCACAACTTCCACCCCCACCTACCTATCCCTCCCTTGCCTTGCGCCGCTCCCTCTAGCCTCTGAGAGAGAGAGGAGAGAGAGAGAGAGAGAGAGAGAGAGAGGAGAGAGAGAGAGAGACAGATAGACAGACAGACAGACAGACAGAGAAAGAGAATTTCATCTTGCTTTTGGGAGGTCGATTCACGGCCCATAAATATGCATTATCGCTCTTTGTCGCCGGTCAGTCGGTTCAAACTGTTTTTATTAACAGAAATTCTAGCGGTCGTTACATCCATAAATAACCACTTACGTGTATGCGTATCGCTCATGTAACATCTCCAAAGACACTATGGGCGCGTTTTGAATTCAGGTCACTGCATTTTGTATGGTGTAAGGCACAATTATACTGATGTTCTGCAGCTGTTTTACTTCAGAGTATAACGGTCCAGCGATTTCAAAGACTGAAAGAAAACACAAACACAAACCAGTCATTTGTCGTTTGTTTGCAATGTTTTAAGCATAGATTTTGAAATATAGCCTGGTATTTATATCATGGATGATGCCTGTTGTCAGCAAGCTGTGTGTGTGTGCATCTGTGTGTGTGTGTGTGTTGTGTGCGTGTGTTTGTGTGTGTGTGTGTGTGTGTGTGTGTGTGCGCGCGCGCGCGGCGCGCGCGCGCAAGAATATTTGTCATTAAAAATATCTATACAGTTACATCTACTTGTTTTTGATTAAATATCTGTATTACTTATATCAGAACATTGTCTATAAAACACTCCTACTCATACACGTACACGTACACAAATATCGCTCGCGCCGCGGCGCGCACCGCGCGCGCGCACACACACACACACACACACACACAAAACAATACGCATATGCGCCCCCGTGCGCGCGTACACACACCACACACACACGCACACCACACACACACACACACACACACACACACACACACACGCACGCGTGCGTGCGGCATATATGTAGGTAGGTAGGTTGGCAGAAGTGAGTGTGGAGTGGAATAATCTGTGAAAAAGAAAATGAAGAACGCCGGAGTTCTGATCTAACGTTTACTATCACTCCTTGAATTATAGGAAACTTCAAGTAAAGACCGTCAGGTTCGTGTTTAAATACGCATCATAAGGCGCCCTGAAAATGCATTCAGAACAAGGATGAAACTTTGGTAGATAACGTCATAGGTCAAGAATCAATTTTTAACGCAAGGTCAACGCAAGTTGCTGTATGAATATCTGACGGGGAACATCTGGTTATTCTATCTGCATGAACAGGCTGCATTATTCTTGGATCTGCCCGAACCGATGCAAGACCCGTATTTGACACAACAAAAGCAAGATTGTGTTGATATCGGATTCTCTTATGTTGCTGCAACGTAGTCCTTCAGCGGTGCAGGGTCAACACCACACCACTACACGATCGATTCCCGTCGCTACTGGACCAGTCTGCATCAGGAAGCAATATACTGCATTGCATTACATGTTCATTCAGTCTTTCATATATATATATATATATATATATATATATATATATATATATATATATATATTCATTTACTTATTTACAGTGCTTTTTTCTCCAGTTCTTCCTTTTCCTCCTCCTCCTCCTTCCCTCCTTTTCCTCCTCCACCCTCTTCTTCTGCTCCTGCTCCTGCTCCTGCTTCTCCCCTTCTTCTTCTTCTTCTTCTTCTTCTTCTTCTTCTTCTTCTTCTTCTTCTCTGTCATCGTCGCCGTCGTCGTCGTCATTGTCGTCGTCTTTGTCGTTGTCGTCGTTGTCCTCTACATTTTTCAGCCTTCGTTGTCTTTTTCTCCATTTAATTCATATTCGTCATCGTCTCATTCCTCTTAAGATGCTCATTTTTTTGTTCTCCTCCTCCCCTTCCTCCACCTCTTCCTCTTCCTCCTTTTCAACTTCTCCTCCTCCTCCCTTTCCTTCTCCTCCTCCTCCTCCTCCTCCTTCTTCTTCTTCGTCGTCTTCTTCTTCTTCTTCTCCATCTTCTTCTTCTTCTTCTTCAGGATACTTTTTTGGGTGGGTTTCCTTTTGTCACTCCCTTCATTCTACGCTTCATTTCTTCTAAGCCCTTCGTTTCCAAACCCGTTATACAGATCCATTGCTCCTTCACGGACTTATCCTCCCACAACATCTCTTAATAGCAGCGTCTTCCTCTTTTAGTGGTTTTTTTTTTACTTCTTTGCCTTTCAGTCTTCTTCTTGTCCTCTCTTTCTTCTTTTGGTGTCCTTCCCTGCTCCTGCTTCTGCTCCTCCTCCCCCTTCCTCCTCCTGCTCCTCCTCCTCCCCCTTC
>CM065728.1:29048158-29065658 GCA_033310375.1 Conus canariensis
GGAAGAAGAAAGGGGCGGTAGAGGGAAGACGAGTCAAGGAGGCGACAGAGGTGACAAGAGACCAAGTCGACAATCGTGAACTGTTTTTCTAGTACCTTTGCAATGAATAAGAACATTAAACCATTTTAACAGTAAATGTTATGATCCAGCTTCCGAAGCAATCATCTCAGTTTTATTCTTACTGCATGGACTGTCTGGCATTTGTGAAAACAGCTTTTCGTTCAGTATTTTTACATGGTTGTTTTAGTAGAAGAGTTGTCCTCCATCCGTTCGTACGTCACGCTCAGTCAGCAGAAGTAACTGGCACATAACAGTAGGCGTTTTATGATGATGAAAATAGGACATAGTAACAGTCATGCTAAGTCCATCACATTCAAATGTGTGTCCTACTGTCGTGTTCTTGTTGCTGCTGCTGCTGCTTACGGCTGCTGTTCAGTGTGTTGCTAGTGCTGTTGCTCTGCTCTTGATGCTGTTGTTGTTGCTGCTGTTGCTGTTGTTGTTGTTGCTATTATTGTTGCTGTTGTTGTTGTTGTTGTTAGTGGTAGTGGTAGTGGTGTGTTCGCGTGCGTGCGTGTGAAGTGCCTGCGTATTTGCGTGAGTGTCTGCATGTGTGTGTGTACACGTGTGTGCGTTGGTGTGTGCGTGCGCATTTTGGTTGTAGTGTGTTGTGTGTTGTGTGTGTTGGTGTGTGTGTGTGTGTGTGGTGTGTCGGGATTGTGTTGTGTTTGTAGGTGTGGGGATGTTGAAATTTGAGAAGAAGGAGAGAGGAAGTATAGGCAAAGTAAGTAAGAAAATGGGGGATGTAAGAAAGAAGAAAGGGATTAAATGTTCAGCGAACATGTTACAAACACGAATTTAATGACCTAATTTAGTACTTAAAGATTATACAAATGAATAAAGAATGCACAGAAAAGACAAAAACGGAAAACAACAACAACAAGACATAAACAAAGAAAAACGATGTTTTTGTTTATAGAAAAGTTGAGAAAGGAAAAAATACAGACAGAAAGAAAGTAAGTATGGTAGAAAGAATAGATAAAAGAAAGAAGAAAGGAAAGAAAGAGGAAAACAGAAAGACAGATATGTAGAAAGAAAGAAAAAGAGGAAAGAAGGAAGGTAGGAAGGAAGGAACACAGAAAGAGAGAAAGAAAGATCGGAGGAAAGAAAGAAAGAAAAATGCAGAAAATAAAAAAAAATGAATGAAAGAGAGATGGGGACGAAAGAAAGAAAGAAAGATAGATAGAAAAAGAAGAAAAAAAAAACGCACATAGATAACTTTTTAAGGCAGCCTCACAACAAACACATGAACATCCTTGAGACGAGAGCGGAGTTACAAGGTATTCTAGAATAAGATCGATCACAACAATGCATGTTACAGAATGGAAAAAAAAGAAAAAGAAAGAAAGAAATAAGACCTCCACAGGAACCATCTAGTGATCATTACGACAAACACTTTTACCACCTTCAGACTGTTGACTGGCTGGTGTCTCACCCGAGAACACGACCATCAATGATCGATCACACGTCCCTCCCTCACGGGCATGAGGAGCCGTGCCGTGCCCAGTGAAAGGAACGGCACCAGTCTGTGGACAACACTTCTATGGACAATCGACAACGAATTCATCAATCAACCAATGGATTTCTTGCACTGGGAGACACAGACACAGACACAGACGCACGCACGCACGCAAGCACGCGCGCGCGCACACACACACACACATAATATTGTGTATATATATATATTATATATATATATATATATATATCAGAATGTTGATGAGGTGGTGAATAAGTATTTGAAGGAAACGTGAATTGAAGAAGATCTAATCGAAGATTTGAAAGAAAGTACAACCAAGCCAGAACATCTCTACCGTGTATGAAGTGATAACCCACACAACTATGCTTGACGTCAATTAAAGGAAGATGTTGCATCCGGTGGAGCAGAGACCGTTGGCATTGTGAAGTTGTCCAGTAGAGCTGGAACATCCTCCACGGGAGACGTGCAACTGTTTATTGGCGTACTACCTTGGACATGACATGCTGTCGCTCCTTACAAGACGGTGTGGGTTTTCCTATGTAGTTCAAATTCAGCCTTGTAACGCCAATCATTTATTGTTTTAAGTCGTGTGTGTGAGAGAGTGAGAGTACATTAATACCAGAAAGACACATGATCTTTAGATCACACACACACACACGCATATATATATATATATATGTGTGTGTGTGTGTGTTTTGTGTGTGTGTTTAGTCTTTCTGAAATGTAAGCGCACTAAAGATGCTAAAGTAGTTTTAAAAAAGAAAAATGGAATTAAAGCCATTTTAAGACAAGGTGATTACCGAAACTTGTGAACAGAGATCCGCGTGATTCGAAGGAAGGAAGGTATCTGAAAGGATATTTCTGACCTGGATACTGCATCCTTGTCTCTCTTTCTACGGGTCGGTTGTTCACGGTTTCTGTCCGTTTCTCTCAAATACAGTCATATTGATGCATGCACGCACTGACAGATAATCACTCTCTCTCCATGTTGACAGGTTTTTTTTTTTTACTTTCCTCCATATTGTAATTGGCTCCGTTCTCATTCATATCCTTACACACACACTCATACTGGTTCGCATTTATCATCGAGGCAAAGCTATATGGGTCCGTGCTCATTGGCATCAACATAGAGAGACGCCATAGTCTATAATTCTGTGGTGTGCTCACCACCAAGGGTTCAAAAATAGAATCCAACAGTACCCCAAAGCACCCAGCGAAGGGTATATAGTAAAACGAAAAGAAAGTATGGTAAGGACATAAGTTGTTGAAAACATAACATCATTATGTAAACAGTATAAAATGTAGGGGGAAATCTTTGAGCCTGCGTTTGAGGATGAAATGGAGGATAAAAGATGTCCAGCTGTGGGAGTGGTCAGCTCCGTTGTTTGATAATCCAAACATTGTCAGCAGTTCTCTCTCTCTCTCTCTCTCTCTCTCTCTCTCTCTCTGTGTATATATGTTATATATAATATATATATATATATATATATATATATATATATATTCACTATATCACAAAATCATTCCTAATCGTTTTTGCATGAAGTACACAAACACAAAAGTAAAGACTTCAAGTAAACAAAAAATTCAATCAGAAGAACAAACAGGATGTGAATGAGAACTGAGCCAATCACAATATGGTGAAGAGGAAAGAACGTGTCAACATGGAGAGAGAGAGAGAGACAAGAGAGAGAGAGAGAGAGAGGAGAGAGAGAAGAGACAGAGAGACAGAGAGACAGAGAGACAGAGAGAGAGAGAGAGGCAGAGACAGACACAGAAAGAGAGACAGAGACAGCGACAGGGAGAGTGAGTGCGCGCGCGCGCGCGCGCCTCTGTGTGTGTGTGTGTGTGTGTGTGTGTGTGTGTGTGTGTGTGTGTGTGTGTGTGTGTGTGTGCGCGCGCGCGCGCACGCACGGAGGGGCAGAGGACGGGAATCCTAGAGACAAATAAAAAAGGTGCAAAGTACACGTTGAGTCTCTTCCATGGATGGATTGCTGGCCCAGACTGCCATCACTTATGCTGATAAAGGAAGAATTTTACAAGCAGCAACCCAGAGACGGCGGGCATTGTGAAGCTGTGAAGTGGAACCGGCGTATGCTCCACAGGAGACAAGCCGGCTTTTATTGGCCACTTCCTTATGCATCAGTAGGACATACTCGCACTCCGTACTAATCGATGTTACGATGTCTACCAATGTGCGCAATCTTTCACTGGAGAGAGAGAGAGAGAGAGAGAGAGAGAGAGAGAGAGAGAGAGAGAGAGAGAGAGAGAGAGAGAGAGAGAACTAAAACAGAAAACCTTTGTGAGATTTAAGGCAGAGTCTGTTCTTCGAATCTGTCCTTGCCAGGCTAAAGTATGCGATGAATTTAAAAAGAATAATAGCAAATGATAGACACACTGGATTATGGGGTGCATCATTTCTCCACACACACACACACACACACACACACACACACACAACCCCCACGACACACACACACACAACACATACGCCACACACACACACACACACACACACTTTGTATGCAAAGTCTTGACAGAAGGCATGCATATATACGTAGTCGTAAACGTATCAATGCTGTCAACAACAACAAAATGGAGCTGGATGAAGACAGTGGGGGATGAGGTGGGTATGTAGGGTGGGCCGGCGGTGAGGGAAGGATAACAGTAAAACGAGAGAGAAGACTCCACCCGTTCACACACACACACACACACCACACACACACACACACACACACACACACACACACACACACACACACACAAAAAACGTGCGCGCGCGCACACACACTTACATACTTACACACACACACACACACACACACACACACACACACACACACACACCACACACACGCACACACCAGCCCCTTCTCACCCACACATGCACACAGAGACCGATTGTCTACTCTTTTTGGCTCTGTGTGTGTGTGTGTGTGTGTGTGTGTGTGTGTGTGTGTGCGTGGTGTGGTGCGTGCGTGCGTGCGTGCGTGCGGCGCGCGCGAGCTGAATGTACTGAAGACATCAATAGGACTTTAATCCCCAACCTTGAAAAGGACTTATGAAGTCCCCCCCCCCCCCACCCCCCCCACTAATACCATGTATCGAATAAGAAACTCTTTTCTTTTGACGAAAAAGAAACCTATATTTTCAAGCCAAGGCTGTGTAGACTGTCAGAGATTTAACTTCGATCGAGAGACTCCTTTCTGTATAAAATCCGTTTTGGTCAGCTGGAAGCTGGACGTGGGTTCAACAAGTTAATCTTTGACTGTAACGGAAACCTATCCTTGGATCATTTCAGAAGTTCACCCCCCAAACCCCCATCCCCGCCACCCTAGATAAACTCGTCATCTGTGACTCTTCTCCAAAGGGGGAGTTTTCAAGATCAGTTGAGGAGCTTTGAGACATAAACTGTTTTGTTTTTCCTTTGGGGAGCATTGTTTTTTCCTTGAAAAGTCTTTTTGGTGTTCTATGAATGTGTTTTAATCTGAGAAGTGCAAGTGAGAGCTCCCCTGCGCATGGCGTGATCTTCCTATTGTAGTTGTGATTTTGTTGTTGTTGTTGTTTTTTCCGGAGGATTGTCTGTTTGTGCCCAAAGCCCCTGACTCCCTTTGGAAATGGTGCTGCCAATTCGAATTGCGTTTCCCTGCCTCTCGTGTGGGCGCGGTGCAGAGAGATTTCCGTCCGTGTTGGACTCACTCGCTCACCAGATCGCCTTTTTTTCCATGCAGACATTCATCTCGACAGTCCATCACACACACACACACACACACACACACACACACACACACATACAAACGCGCGCGCGCGAGAGAGCATTCACGCACGCACGCACGTACGTACACATGTACGCACGCACGTACACACACAATAAAAAAAACAAGCGCGCGCTCACGCACGTACGCACTCACGCACTGCGCGCGCGCGCCGCGCGCGCGCGCGCGCCACACACACACACATCCACACACACATCACACACACACACACAACACACACCACACCACGCACGACGCACGCATGCACGCACGCACACACGCACGCACGCACGCACGCTCGCACACACACACACACACACACACACACACACACACTGGTTATTGGACTACCAATCGAATTTCTGTCTGATGGATCAATACAGTGTGTGTGTGTGTGTGTGTGGTGTGTGTGTGTGTGTGTGTGTGTGTGTGTGTGTGTGTGTGTTGTTGTTGTTGTTGTTGTTTGCTTCTTCTTTTCTTCTTCTTCTTCTTCTTCTTCGATTTAACGTTCTTTTCACTTTAAAGTGATATTAGACAGAGGTGTGTGTGTGTGTGTGTGTGTGTGTGTGTGTGTGTGTGTGTGTGTGTGTGTGTGCGTGCGTGTGTGCGTGCGTGCGTGCATGCGTGCGTTCGTGCGTGCGTGCGGGCGCGTGAGTGAGTGAGTGTGTGTGTGAGAGAGAGAAAGAGAGAGAGAGAGAGAGAGAGAGAGAGAGAGAGAGAGAGAGCGAGAGAGAGAGAGAGAGAGAGTCTGTGTGCCTTTGTGTGTTTGTGTTCTGGACTCATCGACGTCCCATTGGATAATTTAGTAAAAGAATACCCGCTCAGGCAGACTAATCCAACATCCAGTGTGGGACTCTGTCACATTGATTCGTCGATTGACTGAACGACTCTAAAGCCAGCCAGACCAGTGTTTGGGTTTTGTTTGGTTATTACATTTCTGGTTGCTTAATTAATTTAGCGGCTGCTTGATCGCGTATTCGTCTGTTTGCTTGGTAAACTCATCGTCTGAGCTGAAGCAGAACGGTGGAAACGTGTGACAAAGCATTCTGGATACTCCTCTTTTCCATTCGCATTTTCTTTTCATTCACGCTGAGAGAAAAAACGCACAGACGTGCACTTCTTTTTCTGTAGGACTGTCAATTCAAGACTATCGAGGGGCAAGCATACCAGCTGTTAAAAAAAACAGTCCATTAAAAAAAATCCTTTCCATGAACTCTACAAC
This sequence comes from Conus canariensis, assembly GCA_033310375.1. Taxonomy (NCBI): domain Eukaryota; kingdom Metazoa; phylum Mollusca; class Gastropoda; order Neogastropoda; family Conidae; genus Conus; species Conus canariensis. The sequence goes on from CM065728.1 coordinate 29,054,673, forward strand.
GAACGTTACAGCCTCTTTCACCTTGTCGACTGCGTGCCTCCGCCGCCAAGGACCATCACTGATGATCAGTCACACGTCCGCCCGGCCTCCAAGGATCGAGGAGGTGTGGTGTGAAAGGAATGACAACCCATAGACACTTGTCTTCTGGACAAAAAAAAAAGTCCAACAAAGACTTGATCCGTTGACTAACGGAAGCACGCACGCACGCACGCACGCACGCACGCACGCGCGCGCGCACACACACACACACACACACACACACACACACACACACACACACATGCGCACACACACTCATGAGCACGCCTGCACAAAAGACTGGTTCAGTCTCTGCTTATGTGAGTAAGTAAATGAGTGTATGGGCGATTGAATAACTGCATAGGCTACTGAATACAAAAAACAAGTAACTCACTCATGTGACTGATCAGTGAAATCAAGGACGGATCGTTGGGTGGACTGACCGAACGGACTGAGCAGTCAAATGACTCTCTGTGTACGCTTTCCCTGTCGCTCTTCATCTTCTCTGGCTCTGTCCACTCTCCTCTGTCTTTGTGCAGTCTCCCATCTCTTGGTCCCCTCTGCTCTTTGTTTCTCGTTTATTCTGTCTACTCTCCCCTGTGTTTGTTGGCTCTTCCTTACTTGTGTCTCCCCTCTGCTCTTCGTGTCTTGTCTACTCTGTCTACTCTCCCCTGTGTTTGTTGGCTCTTCCTTACTTGTGTCTCCCCTCTGCTCTTCGTGTCTTGTCTACTCTGTCTACTCTCCCCTGTGTTTGTTGGCTCTTCCTGACTTGTGTCTCCCCTCTGCTCTTCGTGTCTTGTCTACTCTGTCTACTCTCCCCTGTGTTTGTTGGCTCTTCCTGACTTGTGTCTCCCCTCTGCTCTTCGTGTCTTCTTGTCTACTCTGTCTACTCTCCCCTGTGTTTGTTGGCTCTTCCTGACTTGTGTCTCCCCTCTGCTCTTCGTGTCTTCTTGTCTACTCTGTCTACTCTCCCTGTGTTTGTTGGCTCTTCCTTACCTGTGTCCCCTCACTCTAGTCTCCGTCCCGTCTCTGTTTCCTGTGTCCCCTGATCAATCGCTTTGTCTAATCTGCCTGATGTTTGTTTCCTCGCCTCTGTCTCTCTCCTCTGTCCCTTTGTCTTCTCTCTGCTTCCTTTGTATATCAGCCATATCTTTGTCAATTACAGATTGCAGAAAACAAACTCTAAAACAACAACAACAACAACAAAAAACCCAACAAAAAACAACAAAATAAATAAACAAACTAACACAAAAGCAATACCTATTGCATTCGAAGATCATTCACCTGATTGTTTTAAAGTTGTTGTGTTGACGAACATGTTTTAAAGTTGTTGTGTTAACGAACAAAAATAAAACACCATATGAACACGACTGAGGGAATACATTTTTTCTACAAATTACGACTACGCGCTAAATGATAAGGGGAAAAGTGAACCTTTCAACGTTTCATCACTGAACTTCAATGGAAAGGTGAACATATGTCTAGTCTTATTGACCATATAAAAGTTCATGATGTCGATTCACAGTTCCACTGGAGCCAAGAAAGTTCTATCCAGATCTAGGCTATTGAGGACACTGTCTCACTGCAGCGTCTAACCATTCTACGATGACCTTTGAAAATGTAAACACCTTTCGGCCATACTGCACCAAGATCTCTCAATACTGTCGGTCGACAGTTTCTCAGGAACTTCGGGGTAATCTCCCTGGGAAGAGATCCCCCCCCCCCCCCCTCACCCGCCTGTGTGCATAGTTTGTTCACCTGTCAAACTAGTCGCTCCTGCAATATGGCTGGGAGCAACTGCCCTGGTTGCCATGCGTTCTTTCATGTGTACAAGCGCATCGTGATCACATGCTTTTAACCCGAGGGAGACCTCGGGACATTGTCTCACTTCAAAGACCATTCCAGTCTATCCATCTAAACAGCGAGGAGCGAGCTGATCGAACGTCACAACCACGAATGCACCTGAACGGATGAAAAGACGTGTCTTCTCGATCAATAGCGCACTGGCGTCAGCTGCATTGAAAGAGGATGCCCAAGACTAGTATAAAGCACACCGCGGCATCCTTTTAACTCTACCCTGCACCCTTCATAGGCATCTCATTCTCGGAACAGAAGTATTGATTATTGAGCGCATGGAAGCCAACCCTAAGGGCCCTTAGGTTCCTCTGTCAGGCTTGAGAATACCAAGTTTGGGAGAGCCGTCTTCTCTGCAATTAGATTTTTTTTTCAAACTACGATAAATTTCCTGTTTCAAAGAGAGCCTCAGGATGAAAGACTTTGACAGAAATGTATCCCGTACGTATATAAAAAAACAATTATTTATCTTAAATTACACACACACACACACACACACACACACACACACACACACACACACACACACACGTGCGCGTGCGCGCACACACACACACACACACACACACACACACACACACACACTGCGCCGTGCACGTACGCACGCACGCACGCATGCACGCACATACACACGCACACACACATACTTTTAGGATGAAATTGAGGCTCTTAATCAACTTCCAGAGTCATTATGTCGGATAAGCTGTATAACAACACAAGGCGAACTCGATTATGTTTAAAACACTCCACCTTTCTTCTCAAAACAGATACTCTAATTTTCGTTCATGAAATACTGACTGTCACTCAGGCCTGGTTACTTTCTGCTACCAATAAACAAATAAGTCATCGGCAGACGCCGGTCTTGTAATCCAAAACAACAAAACTTTGTCTCTGTCGCATCACCATTATCAGATACAACATCTTCATGCATGAATACGCAGCTGTAGCAGGAATGTAGGTTTTATTTGATTTGTTGTTGTTGTTGTTTTCTTCTTCTCCTTCTCTCTATCTTTCTGTCTCTCTTGCCTCCCTCCCTCCCCACCCGCCTCTCTCTCTCTCTCTCTCTCTCTCTCTCTCTCTCTCTCATTGTTTTCTTACTTTCTCGGATAAGTTTTTTTTTTTTTAATGAAAAGACACAGGTAAGTTTCCATAGCCAATTGAACTTTGGACCACTGAATTCTCAGATCTTCAATAAGACTGAATAAACCACTTTTTTGTTTTAATGGCTGCGACAGAGAGAGAGAGAGAGAGAGAGAGAGAGAGAGAGAGCACTGACCAGCGTGGTGTTGAGAACGATTTAAAAGCAGACAAGGAACAATGTTGAGAGGACAACAAAGAGTCGCCTTCATTTCCGTCCAAGCTGTCTCTGTCACACGTATACACGAATGCATTTGCCGACAGATTCGTGGAAATGTGTATACTCGCACCTGCAGGCTACACATGACCACGGAACAGGCGACGGTCAGGAGAGAGAGTTTCAGTTTTAGCTTCAGTTTCATCAAGGAGCTGTCGCTGCCTGCGGACTAGTCCAAACACGCGACCGCACTGCGCATGATTTAAAGCTGATGGATAAATGAATTAATGACTAAGATGAGAGAATGCAAAAGAGGGATCTCATGGCTACGACTCAGCAGATGTCTGACCTACGCTCTAGCCCAACACGCTGGTTAATCCTAGGTACCTACCTAATATTGGCGGTGCCATTATGATCATATTTTAGGTGTGTGCGGTGTGTGTACACGTGTGTTTTCTATGTTATCATTATTTTTGTCTGTCAACCTGTCTGTCTCCCTCTTTCAACAGTTCCCCGGTGGATTGTTTTGACATGGCCACTGGATTTTGTCACAGGAACACGCCGACGTGGTTCACGAGTTTTAAATGATTTCAGTAGATGTTCATGTGGTGCAATGCTGTTCGATTCTTTGATGCACTGATCAATAGTAATATGATCAGTACAGGCCATGCTTCGAATCTTATGGCAACACCTCATGTCCATAGCTTGTAGAAAAGCACAGAGACAGCAGCAGAGACACAGACAGACAGACTGACTGACAGAGACGAAGACAGACAAACAGACACACAAGCGCACAAGCAAGGACCAAGACACAACCAGGAACATAACCGGGGTTAGTGATTTCGGAAGTTAAAGACATCAGACAAGAAGAGAGAGAGAGAGAGAGAGAGAGAGAGAGAGAGAGAGAGAGAGAGAGAGAGAGAGACAGACAGACAGACAGACAGACAGACAGACAAGCAGACAGAGAGACAGACGGTTACAGAACTTGTTTAAGTGCCACGGTCAACTTTCTGACAATACGCTCTCATCTGTCGCTACGCTTTGGGCCCTCATAGAGCTGGTAAAGAACAAGCCTGCCCTTCCTCCCCCTCCCACTCTTTATCCAACCAATTCCTTCTTCCCTGACATTGCGTGTCTGTCTTTTCTTACCCTGCAAGTCGTGTGCAAGGCAGAGGGTGGGTGATTTCCAGACCAGACAGCGCCGACGCCTTCAACCCTATGGTTAGTTGCCATGCCAATGTTAAGCCCTAGAACTGTGTTGAGTTGACAATTACACCCAGACGGGGAGGACAGAACCCCACTTGTCTTTGTACAGTGATGACCCCCTGCACTTCACAGCCTTGAGCTTGTCCTTGGTAACCTGAGAACGGCATGTTTGCCGGTGCAGTGCACCGTGACTTTGGCCTTGCATGGCAGGGGGCTGAATGGAAATGCTTGTCAGTCTCCGACTGTCGACAGTCTGGCTTTCCACCGCTCTTGATTTAGTACAAAGATGGAGTCATTTCTTGCAGGGCAGAGGTCAACATGTTTTTTCTACATCTGATTGCAGATCGTTTCCAGGGAAGCAGGTTGGGTTTCTTCTAAAATGGAAATCAGTTTTTGTGAGCTCGATAAAATGTGTCTTGCTGGCAGCGGTGGGAGAGAGAGAGAGAGAGAGAGAGAGAGAGAGAGAGAGAGAGAGAGAGAGAGAGAGAGAGAACGTGCATGTTCTGGATTAATTGATGTTTGATTTGACTGGTTAATTCATTAAAGCGATAGATACACAGGTAGACTGGTCCTAAGCCCTATATGCGATTCTGCCACATTGATTAACTCATCGACTGACTCAACACCTCAACGCCAAACAAACCTGCTTTTGATTTATGTGATGATTGGTTCTTTGGCTGTTAGATATATTTAGATATATTTAGCGCATGCTGGATTTATATTGACCTGTCTGCTTGATAAATTTATCGCATGATCAGAACAAGAACACTGGACGCGGTACCGGGTAGCAAAATATTTCTGAACGCTCCTCCCCTTCCCCGAAGATTAAAATGTTCTGTTCATTCATACTGGGAGGTAAGCAGACAGACATGCACTCCATTGTACGTAGACCATCAGGTGACTAAAAAAAAAAAAAAAAAAAAAAAAACGGCTGTTAAAAAATCCATAAGAAACCCCCTCATGAACCCGACAACAGACGCTTTAGCCTCCTTCATATTGTTGACTGTGAATCTTCCCAGCGCACACCGCTGTTGATGATCAATCACACGTCTCGCCCCTCAGGGCCGAGGAGCTGTGCTATGAAAAGCATGCCAGCCCACGAGCACTTCCGGACAATCGACAACGACTCCGGTCCATGCACCACTTCTTGCATGGGGTCATACATGCACTCACATGCACGCATGCATGCACTCACACATCCACCCACCTATACACTCACCCCCCCCCCCCCCCCCCCCCCCGCACACCGAGACACATACACGGACAGACAGACAGACAGACAGACAGAAAACACACACACACACACACACACACACACACACACACACACACACACACACACACAACTGATTGACAATTAGCCATTGTCTGATTTAGTCTGATTGTATGTATAAATAAATAAGTCAATGAGCAATAGAGTAAATGGGTGATGAATGAGTAAGTGTGTTAGTGAGTAACCGAGTGAGTGAGTTAGTGAAGGAGGGAGGTAGGGAGTGAGGGGACGAGTGAGTGAGTGAATTAATTATTAGCTGACTGAATAATGATTAGATTCCATGATGGATCGACGGTTGAGATGACCAAACCATTGAGCAATCAAATGATTGTCTCTCTTCGTTTCCCCTGTCTCTTTCCCGTCTTCTCTGTCTCTTCCCCCTCTCTTCTGCCTCTGTCCATTTTGCTCTGTGTTTGCCCCTGTTCCCTCTTTTTGTCCCCACTCCTCTTTCTGTGTCCCCTCTACGATGTCTATGTACAATCTCCCATGTGTTTCTGTCCCCTCTCCCTTATCTTCAGCCCTTCCCCCTTTCCTATGCCCCCTCTTTCATAGCGTAGCGCACCTTTCCATGTGGGTCTCCCCACACCACTTCCTTTGTCCTCACTCCCTTTGACCTTTCCCTCTTCCCTGTGTCCACTCTGCCATATCTTTGTCAATCAAAGAACGAAAAAAGCGAACTTTAAAACAATCAAACAGAGAAATATGCTAAAACGAAAACGAACAAAAACACTTTCAACGATAAAGAGTCATTCACCGATTGTTTCAAAAGATAGGTACCGACAAACAAACCACATCACCAACAAAACTAAACGCGAAATATTGCTCTGCAAAGTATGACTACCTGGAAAATGATAGGAAGATGGAATTAGCTTTTTAAAAAAAACGTGAAAACTTTCAACGTTTCATCATTAAATTGCAATGGCAAAGTTAACAATACCTGGCCGGGCTGACCATGTCAAAGTCGATGACTTTGAGTCACAGTTTCACTGCAACTGAGAAACAAGTTCTGTCCAGTTCGAAGCTATTGATAAGACTGTCCCACTGCTGTGACTGACCACTGTAGCTGTGACTGACCACTGCAGTAAGACCTTTCATAGGTAAAACAGACTTCCCCAACATTGATCAACCATCTAATAACCGTTTTTTAATGGAACTGTGGTGCAACCTCCCTGGCAAGGGCATGGCATAACAGCATCGCCTCACCTGTATGCTCTCCCCTCTTTCCTTCACCAGTTTATGTGCACAATTTGTTCACTATCAACTGGGAGCTCCTGCAGTATTTTGCTGTGAGCAACTGCCATGGTTGCCATGTGTTCTTTTATGTGAACCAAGTACATGCTGTTCACACGACCTCGGGTTTTTGTCTCACTCCAACGACCATTCCAGCCCGTCCATCTCAAATGTAAGGAGCGAGCTGATCGAACGTTACAACGACGATTGCAACTGAACGGATCCAAAGGCGTATCTCCCAGATCAATAGCGCACTGGCGTCAGCTGGATTGAAAGAGGTTGCCTGAGACCAGTATAAAGCACATTCCAGCATCCTTTCAATTCCACCCTGCAACCTTCCTCTGCATCCCACTCTCAGAACGGAAGAATTGATTATTGAACGCATGGAGCCATCCCTAAGGGCCCTTAGGTTCCTCAGTTAGCCTTAAGAATACCACGTTTGGGAGAGCCGACTTCTTTCTCTATAATTACATTTAAAAAAGTACAAAGTGAGATTAATCTCTCGTACGAAAGAGGTCCCCAGGGTGAAAAAAAAAAACAGAAAGGAAATCTGAGCGTTTGAAAAAAAATCAATCATTTGACGATCCTAAAATTCTCTCTCTCTCTCTCTCTCTCTCTCTCTCTCTCTCTCTCCATCCCCTTGTGCACCTATGCATTTGTTTGTGTGTGTGTGTGTGTGTGTGTGTGTGTGTGTGTGTGTGTGTGTGTGTGTTTTAAATCTTAACTTACATTGCTTGGTTGGGTGCAAGTGTAGACATAGAGAGAGAGGGAGAGAGAGAGACAGGGGGGGAGGGAGAGGGAGAGGGAGAAAGATATATAGTTAGATAGATCGACAGATAGATAGATCGATAGATAGATGAATAGATGTAAATATATATAGATACAGAGAGAGAGAGAGAAGAGAGAGAGAGAGAGAGAGAGAGGTGGGGAGAGAGAGGGGGGCATACCCACACAAGCACACACACACACACACACACACACACACACACACACACACACCACGCACGCACGCATGCACACGCACACACACACACACACACACACACACACACACACACACACACACACACACACGCACGCAGGCATGCACGCACGTACACACACACACACACACACACACACACACACACACACACACACACACACACACACACACACACACTGGCTTGAGCAGCTCTCAAGTTCCTGACGGCCATTACGCAGTGCAGAAATATTGATTATTGATCAGTTTGTCCTGAAAGAGCATAAAGACTACCGCAAGAGGAAAGCACGCTAATATTCGCACAGTTCATTGTAGGGTAATTACAACACTTTTGTTCAAACTCAACTGATTTACGTCTAAGAAAGAGTTGGGGGGTTAGATAAGAAAAAAAAAATAGAAAGACAGAAAGAAAAGAAAGAAAAGAAAAGAGAACAGAAAAAAAAAAAAAGAAAAGAAAATCACCATCCACCATACCGACCCTTCAAAAATCGAATCGTTTCAAGCTGTTTTCTCCCTCAGGGGCTTTTTTCTGTTAAAGATGCCAGCACAGGTTGCATGGAAGTAGGTGGGCTTTTGTGGAACGGTCACAATGATGACCAGTGAGACTTTCCGATGCGCCTCTTCCTGTTCTTCAAGTTGACCCATTTTGAGTTCAGGAGTCTGCTACGTCTTCTCAGATAGAATATCTGCCGGTTTCTCCGATTTTTCGTATTACTTTTACCCTGGACTATTTCTTGAGGAAATCCATTGAAAGTGAACGGAACTGTCTGCATTGACCCAGAGGAACATTGTCTGGAGGTTGGTATTCAAGTTTCGAACGCCTCAAGGGGAACCTGCGCTAGAATCAATACCTGTGTTACAGCGGTGAGTTGCACAATAAATCCGATGTGAGTGTCGTAGTGGTCATTTGGAACGAGTCTGTTGATTGAATATGTATTACTTGGCATTTTACTCACCAGAGAGAGAGAGAGAGAGAGAGAGAGAGAGAGAGAGAGAGAGAGAGAGACAGAGACAGAGACAGAGACAGACTGTGCTTAAAGGTATTTATTGAGAGTATGCATGGCTTGTTCACAACTGTCACATGCTTTTTCCAATGAGCATCTAAAACGGCTTGAACATTTGTACTGGCATGGAGGTATTAGTTCTTGGTCGTGGTTTAGATACAACTATTTCATATTTCATTTCAATCAGTATTTATAGTGATTTTTTGGGGGGAGAAAGGGTATAAGATGGTGCATATTCAGTATGTACTGATACTGTTACTTAAATGACATTTTATTATGACAGAATTTTAAGTTCCTGCAACTGTTAAGTTACACTCATAACTTTACACAAATGCATTCTCAAAAATGCATATGCGTTCGTTCTAATCAATGCTTATAAAGAATGCTTACAGGCTGAATCGCCGTATGGTATAAATGCATTAAAACATAATGTGTTGTTCAACAAAATGCTGATTCTGGTCAGAACAATCGATCTTTCGGTTATATTGAACAAACTATCTTTCGGACAAATTGAACGAACTACAGTATTAACCTGATTTTATGAAAGTCAGAATTGTGTGTTGTGAAGCGAAGTCGTTCATGTGATTCCCTGTCTTTAAGTTTTCCGAGAAACGATTTAATGACTTGTTATTGTTGTTGTTGTTGCTGCTGCTGCTGCTGTTGTTGTTGTTGTTGTTGTTGTTGTCGTCGTCGTCGTCATCGTTGTCGTCCTCATCGTCGTCGTCGTCGTCGCCGTTGTTCTTGTTCAGACTGCTGTTCAAGTAACCGACATGAATATAGATCTATGAAGACTAAGAACAAAATGGTTAAGATTAGTTCAATGACAAAGTTCATCAATAAGATTTTGAGATCAACACTCATTGAATTTATATTTCTGCATTTAAAAAGCAAGACAGGAAGTGTTCATAAAGGCTTGGATTTAAATCTGAAATAGCATTATTGTGGATCTCTGTATTTAGTTGCCAAAAAACGTGAATGTTACAAAATCTTGGAGAACTGTCTGCCACCTATCTGTGTGAAATGGAAATGCACAAGCACATACTGAATTCTGACGCTGACATCTTACTTGCAGGGTTTTCTCCTGTGCAGACTGTGATCGACGTTGTCACATCCTTTCGCGATGTCTTTGGAAATCTAGTACAGCTGATAGTCATTGATGTATTGATGTCATTATTCAACTGCATAGGTAATCACATCGTAACAGAGTGGGTTCTTTTTGATCCTGCTTTGAGTGTGGAGAAATTAATTCTGAGGCCTGGGTGGGTGGGGTTGGGGTGGGGTGGGGTTCTCGTTTATGGACCTTCTGCAGTCAAATCGTTCCCGGAATTTCGCCTTTCTGATTATTTAGATTTTCAGGAGTCTTATTTTCCTGTGACGGTTACTTTGGATGGGCTGAAGCAATACAGGCATAGAATTGAAAGGTTCGTTTAGATCACAAAACACGTGCGCGCTTGCACGCACGCACGCACGCACGCACGCACGCACGCACGCACGCACGCACGCACGCACCACGCACACACACACACACACACACACACACACACACACACGTGTGTGTGTGTGTGTGTGCGTGCGCGCGCGCGTATGTGGTCTTTTTTTCTCCACCCGAACCATTGACATCATCTAAATTAGGGCTGAGCTTTAGAGGTTTGCTCATGACAACAGACAAATCGAATCACGATTTTCTTCATTTTTGTTCTCAGTGCAGATAGAACAAAGTGATGTTTGGCCTAACCTAATAAATCAGATCGAATTTCCCCCGTCATGAAGCGTCATGGCGCTGTGGTTGGCGTCTAAGAGTGGCAAAGCAAAGTTCTGGATACAAATCTTGTCAGAGGCCAAGCAATCGTTGTGTGTTAAACTGCGCTGGTTCCAGCGAGATTTGAGTTCGCCAAGGGCCCAGACTGGGGAGCCCGGGAGCTTAGAGTTTTGTGGTGCACAAATCATTGTTACAACGGAGAATCAGACTCCTGTTCTTTGATTACATGATAGTGGATGTGACACGCTGACTGTAGTGAATGACAAGACATGGTGCTAATCTTTCGTCACATCAGATCAAGAAAGACTGATCCTAATACCGATTTCAATATCTTTAGTTTTACCATAAGATTAATAAGAGCCGTCC
>CM065728.1:29073158-29075658 GCA_033310375.1 Conus canariensis
ACTCTATCTTTGTCTGTTCTCCCCTGTTTGTCCCCTCTCTTTGTTCTCTGTTCCCTCTGTCCCCTCTCCCCTTTCTGTGTCCCTTCTACTCTATCTTTATCTGTTCTCCCCTGTTTGTCCCCTCTCTTTGTTCTCTGTTCCTCTGTCCCATCTCCCTTTCTGTGTCCTTTTACTCTATCTGTATCTGTTCTCCCCTGTTGTCCCCTCTCTTGTTCTCTGTCCCTTGTCCCCTCTCCCTTTCTGTGTCCTTTTACTCTATCTGTATCTGTTCTCCCCTGTTTGTCCCCTCTCTTTGTTCTCTGTTCCCTCTGTCCCCTCTCCCCTTTCTGTGTCCCTTCTACTCTATCTTTGTCTGTTCTCCCCTGTTTGTCCCCTCTCTTTGTTCTCTGTTCCCTCTGTCCCCTCTCCCCTTTCTGTGTCCCTTACTCTATCTTATCTGTTCTCCCTGTTTGTCCCTCTCTTGTCTCTGTTCCTCTGTCCATCTCCCCTTTCTGTGTCCCTTTTACTCTATCTGTATCTGTTCTCCCCTGTTTGTCCCTCTCTTGTTCTCTGTTCCCTCTGTCCCTCTCCCTTTCTGTGTCCCTTTACTCTATCTGTATCTGTTCTCCCTGTTTGTCCCTCTCTTTGTTCTGTTCCTCTGTCCCCTCTCCCCTTTCTGTGTCCCTTTACTCTATCTGTATCTGTTCTCCCTGTTTGTCCTCTCTTTGTTCTCTGTCCCTCTGTCCCTCTCCCTTTCTGTGTCCTTTCTACCATCTGATCTTTCTCCCTTTGTCCCCTCTCTTGTTTCTGTACCATCTGTCCCCTCTTCCCTTTCTGTGTCCCTTCTACTCTATCTTTGTCTCTCCCCTTCCCCTTCCACACACACACACACACACACACACACACACACACACACACACACACACACACACACACACATACACACACACCCCGTTTGTCCCCTCTGCCATGATTGTTTCCCCTCTCCCTTGTCTTCGGCATTTCTCCCTTTCCAGTGGCCCCTCTTCCCTAGCTTTGCCCACTCTCCACTATGTTTGTCCTCTCTCCACTATGTTTGTCATCTCTCCAGTTGTTCTCTCTCACCTTTCTATTTCCCTCTACCATACATTTGTCATAAGTGTAAAAAGAAACTAACACAAAATACAAAGAAACTCAGAAAGAAAGAAAGAATGAAGCAAAACAAAACAAAGCAAAACAAACAAACAAACACTTGTGCAATTTGAAGATCAAATGTCCATTTGTTCTAAAGCTTTGGTGCTGACAAACAAACAAAACACCACGTGAACGAGACTGCAGGCAACACAATGCTCTATAATTTAAGACTATGCGCAAAATGATAGCCAGATAGAGTTGGAAAAAAATTGTGAGCCTATTAACGGCGAGTCGCAGTTTCACTGGAGCAGAGAAAGTTCTGTCCAGATCCTGAGAAGACAATCTCACTACTGTGACAGGGCATTCTACTATTAACTTTCAGAAAGGTACACAGCATTCGGCCTTATTGACCACAAGCCGAACGACCATTTCTTTGGAACTTTGAAGCGATCTCTCAGGGAAGAGCACGGGATCACATCATTGCACCACCTGTAAGCTCCCTTCCCCCCCTTCACCCACCTACATACAAAGTTTGTTCACCAATCAATCTTGCAGTACTTTGCTGCAGGCAACTGCCCTGGTTGCCATGTGCTCTTTGATGTGAACTAAGTACATGCTGTTCACGAGACTTCAGGTCATTGTCTCACTCCAAAGACCATTCCAGCCCGTCCATCTCAAACGTACAGGAGCGAGCTGATCAAACGTCACAACGATGACTGGAACTGAACTGATCAAAAGACGTATGTCGCCGATCACTAGTGCACTGGCGTCAGCGGAACTGACAGAGAATGGCCACGACCTGTATAAAGCACACCCCAGCATCCTTTCAACTCCACTCTGCACCTTCCCCCCCATCCCACCCTCAGAACGTTAGTATGGATTACTGAGCGCATGGAGCCATCCCTAAGGGCTCTTAGGTTCCTCAGTCAGGATTGAGAATACCAAATTTTTGGGAGTGCTGTCTTCTTTCTCTGTAAATACATGTTTAAGTACAATAATTGCAGTGAAAAAAGATAGCCTTGGGGTGAAGTAGACATAAATGCATCCTATGCACCTGCAAAAACACAAAACAAAAAATGTTCAATTATTTAACTGTCCTAAATTTCTTACAGCTTCCCTCTCTCTCTCTCTCTCTCTCTCTCTCTCTCTCTCTCTCTCTCTCTCTCTCTCTCTAAGTGCGGCCGCACATGCGTGTCTACTTATGTGTGTGTGTGTGTGTGTGTGTGTGTGTGTGTGTGTGTGTGTGTGTGTGTGTGTGGGTGTGTGTGTGTGTGCGTGCGTGCTGTGCACGCGCGCGCGCGCGTGTGTGTGTGTGTGTGTGGTGTGTGTGTGTGTGTGTGTGTGTGTGTTTTAAATCTTAACCTGGATCACCAGGCTGCACATATCCAGATTGACAGATCCTAGATCC
>CM065728.1:29085658-29090658 GCA_033310375.1 Conus canariensis
ATGATGGTCGATGATAGTGGGTCACAGTTTGACTGGAACTACACAAAAAGTTCCCGTCCAGATCTAGGCATTGAGAAACCTATCTCACTGCCCTGACTGACCATTCTACTACGAAGTTAAAAAAAAATGATAAACAGCTTTAGACCATATTGACCAAGCATCAAACGACCGTGTCTCTGGAAATTTGGAGCAATCTCTCTGAGAACAGCACGGCCCATAGCATTGTGTAAGCTGTGTGCCCCCCCCCCCCCCCCTTTCCCTTCACCTGCCTATGTGCATTGATCACCTATCAAATGGGTGCTTCTAGAGAATTTTGCTGAAGGCAACTGCCCTGGTTGCCATGTGTTCTTTTATGTGAACTAAGAACGTGCTGTTTCACAGGACCTCAGGTTATTCTCTCACTCCAAAGACCATTCCAGCCCGTCCACCTAAAACGCAGGGAGCGAGCTGATCGAACGTCACATCGACGATTGCAGCTGAACTGATCAAAAGACGTATCTCCTAGATCAATAGCGCACTGACGTCAGCTGGATGGAAATTGGATGTCCAACACCAGTATAAAGCACACCCCAGCATACTCTCAACTCCACCCTGCAACCTTTCTCCACGTCCCACACTCGGAACAGAAGTATTGATTATCGAGCGCCTGGAGCCATCCCCTAGGGCCCTTAGGTTCCTCACTCAGTCAAGTTTTGGAGAGCCATCCTCTTTTGTCTGCAATTACATTGTAACTACGTTTGATTTCCACGTAGAAGAGAGACTCAGGGTGAAAACATAGAAAGTCATTCCATGCATATGGAAAAAGAATCAATAATTTAATTGTCCTAAAATTCTTTTTTTTTTTTTCTCCTTTCAATATGTTGATTTTTATTCGTCTGTAGTAAAGTCACACGAAACTGACATGAATTTCCGTAGAGTTTGAATAGAATTTGTTCCTGCAGTAGATCATTGACAGCAGGACAGAAAAACAAAATGTGCGCTTCGTCATCCTTTGCCTTTTCACTTTTTTTTTCACAATCAAACTATAAGATGTATTATTATGTATTTGCAGCTGTTGTTGTTGGTGGGGGGGGGGGGGGGTTGGCATACAAATGTCTAACGCCATACCTAACAACAAAGTCACAAAAGCCCATAAAAACATTAAAAGAAGAAGAACCAGCCTCTGAAAAAAAGTACAACCTCCTGCTGCAGACCCATTTTTAATGAATTAGTTTTAATAAATTAGTTTTAATGAATTTTTTTAATACATTTTTTATTTCTTTCCTCATTCTCTCTTCCATTCCACAGTTCCTTCTTTCTCTCATCTCCATTCTTTCATCAACATGATCTTTCTCTTTGCTGTACATTTCCGGATGCAAATTACCACATTTTTTTTGTTATTGATCATATTTGTACATGTTTGACAATATTGTAGTAAATAATCAGTGAAACATATTAGAAATGAGTTATCTTTTTTTCGGTTTGAATGGATTTGAGTGTGAGTTCAATGTATGCAGAGGAAAGTTTTTTTGTTGTTGTTGTTGGATATACAAACACATACACAAACAAACAAAAATCACTAAGCACAATCCTCTAAGTTCTTACAAACTACAAGCACATAATGGCAAACAAACACACCCGCTCACTCCACGTACACCCCCTACCCTCCTCACCCACCCCACGCCCACTTTCTCTCTTCTTTTTATTTAATGATACACATACATATGCACATATTTAATCCAGGTATCTTATGATTTTGATTATCAATTTTCAAATAATACTTCATAATTGATCCAGTTAGTGTTAAATTTTAGCAGATTCAATTGTACAGTTCCTATGTATTTTTCAAGATTATATCTTCTCTTTAGTATTTTTAGAAATACTGTTAATGAAGGTTTACATTTGTTTATTTTACAGCTAAAAATGTAGTGTTTGGCTATCAGTATTATAAGATCGAATGTTGTATCAGTCGTGGAATTGTCATCTGCTCCAAATATTATTGTGTTTTCAGTCAGAGACAGATTATTCGCTATTAAACACTTTCCTTTTATTAATTCTTGCAATGATTTCCAGAATTCATTGACATGTATGCATCTCCAGAACACATGTTCAATGCTGTCTTTTTCCTCTTCACAGAAACTACAGTTATAACTTTCTACTATTCCCATTTCTTTCAGAGCTACATTCGTTGCAATTATTCGATGCACTATTCTTATTTGCATCCATTTTAGCTTATATCCTTAATTTGATGAATTTTTCTAAAGCATTTCTCCCATGGTATCTGTCTATTCAGCTTCTCCGTCCATGTTGCACAACAGTTTGGTTCCCAGTTATCTTTTACTATAACTCTGTAATAAGTTTTGGAACCTTTATCTACAGAATATATTTTCTTTAGTGCTGTGTTGACTTCTGCTTCAATGTTATCTTTTATCTCACTCTCAAACCCTTGTTCTCTGATGTATTTTTAATGGATAATATGCATCCACCATAAGATAGGAAATCTATTTCAATGTTATACTTTGTTCTGAATTCCTCAAAATTATTAAAGCTCAGCTCTCTCTCTCTCTCTCTCTCTCTCTCTCTCTCTCTCTCTCTCTCTCTCTCTCTCTCTTGTGCGCCAATGTATATGCGTGCGATGATAATGATGATGATGATGATGATGATGATGATATATATGTGTGTATGTGTGTGTGGTGTGTGTGTGTGTTGTGTGTGTGTGTGTGTGTGTGTGTGTTTGTGCGTGTGTTTGTGCGTGTGTGTGTGTGTGTGTGTGTGTGGTGTGTGTGTGTGTGTGGTGCGTGTGTGTATTGTGTGTGTGTGTGTGTGTGTGTGTGTGTGTGTGTGTGTGTGTGTGTGTGTGCTTTAATTCTTCACTTGCATTGCTAGGTTGCGAATAGACATAGTGACGGATCGTGGATTCGCGTTTTTATCCGAATCTCCACAACATATCCGCAATGAATTAATACGTTTTTGTCTTATGGCAAGTTTCCACCTTTCCATCTGATTATGTTATAATTGGTGTGTGTGTGTGTGTGTGTGTGTGTGTGTGTGTGTGTGTGTGTGTGTGTGTGTGTTTGTGTTTGTGTGCGTATGTGCGTGTGTTTGTGTGTGTGTTTTGTGTGTGCGTGCGTGCGTGTGTGTGTGTGTGTGTGTGTGTGTGTGTGTGCGTGCGTGTGTGTGTGTGTGTGTGTGTGTGTGTGTGTGTGTGTGCGTGTGTGTGTGTCTGTTGTCCGTATGTGTGTGCTGCGTGCGTCCGTCCATATGTTTCTTGTGTATGTGTGTATGTGCATGTGTGCGTGCGTGCGTGCGTGCGTGTGCGTGCGTGCGTGCGTGCGTGCGTGCGTGCGTGCGTGCGTGCGTGCGTGCGTGCGTGCGTGCGTGTGTGTGTGTGTGTGTGTGTGTGTGTGTGTGTGTGGAAAATAAATTCACAAACACAGGCTTGAACAGCTCTCAAGTTCTTGACAGCCATTACGCAGTGCAGAAACATTGATCATTGATTGGATTGTCCCAAGAGGCCATAACGATTTCTTTTAGGGGAAAAGCAAACTATGATTCGGACAATTCAACGTCGGTTAAGTGCTACAATTTTGTTTAAATGCAACCCATTTACATTTCATAGAGATCTTGGGACAGAAAGAAAGAAAGAAAGAAGAAAAAAAAAAAAGAAAGAAAACTGAAGTATCCAATGCTTTTTTTTTTCCAGATCAGCATACATGAAATCTCCATTTCTGTCTCAGAAATGAAGATAAATAAATTTGGAAAAATCAATCAATCAATCAATCAAGCAATCCATCAGTCAGTCAGTCAGTCAACCAAACATCAGTCAATCAAAAATCAATCAATCAATTAATTAATCAATCAATAAACAAAGTTTTCAAGAAGACTATGGATTTAAGTCTAAAATTGCATCAATCTCTGTGGAATTCTATATTTAATAGCCAAAACAAGATAGTGCTGCAAAATCTGTGAAAAAATGTCTGCATTCTATATGTATGGGAAATGGAATCACATAAATAGATATATTGAATTCTGAGGTCGAAACTGTACTTGCAGGGTTTTCTCTGGTGTAAACTATGATCGATGGTGTCAAATGCAACACT
Source organism: Conus canariensis (assembly GCA_033310375.1). Taxonomy (NCBI): domain Eukaryota; kingdom Metazoa; phylum Mollusca; class Gastropoda; order Neogastropoda; family Conidae; genus Conus; species Conus canariensis. The sequence continues at coordinate 29,089,738 of CM065728.1, forward strand.
ACGTCTCTCATTTCCGTCTCCGATGCCTCTCTCACGTCTACAAGCGGATGCACAAGCCAGTGGATTCAAGAAAATGTATATGCACACAACTGTAGGTTACATAATTTGAATACAGAACTGTCCACGATCAAAGAGAGAGAGAGAGAGAGAGAGAGAGAGAGAGAGAGAGGAGAGAGAGAGAGAGAGAGAGAGGAGAGAGAGGGAGGGAGGAGTACCACTTGATGGCTTTCAGCTACACTGGCTGCTGAAGAAATGTTCCTAGATGCTTAGTCACATTGAAGCAACACAGGCTAAACACGTGATCCTATTTTGACTATTACCATCACGGTGTATCGTCTGTATGTGTCACTATGGCAAAGACTGGAGTGTCTCGGACGTCAGACACAACTGCATTATTGTTTAGGTGTCCGCTGTCGGTCTCCCCATAACATTTGTGGCACATTGCCCGTGTTTGACGAAATGAGGTGATTAGTTTAGGATCAGGGTTAGTTTTACACACACACACACACGCGCGCGCGCGCGCGCGCGCGCATGACAACCATCCACGTAAACGTAGGCTTACGTCGCAAATGTAATGTTCCAGCTACTGTAGCTGAGGTGGTCGATGCTATTGATAGATACAGCGGAAAGATTTGAGAGAGAGAGAGAGAGAGAGAGAGAGAGAGAGAGAGACAGACAGACAGACAGACAGACAGACAGACAGACAGACAGACAGGCGTACAGACAGACAGACAGAAATGTGATCAAGATTTTCACTGGTTGTTCAGAAGAAGGGTAGGCGATGGGCATGGTAACAAGACACAAATCATTATCATCCATAAAAACGTGGAAGTGAATCAACACATGAAACAATTACAAAGGCAGAAGAGAGAGCTAAAATCCCACAAGATTGAATGGACCGTGGACTCTGTTATCCACAGC
>CM065728.1:29095658-29098158 GCA_033310375.1 Conus canariensis
CTAGAAAGTACATTTAGGTGCCACAAGACCATCTCCACACTACAAACGGATACTTTGCATACCGAAACAACTGCTTCATTTACATATTCAATGAAACAGTACCGTGAAAACAACCGTGGTCTCTTCCGATCTTGCCGTGGCCAGCATGAATCGTGCTGACATTCTATCAGACTTCATGATAATAGTCCTCGTCATCATAAAAACAACAAGAACAATAGCAATGATAATAATAACAAGAATTTTATATAAATAAACATGAAAATAACAATAACAGCAGCAGCAACAACAATACTACCACTACAACTACTACTACGACTACTACTGACACAACAACAACAACTCCTCCTCCTCCTCCTCCTACTACTACTACTACTACTACTAGTACTGCTGCTGCTGCTGCTGCTGCTGATACTAATAATAATAATGATAATAATAACAATAATAATGACAACAACAACAACAACAACAATAATAATAATAATGATAATAATAATATTATTATTATTATAATAACAATAATGATAATAATGATGATATTGATAATAGTAATAATAATGATACTACTACTACTACTAATAATGATGATAATATTGATAATGATAATAATAATAATAGCAATAATAATAATTATAATAACAATAATAATCATCACAATAATCATAACAATAATATAACAATAACAACAACAAAAATAATATTAATAAAAAGTAGTAACAATAATAATAATAATAATGATGAATGATGATGGTAACAATAATAATAATAATAATAACAATAATATAGTAGTAGTATAGTAGTAGTAATAGTAGTAGTAGCAAAAACAAAAACGACGGCGACGATGATGAAGAGGATGAGGATGATGACTAGGAGTAGGGTTCAGCGCTGTTGAGCATTTAATTCCTTGACAAGGAGCCCAAAGAGCTTTACAAAAATGTAATACAAATTAACAAGCATCACTCCCTTATCAAATGCACGATGGGCTAAATTTTGATAAGAAAACGTACCTACATAGGTTAACTGATACTTATTCATGCACACACACACACACACACACACACACACACACACACACGCACGCACGCACGCACGCACGCACGCACGCACGCACGCACGCACGCACGCACGCCACGCACACACACACACACACACACACACACAAACACTTTTGTCTATAGTACACTAATTTGGGTAGATTTGAACATTTCTGCCAGCTGACCAAGTGTTTGTGACGGTGAAAAGAGTTCTGCCTTGAGCGAGAAAAAAAGGGAGCATTTTGATGTTGCGCCGAATGTGAGAAGATAAGTGGTGTCTCGTTCGTCGTTTTCACTGTCCTAAATGTTATGTGTTTTTTGCCTGAAGAAGATCCATGAGGTCAAAATGGATTGTGTCTTGTCCTGCACTCTATTTGCCTGAGTCCTTGGCGGTAACTAACCCTTTCTCTTTCTAAATTTTGGAAATATCAAAATTGCTTCAGAGGTAGAAGTGAGCTAAATGAAAATATATTGTTTTTAAGTAATCAACATGACTCCACCGAATAACGTAGACAAACGAAGGAATATAAAACCAAGACGCACGGTCATGCGTGCCCTCGAGAGTGCAAAGATAAAAACGTACTAGAAATAATAAGTCATGCCTAAATGTGAGGAATAAAACATGCAGCTACGGAACAACCTTTCAGAGAGAGAAGAGAGAGAGAGAGAGAGAGAGAGAGAGAGGGAGAGAGGGAGAGACAGAGACAGAGACACACACACAGAGAGAGATGTCTTTCTTATCGAAAACGATGGAATGCCATAAAAAAAGAAAAAGAGAGAAAAAAAGCTACACATGAGAAATAGCCATTTTGCTCGGCCCTATTGATTTTTTAAAAGAGGAAAAGAACAAGACAGAGATAAGAAGATCGTTGGACAAACAAAAAAGATAAAAGTACGGAGAGAGAGAGAGAGAGAGAGAGAGAGAGAGAGAGAGAGAGAGAGAGAGAGAGAGAGAGAGAGGTTAGTGTTGTTGCTGGCGGCAGTAGTGGTGGAAAGGAGCACAGATGGTATGAATCATTGTATAGCGCAAACTTTCAATAGTTATTCTGAGACTCGAACCGTGGAACGCCTCACGTCCGGGACAGGCATCGTGCCCCGTCGCCACGAGTTATGGCAAACCCATTAACGACCCGACATTGTTCAGGATCGGAGAAACAAAGAGAGGCACGCACTCCTGTGTTTACAATTTCCCCACGCAACCTGCCACCAAGATCCTGGCTGAGACAAATCCATTATGATGGTCGTGCTCGTGAATTCTATTGACAAGTGCAGAGAGAGAGAGAGAGAGAGAGAGAGAGAGAGAGAGAGAGAGAGAGAGAGAGAGAGAGAGAGAGAGAGAGAGAGAAGCGGTGATTAGAATGATAAGACAAAGAATGATAAGACAAAGAGAGTGAAGCAGAGAAAGAGAGAGACACAAAACGTGTTGAGAATGATGAGAGAGAGAGAGAGAGAGAGAGAGAGAGAGAGAG
>CM065728.1:29103158-29105658 GCA_033310375.1 Conus canariensis
TGTGTGTGTGTGTTGTTTTGAGTGTTTGTCTATCTGTCTGTCTGGTTGGCTGGCTTTCTAGCTGGCTGGCTCGCTGGCTGGCAAGCTCTCTTTCTCCCTCTCTCTCTCTTTCTCTCTCTCCCTCCCTCCCTCCATCCCTCTCTCTCTCTCTTTCCCTCTCCCTCCCTCCCTCCCTCCTCCACTCCATCCCCTCTCTCTCTCTCTCTTTCTCTGTCTCTCCCATCTAAATATGTGTTTCTGTCTGCTCCATTGTTCATGCTGTTTATCCTCCCCATTGAACCTCACTTCCTTCCCTAAAGACTGAGACGTCTGTGTATATATACCTGCCCTGAAATCCAGTCTTATCCATCCGCCATCCCTCTCTCTTCTCCTGTTATCCTCTTTATATTTCAAATCTCTCTCTCTCTCTCTCTCTCTCTCTCTCTCTCGGGGGTCACGTGGTTTGACACGAAGCGACAGGGCGCCATATATTTTAGCTGCGGCAAAAAATCTGTATTTTCCTGTGACAATGCCAGTTACTGGACTTCCAGCGACTGCGGAAACAGCCCTGAACGCCCTACTGACTGACAATACCGTGTCCAGCTGGAAAATTTCAGGTGAAGGCGGCAACACGGTGGTCGTTTTGCGACTGAAGCCAGTCAGCGCGGTGTCAACAACAACAATGGCGGATCCTGTGCTGAACCGGGGAACGCAAGTTCAGTATTATAGGAAGAACCCCCCCCCCCCCCCCCCCCCCCAGCCAGGTGCGTCGTGATCAAGAGAGAGCCAAACAGAACAGTCGACGTCAACAGGTTGGCGCTGGTCTCAGAAACACCAGTAATGGAAATGAACGGCTTAACAAACGAACGCATTACACAGCAAAGTACACAGGACATTGCAGAAGAAAACATGTCTACCTGCGATGATGATGATGACACGCCGCATATTCCGGATTCTCATCTGTCTTTGTCTTCCCATCAGTCGGAGTGCAACATCTGCGATTCAGAAATCCAGCAGCCGGTCGTCGACATAAGTGTTGAACAATCCATGGACAAAATAGTTGCCGGTTTTGACACTGGAGTCGTAAAAGATTATGTTGCTACTCTGACTGGTCGACAAGTGCAGAGACGGTTGTGTGATCCGCATAGAAATAAAGAGTTCCGGAAGGTTGTGCTTCATCGAACGGACAACAAGGGTGTGCTGCTGTGTGAATCTGATGATATTGTTGTGGAATATTCCTGTGATCCGCACTCGGAGGACGATTGCTTGTTCTGGTTCGTGAGGCAGGAAGAAAGAATCATGTCGTCAGAGGAATGTGTCAAACTGGCCAATCTTCGGAAAGGAAGACGTTCCCGCTACACCGAGCACGCAGAGACCCAAACACGTGCTTTGCAGCGGCTGCACGCTCTCCACGGATTGATCCAGCTTTACCTGGGGTGACCGTCATCTACAGAACTGACAGTGAATGCATACCAGTGACATTTTCTCGTTCGCGTTTTTTTGGTCATGTACAGTGAAAGAAAAGACATTGCTGTGGTTTCCATGTCAATGGAATCGAGTCGCGTTTTTTCATTGTACATCGCTCCGATTTGCTAAATGGCTTAATAGCTTATTAGCATTAAACTTCGTTCGTTCGTTTTCTCTCTCTCTCTCTCTCTCTCTCTCTCTCTCTCTCTCTCTCTCTCTCTCTCTCTCTCTCCAGTGCAGGAAAGCTTTATAACAGTGAATATATGTGCCTGGGTGAGGTATTTATGATCATGTTGTGACTTTAAAAAAATTACATATTTATTTTGAGTGACGAAAAAGCACATTATTTTCTTTTTCTTCTACATGGCTTCGAGCCTCATCATTAGCATTTACGTAATCCGTTGCAATTTGTGCTTCTTTGCATCATAAACTTTCTTTTTTTCGGCGCTGCAAATATTCATGTATACCCCCTTGACATAAAGGCTATGTAGGCCATTGTCAATAAAAACGTATCGATAGCGTCTGAAGCGTCCCCTCTCTCTCTCTCTCTCTCTCCCCTCTCTCTCTCTCTCTCTCTCTCTTCTCTCTCTCTCTCTCTCTCTCACAACACCCTGGTTATTCCATACAAAACCAAATCCAGTTTCGAAAAGGAGATTTTTTTTACAAACCTTTTATCCTAGAATTTAAAGAGCGTTTGATATCCTCCTACCAACAGATCTGGCACTCTGAATTAGAAAATAGTGAGAAATACTCGTGGTTCTTGCGCTTTAATAGTGACATACAGCCAGAAAAGTATTTATCGGTTGTAACGCGAAAATGGCATAGGGATTCATTAGCACGCTTTCGAACAAGGACCCTTGGTCTATATGCTAGTGAAAGATGGTATGGTATATTTAATAATGAACCTAATTGTATCTGTCCAATTTGTAAAAAAATAATATAGAAGATGAATTTGACTTTTTCTTTCAGTGTGAGGTGTATGAAAAGGTACGGGGAAAATGCGATGTCTTTAAATCAGCATTAGCAGAAGAACGTGACTTAGTCACTCTGCTAC
>CM065728.1:29118158-29128158 GCA_033310375.1 Conus canariensis
ATCCTCTGCCTAAAGGTTGTTGAAAAAAAACCCTGATATATTTTGGACACTCTGGCTGTCCTAGACAAACGAAAAGCCATAAGAATGTAAACAGTGACGAACATTCGTAACCCATGTATTCCTACCATTAGTATACATATTGCATAACATTTTGTATGCCTTAAAAGGCAGCCTATAGTCATTCATTCTTGTCAGTTCCAGCCAATATTTCGCATCATTCATGTTTGAATTGTGTGTGGTAAAGAAGATCGTTCTGCGTTCAAATATGGTCGCTAAGAAAGCGTTTCATTGCAAAATAAACGTACTTTACACACACACACACACACAGAGAAGAGAGAGAGAGAGAGAGAGAGAGAGAGAGAGAGAGAGAGATTGCTGCAAAGCAGACACACACAGACACACAGACACACACACACACACACATGTCTGAATCACTTTTAGTGGAAGGACGTTAAACTGAAGAAAAAAGAAGAAGAAGAAGAAGAAGAAGAAGAAGAACAACAACAACAACAACAACAACACAAAACACACACACCACACACACACACACACACACACACACACACACACACACACACACACACACACACACACACACACTCGCACGCACACGCGCGCGCGCACACGCACACACACACACACCACACACACACACACACACACACACACACACACACACACACACGCACGCATACACGCGCGCGAGCATACACACTCACACACATACGCAAGCACGCACCACGCACGCACGCACGAAACGCACGCACGCACACACACACACACACACACACACACACACACACACACACACACAATTCGCGCGTACGCACAAACGCAGACACATCTATTCACTTTTTTTTATCTATCTATTCATGTGTGTGTGTGTGTGTGTGTGTGTGTGTGTGTGTGTGTGTGTGTGTGTGTGTGTGTGTGTGTGTGAGAGAGAGAGAAGAGATTGTCTGTCTATCTGTGTATCTGTCTGTCTGTCTGTATGTCTGTCTGTGGCTGTGTCTGTGTCTGTGTATGCGTGTGGGAGGGCATGATCAGACTGGACAGGAAAATCTTAGAAACGAATGCATCAGGATAATATAGATGTTCTCTGACAGAAAATATGATACTGATGACATCAACGATGCAAGCAATTATTGCAACACGTTTGCAGAACCCAATTCTCTGCAACATCAATGTAATTAACCGCAAAATCTGTACTTTTGACGAAGCTACTTTGTGGAGTTAGATTTATATGAGTTATAAAATCAGTTTCATCAATCCGTAGATGGGGAATACAAAAACGTTAAACAAACCAAAAGAAAGAAGAAACCCCAAAGGACACAAAAAAGGAATGGAAAGCAGAAAAGAAGACGAATACAGAGACAGAAGACTGGGAAGGAGGGTGGTGGGGGTGAAGAAAATGCAGACAGACATCGAGAAGGAAAGAGAAACGATAAAGAAGAAAGCAAACACAGATACTCAGACAGATAGACGGACAGGCGTAAAAAGAAACAATGAAAGACGAAAGAAAGAAGGAAGTGAGAAAAGAAAGATGCGGGGGGGGGGGGGGGGGGGGGGGGGGGGGGGGGGGGAGGGGGGGGGGGGGTGGGAGGAGGGGGGGGGTTGAGGAAAGAAAAATATAGAAAAAGAACTGTTTCTCTTTACATCAAACAGAGAGAGAGAGAGAGAGAGAGAGAGAGAGAGAGAGAGAGAGAGAGGAGAGAGAGAGAGAGATTCAGATGATTTATTCATTTAAGCCTTAGCCCATAATGAAGGGGTATGTGAACATGTAAAGCACAGTAATTATAAGCAATCATATGATATGGATCAAAAAGGAAATCGTTATTACATATTCAATGGCAGAGGAGAGAGACAGAGAGAGAGAGAGAGAGAGAGAGAGAGAGAGAGAGAGAGAGAGAGACATTTTGCATTCATGCGCAACAACATATACTATGACCTTATTAATCCATACCACGGGTATCTTTAGCCAGCAGTGGCACACACCCAACCATTATCTGTATGAAATGAAGGACCCCGCTCACCGACATACATTTACTTGATTAGAATCGACCGATAATACCCTTGTGACTCCCAAGTCCACGTCGACTACAGACACGTTCGAACAGTGAATTCACATGGTTGGCATCGCCTTGTTCACGTAATGGAACTTTGTCGGAGTGGAAAGTTGCGACCCACGTGGAGCATGTTGTTGTGGCATTCTGGAAATCTAGCACATGATACTGCACGGAGGAGTTGGCTAAGCTGCTGCTGTTGATGTCGATGTTAAGGCTCCCATGGTTTTGTTTTGTTTCGCTTGTTTTGGTTTGTTTTCTTTTGCGCTCGCGCGCGCGCGCGCGCGCACACACACACACACCACACACACACACACACACACACACACACACACACAATCTCAAAACATAACGTATATGTACAACTTATCAGCGGCATGCACTTTTACCCACATCCATAAAAGACGTAGACAACCCCACGAAAATTGCAGATTCTCATTGGAAATTCGAGCAAGAAGGAAAACATCATGATACAGAGAGAGGAGAGAGAGAGAGAGAGAGAGAGAGAGAGAGAGAGAGAGAGAGAGAGCAAACCAATCATCACTGTTTGCGGCCTTTGCAACTGTTCATACACGCAGTACGCCCACCATGCTTCTCTCAAAGCGGCAGTTCACACAGTGTTAATGTTCTTCTCAGACGACGGGGTCATACAGAGGACACTGGTTTCTTGATGTATGCTTAGAAGCTGGCTTAGAAGGTAGATTAAAAGATGAAATATTACAGATGTGTGTGTGTGTGTGTGTGTGGTGGTGTGTGTGTGTGTGTGTGTGTGTGTGTGTGTGTGGCTTAGAAGGTAGATTAAAAGATGAAATATTGCAGATGTGTGTGTGTGTGTGTGTGTGTGTGTGTGTGTGTGTGTGTGTGTGTGTGTGTGTGTGTATCATCATTCACAGAGACAAGACCACCACACAATATAACAAACGCAACGCGTTTCGAACCCGAGGTCTTCACCAGGCAATCCAAACGGAAGTGACAGTTGAAACAAAACAAAACAAAACAAAGAAATAAACAATCAAAGCCATCAAAAGCGCAATGACGTAACTTGAGTACGGGAATTCACACGCCGTTCTAAAACAACTACAACATTGTCGCATTAACTGTGTAATAATAAAATATGCTTCTTAATCGGCCATGTTTATTCATCTTAACTGAAGAATGAGCTGGGGTCGAAACGCGTCGTGTCTGTTTTCTGCTTTACCTATTCCGTTCGTCTGGCGGACTACTAGTACTGTTTTATTCTGTCCTGTCATCTCCCACTTGCAGCCACTCATTATATTGACCCACGCAGAGACTAGTCTGTGTTCATAAAGAACATTGCAGAGAGAGAGAGAGAGAGAGAGAGAGAGAGAGAGAGAGAGAGAGAGAGGAGAGAGAGGAGAGAGAGAGAGAGAGAGAGAGAGAGAGAGAGAGGGAGTGAAGACAATGCCTCGCAGACTAGTCTATGTGCTTGCGCAGGAGAGAGAGAGAGAGAGAGAGAGAGAGAGGAGAGAGAGAGAGAGAGAGAGAGAGAGAGAGAGAGAGAGAGAGACAGAGAGACAGACGACAGACAGACAGACAGACAGACAGACAGACAGAGAAAGAGAGAGATCCGAACATTGACAATCAGTGGACATCTCCTTTCCATGTCCTGGAATCTGTTTACGAATCCTGATTATGAAGGGGGGAGAGGGGAGACAGACGGCAACTCATAAACAAAGAAAGATATAAACAAGAGGCATAATAGATAGATAAAATGGGGGAGGGAGAAAACAAGAAAAAAAGGGAAAAAAGGAAAGAAGAAAGAAAGAAAGAAAGAAAAGAAAGAATGAAAGACAGAAAGACAGACAGAAAGAAAAAGAAATTAAAAAAAAAATACTGACCGTGTACGGGCACAAGCAACTAAACATTTCCAAACACGGAAAAGGAACAAAATAAAATGTGGACGCCCATTCACTTTTACGTTACTGACAGAATCCGATCTCATCGTCCTTATGAAAAACAAGAAGAAGAAGAAAAGAAATCTACCTCGGACGCGCTTGTCACAAGGAAATATCCATGTCTATGCATTGGGAGGATGCCAGCATGTTGAGGACTTTGCATCACCTCGTCAAACCCTCCTGCAGAAGCTTTCTGGAGTGGAAAGCTGATAGTGCCGCGTAGGATTTCATCACACACTTTCCCAACCTCTTCTTCACACGAGGATTTGAAAAAAGGGGGATAACTGTCGTTCGATGGTTTTGTTTTGCTTCACCTTATTTATTTATTCATCGATTTATTTGTTAATTATTTATTTATTCATTTGCGTATTTGTGTTTTTATTAATATATTTAATTGTTTATTTTATCTGTCTGTTTTTTTTATTTACACGTTTAAACATTGATTTCTTGATTTCGTTAATTATTCATTAATTCATTTATTTGGATACCGAGCTAACATACTTTCCATCGTTGGTGTTTTGCTTTGCACGGTTGCTATAAGGTTCTGTTCTCGGTAGTGTTGATTTTAGTTTAATCCCAATAGGATATCTATAATATGCACTCGGAGATGGTTTATTTCACGTAATGTATTGGATCACATGAAAACAAAAATAAAGCACGTTTTTGACCAGATTATTTTAATGCAGAAAGAAAAACAGAAGTATAAACGTGGTGAAAACGATACGCACAGAGAAGAAAAATGTCACGCGCACACTGTTATTTCATCGTTGTCGGGTTGCTTTTCATCTGATTTTTGTTTACATGCTGTTGTTGGCTATTCAACTGCGTTTGTTATAAGATTTTTGTTTCGAAGAGGTAATTAACTGGAAGTTCTAACCCAGGACGTTCTTATGTTCGTGCTTTGTGTTTGCCTTTTAACCGGGGAGAAGAGGATTTGAGCAGAAAGAGTTTGACCTAGGAGGTGATCGAGTTCTGACTGAACAAGGGAAATGTAATGCTCCTCGCCAAAAAACTTGATGAGTTTTCGTCGTCAGTGTCAAAAACAGCTAGCTGCGTAGACAAGACTGTTAGAAGCAAACATAAGGAAAAGGAGAAGAATAAAATCAAACAAAGGAGGGCATGACAAAGATGAGGAACATGTAAACACAGGTCTGCAACATAATGAGAAGGAAAAAGCAGCCGCAAAACCTCTGAAAGAGAAGAAGAAACATACGCACGGACATACGAACAGACAAGCGCGCGCCACACACACACATACACGTGCGATACCTCAGCCTCACATGATTAAGCCCTATAACCAGACCACGGGAGGCGTTAGACCACATGAATTAAAATGTTTTTAGTACTGCACAACCACCACCACCATCACAACAACAAGATGAGCTAAAATGAACAAGAACAAGAAAAACAGAAAGAAGAAAGAAGAAGAAGAAGAGAGAGGAGAGAGAGAGAGGAAGAGAGCTAGGAAGGGAAGGAGAATCTCCTACAACAGCCCTGCACATCAAACAGAATGACGATCTCGACACAAAGACAGCAGGTGTACAGAACGGGCAAGGAAACGGACATTGTGTTCATTTAGGAACAGAATGTTACTCCCAGCAGCCATAGATTTTTAAAATGTCAGGAAACATAAGAACATGCGTAAACAATCAAATAGTAACAGCATGTGAGGAAGAGGGCTTCTTCTAACTCTCATGTGTGATGAAGACAAATAGTTTTCTACCAGTCTGAGAGATCATTCTCACCAGCCATCAACTGTACTTCAGATCATTACTAATCTTGTTCGAGTTAAGTCATAACACAGAAGCGATATCGTTATAGTGGACAAGAAATATAGTAGTGTAACCAGCAAACAAACAGAAAAAAACAACAGAGAGGGTCATGGCATACGCTGTTTCATTTGGTACCACGGCGAGGCGCACCGTGTGATGCACAAGCAGGCGTCGCTAATTGAGTAAGAAGACTCTTCGGGTTTATAGTTCTGAAGAAACAAACTTAAATACACGCGAGAAGCAGTTCACGTGAACTTGTGAACTCTTCTACGGCGTGTTCAATTAATCCTATCTACATGTTGAACATCCTGCTCCCAGCATTTTGTTTTATCTTTTCTTTTCACTCTTAAATCTGGCTGGCTTCCAAGAGAGAGAGAGAGAGAGAGAGAGAGAGAGAGAGAGAGAGGAGGAGAGAGAGAGAGAAGACAGACAGACAGACAGACAGACAGACAGGGAGAGAGAGTGAGAAAGAAAGAGACAGAGAGAGAGGCTTAAACCCAGCTGACCGCAAAGGGCCATATCAGGACTGTGGCTTCCAGGATTCTAATATGAAATTGGTCTGGATATCATTCGAGTGTATTAGTTTCCAGTAACTTTGTTTTCATTGTAAAATCATCTGCTCTCGATATAGACTTTTTCCCCTCGAAAAATGCCATGTTGCTCAGACTTGCTCTGTTTTTTTTTTTTTTTTTAAACGCCGGTAAACTTGCTGATGAATGTCCAGTTGTTACATTTTCTCTCTGCTCTGTCTCTGTCTCTGTCTGTCCTGTCTGTCTTCTCTCTCTCTCTCTCTCCCTCTCATTATGTGTGTGTGTGTGTGTGTGTGTGTGTGTGTGTGTGTGTGTGTGTGTGTGTGTTGTGTGTGTTGTGTGTTTTGTTGTTGTTGTTGTTGTTGTTGTTGTTGTTGTTGTTGTTGTCAGTGTGATGTTCATCATGTCAAACACTGAAGCACGTCAACGAGGCGCAGTCCCATGAGAAGAAAACGATGGCCGAACAGTTGTCCGTAGCAGTGAAGATGCTGAAAGGCCTGGGATAGCAGTGTGGAAAAGTGGGCGAGAAATAAGGAGACGATGATAGAGAGTGGTAGAAAAGGGAAGTTAAAAAACAGCAATTACATCTGTCTGTCTGTCTGTCTGTCTGTTCTGTCTGTCTGTCTGTCTGTCAGTCTGTCTGTCTGTCTGTCTGTCTGTCTGTCTGTCTGTCTCTTGTGTGTGTGTGTGTGTGTGTGTGTGTGTGTGTGGTGTGTGTGTGTGTGTGTGTGTGTGTGTGACATTCCTTCGTGTGATTTGATTCTGTACGTTGCCTGTCATACTTTTGGGTGGTGTGTGTGTGTGTGTGTGTGGGGGGGGGGGGGGTTCTTGTTCTTGTTCTTGTTCTTGTTGTTGTTGTTCTTCTTCTTCTTCTCTTCCTCCTCCTCCTCTCTTCTTCCTCCTCCTCTCTCCTCCTCCTCCTCTCTTCTTCTTTTTTCTTCTTTTTCTTCTTCTTCTTCTCTTCTTTCTTCTTCTCTTTCGGGTCGTGTTTCCCCTGACCGTATTTTGTTCTCTCTGTCTCGTTATGCGTTTTCTGTTTGCATTGTTTCGAATTCTATTGATAATGAGCATCGTTGCTTTCCCTTAAAGGGATGTGTGCGGTCTACGATGTCATCTGATGCCACTGTTTGAATGTCCTTGACTTCGCCGGAAAGCTTGTGTTTCGAGAATGTATTTAGTTCTCAGCACACACCTCGCATTATGTTCCCAGTTTGTGTTTTGTTTTGCCCTCTTTCAAGGAAGAAGAGGATTTGACCATGAATGCCTTTGTTCTCAGGAGTGTATTATAGGCTTGATTTTAAAGGAAAATGTAATAACGCGCTCTTGGCGAAATCTTACCACCGTTTCCACAATGCTTTGCTTCCGATAACAAGAAGACAACAGTGTTGAGATAAGATCATTTGGTGCAGAAGGAAGATGAACACGGGAGCAATTAGGACAGAAGAAAGGGGGACAGAACAATCACACATTTGCAAGGAAAGACGAAAAACAAAAGCGAAACATGCAAGTATTAGGGGCACGATTAGAAGAAGAAGTGCAGGAGGAGTTCTTGTTTATGTTGTTGTTGTTGTTGTTGCAGTTGTTGATGTTCTTATTGTCGTAGTTGTTGTTGTTCTGCTTCTTCTTCTTCTTCTTCTTCTTCTTCTTCTTCTTCTTCTTCTTCTTCTTCTGCAACAACAGCAACAACAACAGCACAACAACAACAACAACAACAATAATAACAATTAATAATAATAATAATAAATAAAGCAACAAGAATGGGAACGAGTACAAGAACAAAAACAAGAACAACAAGAAGAAAATCCTTCTCCTCCTGCTCCTCCTGCCCCTCCTCCTCCACCACCACCACCTCCTCCTCCTCCTCTTCCTCCTCCTCCACAGCAACAACAATAACACAACGACAAAAGCGACGACGAGACACCACCGACCGCAACAGAACGACACACAAACAGCAAACAACAACAACAACAACAAAACAACAACAACAACAACACGGCAAAAACAACGATAAAACGATAAAAAGCAAAACTTTTTATCATCAAATTCTCTCATCTCTCTGGTCATCTTCTGTCTCTCTCGATCAGCTAACTCTTCTTCTCATCTCATTCTCTCTCTCTCTCAGCGCTTTTTCCTCTTCTTTTTAACCATGCTGCTAGTTTTCTGTCTCTCGAGTCTAGGAATAACAGCAGAAAATTTAGGGGAAAAGTGAAAAAATGTGGATCATGTGCTGATCGTTAAACTTCCTATGTGTGTCCGTTTTACACCGCTAGGCTTCGTCATAAACTTCTTTTACACCACCATCAGAACATATCGACACCCATCTAGTTTGCCCGTGTTGAAGAAAACCTCTTTACCCGTCATCCAGTTCACGTTTTCTTCTGATTAAAATCGACCGCTAATATAGTTGGCACAAACGTGTATGTCTACATATGCAAACAGGCAGCGCCTTGAAATCGATGGAATTGAGTCTCCTTCCCCAAGGCCATGCAAATACTTTCAAGAGTGGGCGGATGATGCCACGGGTTGGAAGCTTTCTCCATGGATTGTCAGCTACATTTGGAACTGGGTTCCAGAAGGTCGTCCTGAAAAGATTCTCCTGGGAAGGTAACGATTGTAAAGCGGAGACACGAGGTTGCCTGGAGGATCACGTTTGGAGAGGACAGTGCGGCTGAACTTGGAAAGATGCAAACAGTTTCTAGTTGCTCCCCCAAACACCGCTTTATTATTTTCTTTTTCTTTTTAGTTTTTCTTTTCAGTCGAAACTAAACAGGACGTTCCACTGTCTCAATGAAGTAACGATGCGGAAGCACCATCAGGAATCGTTTACAACGGATTACCTCGCAGAATGGTTTAGACAAACGCATCCATTTTGCGCCCAGTTTGAGGAGATATGTGACTGACTGTTCGTTCTTCGTGCTCATTGTCTTCAGTGTTGTTTGTCTTGCCTGAAGACCTAGGAGGTCGAAGCATTCGGTGTTTCTGTGACTTGTTAGTTCCAATGTTCAGGCAAACCTTTAAGATGATTCTACTTAAGAACCCACAGATGCGCGTGCGAACACACACACACACACACACACACACACACACACACACACACACACCACACACACACACACACACACACACACACACACACAACACACATCTCTCTCTCTCTCTCTCTCTCTCTCTCTCTCTCTCTCTCTCTCTCTTTCTCTCTTACAAGTTCACACACACACGCGCGCGCGCACGTGCACACAAATGTAAAAGCGTTTCCACTTCAACCAATGTTTAAATGATAAGGGAGAGAGAATAGGTAGATCAACAACATTCAAAGTGACAACAACGACAACAACAATATGAAAGAAACAGACAACAACAACACCATGAAAAATGAAGAAGACCCTAAACAACCCAAACACAAGACGTCCCAAACCCAGTGCAGACAGACTAGGAAGTGTTCCTGCCGAGTCGATGCGTGATGCGTGCAGACAAAGAAATGGACCCACAGCGTGATAGAAGACCATCACTCTCAGAGCAGCTCAGACCCACCTGAGAGATACAAGTCACTAATGGGGCGTGGTTGTGTGGCTAACAGTGTGTACAGTATGGTTCGGGACAGAAATTGATACACTGTAAATGGTCTCTTGCATTTGGAGGTATGTGTTGACGTATTGTGTTTTCTGGTCTCTCTCCCCTCTCTCTCTCTCTCTCTCTCTCCCTCTCTCTCTCTGTATGTG
>CM065728.1:29133158-29135658 GCA_033310375.1 Conus canariensis
ACACACACACACACACACACACACACACACACACACACACACAATCGTGCGCGAAGAGAGAGAGAGAGAGAGAGAGAGAGAGAGAGAGAGAGAGAGAGAGAGAGAGAGAGAGAGAGAGAGAGAGAGAGAGTACCTTGACATTCAAATGTTTCCACCTTCGCAAATTGTTCAACTTATTTACCAGTGCACAATGACAAATTCAGGTAAACAAGACTGACTGGAAATGTTCACACGGAGAGAATGAAAGGAATAAGGAAATAGTATGTGAATGTGAAAAAATACATCATAATAATAAAAGCAGAAAGATACTAAGGATGGAAAATGGTCGCAACTCGACGTGTCATATGGAACCAAACCCTTTCATCCATTAAAAAGATGCGTCCATCCACTCTTCTGAATGATAAAAGCGCGTCTTGTGTCTACGGGTTCATATTGCCTCGATTGAAGTCGACTACGGCAGAAATGGGCACAAAGATTCATCCATTTTCTCACCTTCAGGGAGACCCAGGATGTTGGCGGCTGTGGATGACCTCGTAAAACCTTCATGCAGAAGCTTTGTAGAGTGGAAAACTGATATCGCCTCTCGTGATTTCACCACACACCCTTCCTGGCTCTTCCTCACACGAGGAATCAGAAAGGGGTATGACTGTCAGAGCTTGGCAATTGCCTTCTTCATCTCTTTCTTTTTTTATTCTTACGTTCTGTCTTTTTGTCTATGCCTTTGTTTGTTTGTTCGTTCGTTTGTTTGTTTGTTTCTTTCTTTCTTTTTGTTTGCTTTCTTCCTTGTTTGTTTTTGTTTGCTTGCTTGATCTATTCCTATGTGTTTGCTGGTTTGTTTCTCTCTTCATCCACGCCATCATCATCATCATCATCGTCGTCATATGTGTGTTTTTGATAATTTCTGTACATCTTATTTTTCGTTCTTTCTTTACATCCATTTTTCTTCTTGTTGTTATTGTCATTGTTGTTCTTTTTGTTCTTGTTCTTCTTCTTCGTCATCGTCGTTTATTCTGCATTTTGCTTTTGTTTACTTTCCTTCCTTCCTTGCTTTCCTTTATTGAATTTTCCCTTTGTTTCGACCTTTCTTTTCTGTCTGTCCCGTTTTTTGTGTCTTTTTCACTCCTTCTTACTGCTTTTATTTCTTCTTTATCGTACGGTATATACGATCCAAGGTGTCTCCTATCGTTGGAATGCAAATGGGTTTGTCTTAGAGCTTTTTGTTTTCCTTATGAAGATAACATGATTTCAGCAGTTGATGTTTTGTTTTGTATTCTTTGAACGAAGAAGAGGATTTGATTAGCATGAATTTGTTCTCAGAAGTGCGATTGAGACCTGATTCTAAAGGGAAATGCAATGCTCTTTCGGCCAAAGCTTGTCTCTGTTAACGCCTTGTTTTGTTTAAAGAAAAACAATAAGAAAGACAGCTTAGGTAGATTATATGATGCAGAATTGAGAAATCAACAGAAGCCTATTAGTGCAATACGAGTAGACGAGAAGACGAGCACAAAAAACATAAGAAGGAAACAACAACAAACAAAGCGATGTGTGGTAAATAAGATACGGGACCGGCAAAGGACCTGAGAAGAAGAAGAAGAAGAAGAAGAGAAGAAGAAGAAGAAGAAGAAGAAGAAGAAGAAGAAGAATTGTGTTATTTCTGTAGTTGTCGTTGTAGTTGTTGATGTTCTTAATGATGATGATGATGATGATATGTGATGTATGATGATGATGATGATGATGATAATGACGAATGACGTATGACGCGTATGATATGGTATAGTGAGAAGGAGGAGTGAGGAGGAGAAGGAGGGAGATGAGAGATGATGATGATGATGATGATGATGATGATGATGATGATGATGATGATACGACGACGACGACGACGACGACGATGAACAAGAATTTGCTAACACATTAGCACAACGCAGCATCTTTGACATATAATGATAATGCAAATATCAATATACTACGATAGTTTATTCTCTTGTTATTTTGGTTGTCTGAATTTTTTGTGTGTGCCCTAGCAGAGGAGTTTATGAACATAATGCAAATGCATTCATATCTTCTGTCCGTTACCGTGCACACGAGAATAACAAAAAGACCAACAATTACATGGTAATACTATTTCAGCAGCTGCGGCAGTAGTGGTGTTAGATGGAACAGAATCGACAGTACTACATCAATAGCAGCGGCAGAACTAGTAGTTTGTATTGTTGCTGTTGTTGCTGCTGCTGTTGCTACTGCTGTTCCTGCTGCTTCTGCTGCTGCTGTTGTTGACGTTGTTGTTGGTGCTGCTGCCGCTCCTGCTGCTGCAGCTCTATTTGTTGCTGTTGTTATTGTTGTTGTTGTGGCTGCTACTGCTGCTGTTATTATTATTATTATTATTATTATTGCTGTTGTTGTAGATCTTCTTTTCTCCTCCTCCTCCTCCTCTTCTTCTTCTTCTTCTCTCCTCCTGCCTCCTCGTCCTCCTCCTTCCTCCTCTTTTTCTTCTTCCTCCTCC
>CM065728.1:29140658-29148158 GCA_033310375.1 Conus canariensis
TCTTTTATTATTCTCAGTTTTTTTAATCCTCATTTTTTTTTATTCAGCGTGTGCATCTCGTTTCTTTTTATTCAGCGTGTGCATCTCGTTTCTTTTTATTCAGCGTGTGCATCTCGTTTCTTTTTATTCAGCGTGTGCATCTCGTTTCTTTTTATTCAGCGTGTGCATCTCGTTTCTTTTTATTCAGCGTGTGCATCTCGTTTCTTTTTATTCAGCGTGTGCATCTCGTTTCTTTTTATTCAGCGTGTGCATCTCGTTTCTTTTTATTCAGCGTGTGCATCTCGTTTCTTTTTATTCAGCGTGTGCATCTCGTTTTCTTTTTATTCAGCGTGTGCATCTCGTTTCTTTTTATTCAGCGTGTGCATCTCGTTTCTTTTTATTCAGCGTGTGCATCTCGTTTCTTTTTATTCAGCGTGTGCATCTCGTTTCTTTTTATTCAGCACAGAGCTCTCCCATTTGCCTGTCTGGCTTTCTTAACGTGTCATAACATTTCTTTCACAATCCTGCTGACTGAATGCAATCGCCTTTGCCTTAGGCTTTTTGTTCCGGGGAGATAATTAGACTAAAGCACAACCCAAACATGTCCTCTGTGTTAGAACTTCGTTTTGCCTCCTTGCGAAAAGCAGAGGTTCTAAAGGCAATGCATCTGTCCTTAGGAGAGAGAAAATGTCTGACTGAATTAGACAAATGTAATGCGCCTTTGCCAAAAGCTTCATGTGTTTTCGTAAGCCTTTGTTTCAAAATGAAAAGAAAATGTCAAAGCAACTGTTTATATAGGATTAATTCAAGCAGAAGTTTCTTCCCAAGACAGAAGGAGAAGCAGAGACGAAGAATAAAGATACTCACAAATAAGACAAGAAAGATAGCGAACATGCAAAAAAAAAGTTAAGAAACCTAAGGTAAAGTTAAAAGAGTTTTCAGATTATAAACAAGAACTGGAAAGAAATGGGACAGAAAGGCACACAGACAGACAGACAGAAAGAAAGAACGAAAGACAGAAAGGAAGACACACAGTCAGAAAGAAAGACAGAAAAAGAAATGTAGAAAGGGAAGCCAAAATGCTAAAAGAAGAAGAAAAGAAAAAAAAGAACACGATGAAAGACAGGCAGACAGATAGACAGCAGACACACAGAGACAGAGAAGAGAGACAAAGAAAAGGAGAAAGAGAGAGACAGAGGCGTGCGCTGTGTGTGTGTGTGTGTGTGTGTGTGTGTGTGTGTGTGTGTGTGTGTGTGTGTGTGTGTGTGTGTGTGTGTGTGTGTGAAAGTCACGTCAAAATCAAATCAAAGTCAAATTCAAAATCATGTTATTATATCAAAATAGAGAAATTAAGACCAGGTGTAACAGTTAAGTAACACGCAACAGGGGACAGTACATGGACATATCAATGAACAATTCACTTACATGAATTAAACCAAATTGACGTTGCACAACACCCTCATCACTCAACCTGCCCAAATATATCCCACGATCTTTAACAACATTTTGGCGTTAGGATTGTGTGTTTAACAGAATACTAAACATATCAGATTAAACAATATAAGAGAGTTACAATACAATATATAGTGAACATACAAAAGACGTAGGACAAATAGCTTTAAGACCTTAAAATTGACCACAAAGAGCAGGAATTGAAACATGCCATTTTAAGCAAAACAAAACAAAACGAACAAACAAACAAACAAACAAACAAACGAACAAGATCAAAAACACAAAAACAACAAGAAAAAGATTACCAGGCGTTCAATTCATGAATACCGTTATTCCTGAAAGTTTGATACTCTGTCACACACACACACACACACACACACACACACACACACACACACACACACACACACACACACACACACACACACACACACACACACACACACACAGACACACACACACACTTGTGCCGTGACAGTTCAGTTGAACTCTTCACTCTTAACAGTCATATCTGTTTACCTACCACAGGGTCCAAATGATTCTAACACAGAGTGGATTCGAACACTCCAGACGGACCAAGGTAAAAAAAATTCCTCATTGCAGGAGATTTCAATGCACATTCACCATTTTGGGAGAAGGACTGTCAATCAATTACAAGTAATCGTTTCGTTGAAAATATTGTTGATGCTTCCTTCTATCTCCTTAATGATGGTCGAATAACTCGTATTCCTGATAATCCTAGTCATAGAGCGAGTGCCATCGATCTACCTTTAGTGTCCCCAGATGTGGCACCGGTCTGCAGCTGGAATACACTTGATGACAACCTACATAGTGATCATTTACCTATTGTCACTTGTTTTGAAACTAAAACATCTCAATCAACAGATCCAACCAAGGACAAAGTACCCAAGTATAACTATAGACTTGCAAATTGGGATAAATTTTCAAGTTTACTTTCTACATTTGAAGTTAATGACGCAAACAACAAAGATGTCAATAGCTTATATACTTTATTTACAAATGCAGTCCTAGATGCTGCAAATGATGAATCTATCCCGCGATGGAAGTCAGTAAGATCTCACAAGCATTCGGGTAATATTTGGTGGAATCAAGCTTGTGAAGAAGCAAAGGAGGAAAAGATATCAAAATTTAGAATATATTTAAGAGATAAGTCTGTCCCAGATCTTTTAGAGATGAAAAAAGCAAAAAAACAAAGCCAATATGGTTAATGCACAAGCAAAAAGGCAACATTGGTCTATTTCATGCATAAATGAAGTATCAAATCACAAGGACATGCATAAAGTCTGGGAAAAACTAAAAACTATGAAGAATGGAATTAACTTGCCACAGTGTACTATCAAATTGGACAACACAGATATACCTACAAATCTAGAAAAAGCTGAAGAATTTGCTGAAATGTTTGCAATTTATAGTAGAAATACTGGACTCTCAGAGAAAGGCAGGAGATATAGAGAAAATCAAGAAAAAAATAGAACACATAGAGAAACAAATAATATAAATGGATCGTATATAAATGCTGAGATAACATTCTACGAAGTAAAAGAATGTATTTCAAGTCTTAAGAAGAAAACATCCGTTGGTTTAGACGGAATCTCAAATGAAATGCTGGGACACTTGCCAGATAATGTTATAGAATTTCTTCGTTTTCTTCTACAGAAATGCTGGTTTGATGGTAATATCCCTCTCGTCTGGAAGCACTCAATCCTTATTCCAATACACAAACAAGGAAAGCCCAGAGCAGATAAAAACAGCTATCGTCCAATCGCCTTAACACCACACACATGCAAACTAATGGAAAAGATTGTTTAAAATAGACTAGTTCATTACTGCGAAAAATATACAGTAATACCTGTCAACCAGGCTGGATTTCGAAAAGGCAGATCTACAACTGAACATCTCGTTAAATTAACAACCCAAGTAAAGCAGCAGTTCGCAAGGCGAAAAAATATACTAGCGACATTTTGATGTCCGAAAAGCATACGATCAAGTTTGGCACACTCGCCTTTTCTATACACTTAAACACATAGGCATAACAGGTAACACGTACAATTACATTGCCAGCTTTCTGTCTAATAGGTTTATAGAGGTAAAGCTTGGAAATTCATATTCAAACCCCAGACAGCTAAGTATGGGTCTGCCTCAAGGATCGGTTATTTCTCCAATTTTGTTTAACATCCTTTTAGCTGATCTTCCGAAAGACCTGTCCAAAGATACCACTTTAGCTCAACTTGCTGATGATATTTGTTTGTGGATGACGGTGACAATGAAACGTAAAACTCCAGTCAGGGCTTTGAACTATACAAAGAAAGTGTATCAACGTGAACGTAATAAAATCAACAACTTTATGATAGAAAATGGACTAACATTATCATTGGAAAAAACAAAAATCATGCTGTTTAATTCAGGCTATGACCCTAATAAATTACCTGAATTCACGATTAATGGTTCAATCATAAAATATACACAAATTGTCAAATTTCTTGGCGTCTACCTCACTTCAAAACTTTCGTGGAATTACCACATCAACTACATAACAAACAAAGCTAGAAAAAGTCTTAATTTTTTGAAGGTAATAAGCAGACAGCACTGGGGAGAGGACACAAAGGCACTAATATCTCTCGCTACCTCCCTTGTACGTTCACGGCTGACGTATGGCCAGGAGGTTTTTTTTCAGCGCTCCAGCGCACTTGTTATAGAAACTGCAGAGCATAGATTCCAAAGCTTACAAACTTGCTCTGGGTGTACCAATACACGCGTCAATTTTAGGAACTTACACAGAAGCAGGTATTCTACCCCTCGATGAACAAAGAAAAGCCTCAGCTGCGAAATTTATCCTTAAAACTCCTGCTTATGAAACATTTTCACAAAAAGAAACAAATCTTAATTCAGATACCGACTTTGCAAAAAGAGCTAGAACAATACAGTCATTGAAGTCCATCAATACATTTGCCTCAGATATTATCTGTAATACAGAGCTGAACGGGAAAAATGTTGCAATTAAACCTACTTTTTCTCCACTTCCAGAATGGGAACAAAATCAACCAATATTTGACATTGATTACACAGATTTATCCAAAAACCATTCCCCTAACCCATTAAAATGTTCAGTTGATTCCCACTTGGAAAGTAAGTATACAGACTATCTAAAGATATACACCGATGGATCAGTTCTTGATGATGGAAATACTGGTGCAGCTTTTGTAATACCCTCATTAAAAACAGAAAAACGATACTACATTGGTAAACATTACTCCATTTTTACTGCTGAACTTGTAGCCATACTTATGGCATTAAATTACATTGTAGATCTTTCGACGGATACATGCAAAATCTTATTCTGTGTGGACTTATTCTGTCTGTTTTACAAGCCATTAAATCCCGAGGCATAAAAAAACGACTAGAAATGACTATTGAAATAAAACATATTATTCATGAGTTGTCTCTAAAGGGTACCAGTATTACCTTTTGCTGGATTCCTTCTCACTCCGGAATCACCCACAACGAGTGGGCAGATCATGCGGCTAAAAGGGTAGCAAAAAATAAAGAAGGGTCACAGCATCTTGACATTCGACTAGATCTGCATGAATTTAACCAGCGCATAGAAAAAGTGTCTCAAAATCAGGTTGCTGAACTGCACAAGAAAACAAATAGTCAGTATTACCAGCACTGTGTACAAGTAAAGAATGCAGCGAATCCGAAATCCTTTTTTAAACAATTTATCTGTAATGCATTCCAGACATGTTACTAGTTTGATGCATAGGTTCCGATTAAATGCTTTTAGAACAAAGTACTCTAAAAATACACATTGCATATGTGGCAAACAAATAACTGTAAACCACCTACGTCTTCACTGCCCAGGAGTTAGGCACTTTGTTCCTAAGATAAAGTTAGCAGATCAGTTGTCAGCCAGTGCACCAGTATCCACTGAAAATATTTTAAATAATCACTCATTACTTTGCGTGTTCTCTGAAATTTTTAATTCCGGTCCACTTGGTATCTATCTCTGATGTACTTTAAACTAAAATTGTTGTGTTGTACGACATTGATATAAAAGAGTTACGATTATATGATATATATGGTTATCCCCCCACCCCCACCCTCCCACTCCCTTCCTCTATTCCGTCCTCCTTTCCACCTTGATGCCCCCCATCCCCACCCGCAAACTTTCTCCTCCCCCACCCATCCCTCTGCATTATGCTCCAATTCTACTAAACTTGTTTCATTTGATATACTTTAATTCCCCCGATCAGCATACGCTAAAGGCTAGATAAGTAAATATCTACCTATCTTACCACCCATCCCAACCTTCCCCTCTTGTCCCTAACACAGTCCTCTCTCTCTCTTGCACCCCCCTCCCCCCCCCCCCACACACACACAACTCACACACACACACACACACACACACACACACACACACACACACACGCACGCACGCACACACACACACACACACACACACACACACACACACACGTACACGCACACACACAATCATATTCCCCCCCTCCCCCCCCCCCCCCCCCCCCCCCCCCCCCGTCTAATAACACATAGTGAATAGACGTTAAACTAAAGAGCTAACACACACACACACACACACACACACACACACACACACACGCATGCACGCACACACGCACGCACGCACGCACACATACACATTTGCACACCTGCCTGCACACATATGCACACATTCATGCGGACGAACACACAAAACGCGCTCTCTCTCTCTCTCTCTCTCTCTCTGCTTTGTAGTTGTTGTTGTTTACTGTTATCATGCTCTTGGTTTCCAATCCTAGCGAGGAATTAAAAAAGAAAGAAAGAAAGAAAACTGCACCAGAATTGTTGGCATAAAAAAGAAATCATGCAGTGATCAGTGCGCTTCCATTGTCAGTCTGCTTTCCTCCACTAGAAGACCTGGTCATGGACATTTTTTCCTTCTTTCACCCCTCTACCAGAAACTATTGACTCTCCACCAGGTTTCTGTATTGACGAAGACCCCTTCGCCTGTTACCCAGTTCACATTTCCTGATTAAAATCGACCCTGAGCATAGCTGGCACAAACCTTCATGTCTACGTGTGCAAACAGAAGGACCCAAAGGGATCGATGATATTGAGTCGCCTTTTGCCCAAGGCCATGCAAATGCTGTCCAAAGAAGGCGGATGATGCCACGGGTGTGAGTCTTTAGACATGGGCTGTCAGCTTCATTTGGGAAGCGGGCTCCAGAAGGTCGTGCCGAGTAGCGTTTCCTTGGAGTGTAACGATTGTAGAGCGGTGGCACTGGGCTGCCGGGGGGATCAAGTTTGGAGAGGACGGTGAGGCTGAAGTGGGAAAGAAGCAGGCGGTATTGAGCTGCAGCATCTCCCCCCCCCCCCTCCACTGCACTCGCTGCCGATTTTACTTTATATCATTTCAATGTGTGTATGTATGTATGTATGTATGTATGTATGTATGTATGTATGTATGTATGTATACACGCATGTATGCACGCATGTATGTATGTATGTATGCATGTATGTATGTATGTATGTATGTATGTATGTACGCATGTATGTATGTACGTATGTACGCATGGCTGTATGTATGTATGTGTGTATGTTTGTATGCATGTATGTATGTATGAATGTATGTATGTATGCATGCATGTATGGATGTATGTATGTATGTATGTATGTATGTATGTATGTATGTATGTATGTATGTATGTATGCATGCATGCATGCATGTATGCATGCATGTATGCATGCATGCATGTATGTATGTATGTATGCATGCATGTATGTATGTATGTATGTATGTATGCATGTATGTATGTATGTATGTATGTATGTATGTATGTATGTATGTATGTATGCACGTATGTATGTATTTATGCATGCATGCATGTATGCATGTATGTATGCATGTATGCATGTATGTATGTATGTATGTATGTATGTATGTATGTATGTATGTATGCATGTATGCATGTATGCATGTATGCATGTATGTATGTATGTATGTATGTATGTATTTATGCATGCATGTATGTATGTATGCATGCATGCATG
>CM065728.1:29155658-29160658 GCA_033310375.1 Conus canariensis
TACGACTTGTTCGACGAGTTGTCTGTGTATATAAGTTGTGTGTTCAACAGAGGTTTTTGTTTTTGTGGGTGTTTTTTCCCCAGGAATTCAGGAACGTTATTTGATGAGAAAATTGTGATCTTGCCATACACCACTGCACGTATCTCATTTTAACTATTCCATTCCATTTCACCACGATCTTCCATACACTTTTGTGCTTTAGTCGATTCCACTCTACATTCCACCATACCCCACTCCTCTTTACCGATGCTCCAGTCAACCCTCTCCACTTTACTCTGCATTCTTCCAATCTTCTCTCCTCCTCACTACATCCTGATACACTCCACTCCCCTTAACCTCACAGCATTCCACCCACTACACTCCAGCCGACTCCACCCCTCCCCACTTCACTACATTGAACGCATCTCTGATCTACCCCTCTCCTCTTCACTCCACTGCAACTCAGCTTACTCCAGTCAGCGGTACTCTGCTTTATTCCATTTCATTCCAGCCAGTTCCATTTGACCCCCAGACCGCTCCACCCTACTCTGTTACGCTCTGTCTCACACTACCATCCTCCTCCCTCTCCTCTATTCCACTCCACGTGACCCTACCGCTCTCCACTCCACTCTTCTCTGCTTCCCCCTATTCCTCTCCACCCTTCTCTGCTCCTCCCTGACCCTCACTGCGCCCAACCACAACTCATCCCATTTGACTACAGTTCGCTTTATTATAATCTATTATAATCTACACAGTGCAATCATGCTGCTTCCATCCACTTCACTCCTTTCTACTCCAGTCCACTCCAGTACACTACACTCCAATACACTATACTCCAATACACTACACTACAATACACTACACACGTGTTTACGAGTTCATACTACACTCCTAAAAATGACAGCATTCAGGTCACTTGTCAGAATCCTGCATCACACGGATTGTTCTACCTACTTCATCTTTGTATACAGGAGACGCTCCACCATTAATTCCCTATTGCCCACTAAACTATCCTGATGGGCCAACAGAGAGTAACATGCCGGATGGGCTGGGAACGGATTACCCGGTCGATGGCACATTACATTGCAGCACCACGCGGTGGAAGTGAAAAATATACTGCTGAGGCATAAGCCATTTGACTTCCCCAATAAAACACCATCATGCGGATATGAAATGTCCATATGCTGTACAGACACGGGAAAAGAAATACAAAATGATGTATCTAGCCCACGAGCTTAGCAAATATACGTGTGACATCCTGCAGCGAGCTGAAGGGAGATGGAAATAAATTTGTCCGACATGTTCAGTCAAACGTCAGACGTTCCACTGGAAATTGATAGGGCCCAAAACATTTGTAAATAATTAGAAGAGACTATCGCGGATGAAAGTCAAAAGATCTGGTTTAGAAGAGGCAACTCCCACACCAACTCAGAACAAGACTCATTGTTATCATAGCAAAGAGAAAGCAAAGTTTGCTACCAGCTTTGCTCCAGTATCTAACGGATCTAGCGGAATCGCAGCCACACGCATCGTTGTAGGTCCACAGAACATCATCATAATTGATATAGGCGCTCAGAACCATGGTTACAATAAGGAAGGTGTTGAAGAATTTTTCCAGGAGTTTGAAAGCGCGTCAAAAGAATTCGAAAGAAAGATTCACTTGTCGTCTCGAGGGATGGACACGGCAAAATAGGCCCGGTTGTATCTGATCACTAATTGAGAAGAATGGAACATTGTGAAACGGAAGAAAGCATTGCAGGAGAGGCTACGTTTCCCAGAGTTTGACACTCGCCACACAAACTGGTCCGTAGAACAAAGTGGCACACAACTAAATTGACTACGTTTTATATGCCAGTATTTGTACAAACCTGAAACCAGACCTGTTGTTGGAACACTTTCAGGTATTGTGAAAATGACAGTCAGGCTCAAAGTTAAGAAACTCATAAGGAAAACAGACTATACGTAAGATTCAGACGGGAAAGGCTACACTTTCCCCAGATCACAGCTGTTCTCAACACAGCTACGGTTACTTTATTTTGCTGGAGAACAATACTTACAACCTCCCTGACAAATTACAAAAAGACCCTCAAAGGCGGCAAACAAGTCATGGCTACATCAAGAAGTCAGGCAAGCTGTACGTTAGTGACTTAAACGAAGGGATCCAAAAGGTCTTAAGAACGGATCCTAGGCAGGGCCCGCCTTGCAATGGTATTCCAAAGCATCAGGGAGGAAATGACAAAGCCAAGAGGAAATGGGTTGTCAACGAACGCAGTAACAATGGCGCAATGGTAAAGGACAGAAACAATAGACCAGCTTTTGAAACAATGAAAAAAAAGCTAACAACATCACATCAGTCGGGGGCTTCACTGTTATAGGATAAGAGCGGCTCCCTGCTCATGAAACAAAAGAAATAATGTGAAGGTCGAGAAAGCATTGCAAAAGACTGTACAATTAGAAGCTAAATCCAGACGGCAGAACACTGGACCATGCGATTAATGTTAGCAGCAAATTTGGGACGCTTCGATACTCTAAAGAGAAGGTGAGAAAACTATCAACGGAGACAAGTCTCTGCGGATGGATAATGCTCCAGTAGAACTACTGAAAAAAAGGGCGCCCGAAGCATTCGAAGCACCGACAACTATCTGTCATAGGACACAGATAACAAGCCAGCCGCGCAAAAGAACAGACACACATTCTGATAATGACTCAGCCCAAGTAACGAAACTTGCAACTCTCTCTCAGAACTTAAGAACACTGGCGTAATCAGCCTTCCTGGGAAAACGATATGGAGGATCCTGTTCAACTGACTCAAAAAAAAAAAAAAAAGATTTTAGACTTTTTTCCTTACAAATCAATGTCGAAAAAAGAGACAAAATTATAGCCAAAACAGAGCTAACCTTAACCGAAGGGAAAGCTCTTTCAACATCACCGCAATTTCTTGTCATTGACTGGAAGGGAACTTTTTAGTACGTCTGGCATGAGTGTTTAACAACAAATATTTCCAAGCCATAGAAACACTCTAAGTTGATGTAAACTGTCCTGTTCCATTCAATAACATAAGAAGAAGCTTTCTGCCCACAATGAACAAGGGTGTGTCAATGTTGACTTCTCTCTCCTATTTTGTACGACATCTGCCTAAAAATGTAATGTGAAAAACATGACTGGACACCAACATCTTCATATTCATTGGAGGCCGCACACTTTACAACTGTGTTTTTCTAATGAGTTGTTGGGAGGCAGTGAACAAGATTTTCAGGAACTCACCAGCAAGCAGAATAAAGTGTACAGTGCTACACACTGGAAAACAGCTCAGGGGGAAAAAAACGCTTTCGTTAAACGTTCCAGACAATACACAGCAGACATATTACATTTAAGGGGTAGCCACTGCAAGAAAGAAGACATCTCAAGATCAAGTAACCTCTGAGCAGGACGGCAACTTACAAAGGAGGTTCAAAGTATTATCACTACAGGATGAAGTCAAGACAGTGATGTGGAGATAGATAATGCTGCTTCACATGTACATATGGTTTTTGAATGCTTTTTGTCTAGGTCCGTGACTAGGTACTGCATCTGCAGAGAGAAAAGAGGTCTTCATAAAGATGTGTAGATTCACACACACACACACACACACACACACACACACGCACACAGACACACTCACACGTGCGCGCGCGCGCGCACACACACACACACACACGCACGCACGCACACACACACACATACACACTCACATGCGCGCACGCGCACACACTCATACACACACACACACACTCACTCGCACCCACCCACACACACACACACACGCACGCACGTGCGCACGCACTCACGCACGCACGCACGCGCGCGCCCACGCACGCACATTCAAGCGCATAAAAAACACACACGTGCATATGTGCACACACACACACACACACACACACACACAACATACACACGCACGTTCATGCACAGGTTCATGAACAGGTAAACGATCGCAAGCACGTACACACGAACGCACGCACGCACAAACGCGCGCGCGCGCACACACACACACACACACACACACACACAATCGCGCGCCCAAGGGCATGAATGTAAGTACGCATGCACGCATGCATACATGCACGCACACAAGCATGCACGCACAGACATTCAGTTCGCTCCATATTGCTTATAGCCGAACCGACAGCAAAGGGCTCGTTGAAATCAACTTTCTACATAGATCTAGAAGAGAAATTATCATTATTTTGCCGGACAAAAAGGACAAACAAATTTCAAGACAAATAATTGTAATTTGTTTGTCCCTTTTGTTCGGCGGAAAAATTATGATTTTCTTCCATTTTTTTTTTCCGCGTAAAGTCACCTCACTTTAAAATTTACTTTCTATATAGATGTTAAAAAAACAAAATAGGAGCAAGTACACAGATGAATAGATAAATAAATAAATAAATAAAAAATAGATAAACAAGTAAACAAATGAATAAATAAAGCGCACACACACGTGCCCTTGAAGATGATAAAAAGAAGCTGTAGTTGGACTAAAATCTTTGTTCCGTTAAATCCTAAGTCAGATCAAATTTATCGATCTCTTTCTAAAAAAAAAAAAAAAGCATCAGGTGGGATATCTTTGACACACACACACACACACACACACACACACACACACACACACACACACACACACACACAGACACAGACACACACACACAGAGGCGTAGTGTTCTCCGCAAATGAAGTAAGGAAAAACAATATCTCAAAACTTTCGTGTGACATTTCCAACTTCGCTGATAGCTTTAATACCTTTGTTTATCTTTCCTCCAGCATCATATCCAAGCGACTTCTTTTCACTTCTATGCTGGGCTTTTTTTTTCTCCAACTTCTTTCCTTCAAACAAATATATGTGGGGGGTTTTCCGCCTAAAAAGAAATGATCCGATTTCACTTTGTTTCTTAGCTCTAATTCAATTGCAAGGTTATGTTTCCGCTCTAGCGGAATGTATCTATCTTCAAAAACACAAGAACATAACACTGAGAGTCTTTTGC
>CM065728.1:29165658-29170658 GCA_033310375.1 Conus canariensis
TTTCTATGTCTGTAACCTTTCAGTCAATTGAGAGGGTGCGGGCAAAAAGTGATCGGTCGCCTTCGAAAATGATTATACAAGTCAGAAAATTGAAAAGGCAGACAGAGAGAAAGATTGACAGACAGACAGACAGACAAACAGATAAAGATAAACAAGCAGACATACTTCAAGTCATGCCCTCTTTACTGACAAAATATGTACACGGCGGAGACAGAACAAGGGTAACAAAACAAATTCTACTTATGAGATGTCCATCATGAACCCTGACACATTTCTGTTAACATCTAGGCCTGCCCTTTTCTTCCTGTCCTCTCTCAGCGTGCTCGTTTCCATGACTTTCCAGTCGTTTGTGATCCAGCACCAAATGCCCGCACATTGTCCAGCCGCAGCTAATTGTTTTGGTTCCAGTAACAGATGCTTGTTACTGGTGCATCAGTCGCTCGTTCTTAGTCAAACGTCAAATTGTAGTTTCAGATCCATCCCTAACGACTTAACACTAGACCAGTCTACTTGTCTCTGGTCCAAGACTGGCAACTTGTTCCTAGTGAAATGCCAGCTAGTTCTTTTCTTGTCCACCGTTTGTTACTTCTTCCTGATCTAACACCAGCTTGTTCCTGGCCAGCACAAGCTACTTGTTTATTCGTCCAACACAATCTGCGTGTTCCACGTATAAGGTCACCCGCTGTTCCCAGATCTGACACTAGCTGCTCGTTCCTACACTAGCTACCTTTTCCTGTTCCTATAACAGCTGTGATTTTCTCGTCCAACAACTACGTGTTCCTTGTCCAACACCAGATGTTTGTTCCTGGTCCAGCACAAACTACGTGCTCTCTCTCCACCATCAGTTGGTTTTTCCTGCATGTTCCTTGCCCAACACTAAGTACACGTTCCTGATCCATCATCAGCTGTTTGTTCCTGGCCAATTACCAGCTACGTGGTCCTTGTTCAACGCCTGTCGCTTGTTATCCGGCCAACGCCGGCTGTTCACTTCAGGATCCGATACCAGCTGCTTATTCGTGGTTCAGCGCGATCTGTTTGTACCTGGTTCAACACCAGCCGTTTGACCTTGGTCCGACACCAGCTGTTTGTACCTGGTTCAACACCAGCCGTTTGTCCTTGGTCCGACACCAGCTCTCTGTGTCTGGACCAATATCAGCCACATATTAGTGGTTCGGCACTATCTGCTTGTTCCTGGTCCAACACAGTCTACATGTGTCTGGTCCAGCACAAGCCACGCGTTTCTGGTCTAACAACAGCTACTTCTTCCTAGTTCAACACTATCTCCTTCGACTAGTTCAAAACCAACTACTAGTCCAACAACAACTACGTCTTGCTAGCCCAATACCAACTACTTCTGTTAGTCCATCCCCAATTACTTATCCCTAGTCCGACACCAACAACGTGTTCCTCCTCCAACACTAACCACATCTTCCTATTTGTTCAAAGTATAACATCAGCCACGTCTTCCTACTCCAATACCCTCCCAATCACCCACCCCTTATCCCCACCCACTGGTGTTCTTGCTGTTATTGTTGTTTTTGCTGTTGTTGCTATTGTTGTTGTCGTTGATGTTGTTGTTGTTGTTGTTGTTCTTTGTTGTTGTTGTTGTTTGTCTTCTTCTTCTTCTTCTTCTTCTTCTGTCTGTCTGTCTGTCTGTCTGTCTGTCTGTCTGTCTGTCTGTCTCTCTCTCTCTCTCTCTCTCTCTCTCTCTCTCTCTTTTCCTTCCAGTTCAGCAGGGAATGCAAGGTGATAACTCTAAACTATGCCACAAAACGACTTACAGCTCTCGTCTAATATCATCAATGGTGAACAGACGTTAAATAAACCACTGAACTGAACTGAACCGACTTATAGTTGCCGCGCTGCCAGGGACCTACAGCGAGGTATCTCAGGTGGTGTCCTCTTGCTAATTGACCACTCGATGCTGAACGCTGCCCTGGAACTGCGGCTTTGGGAACTGGAGCTGGCATCTGTACATGAACCTGAGAATCTATCAAGGGACACGTTGACGTTCGACGCTGGTAATAATTAGATGCCAGGTTGAAACTATAGATATAAATCGATGTAGTGAGTGAGTAAGTGTGTGTGTGTGTGTGTGTGTGTGTGTGTGTGTGTGTGTGTGTGTGTGTGTGTGTGTGTGTGTGGCGCGCACGCGCGCCCGCGGCTACAAAACTATGGTTGTCAGAAGGATCCTCAAGAGGTGGAGGAGTCCTGCACATATTGGATTGGAACACGCCCCGGCGGAACACCACCCACCGAAATGACTCAGCAGCAGTGCAGTGTTTCCTCCGATGGGTTGCTTCATGGCGACGTGATGTTGATCACTCTACAGAGGATTACCGGGAGTGTCCGAGTCTGGCTGTGGAGAGAGCAAAAGGAATGGGTGGCATGGGAGTCATGACACGGAAAATGAGACAGAAAAAAACTGATATTTATGTACATTTACATATTATTCATCAAATTATCATTTGTTCTTCATTGATTTCTAATAAATCAAAAAACAAAACAAAACAAACAAACAAAAAAGCGACAAATACAGAATCTAGAAGCAGCAGACCACCTCTGTGAGGACCACCACTACCGACCTGACAACCAGACCAGCGAATAGCAGACCTGAAGCCAGCAGAGGGTGGTCGGTCGTACGTTTTGTCTCCCCGGTGTTGATCTAACGGCACGGCATAGCTGCCAGAATAGCCCGTGATCACGACAACCCGGCCCTCATGATAGACGATGTGTCGTCCGCCCCTCATCCAACAACCAGCCGCCCTGGGTGGGGTGGACCTAGTGCCCGTGCGCTTCTGGAGTTTCCTTCCCCCCAAAGAGAACCTAGGTAGTAAAACCAAAAGACAAGAAAGGAAAAGGGACGTTACTTAAACAGCGAAGTTAACCTTGGAGATCAAGTTAAATCTATAATGCAACTTTTTAAGGGGGAAACAGAAGAGAAATGAAAGCATTGAAACACAATGGTAAACTCTTCTCTCTCTCTCTCTCTCTCTCTCTCTCTCTCTCTCTCTGCTTGTCTATTTTTTCCGTCTACCTGTCTGTCTATATGCCTGTCTGTCTGTCTGTCTGTCTGCCTGTCTGTCATCTTGTCTGTCTGTCTGTCTGTCTCTCCACACAGACACAGACAGACAGACAGACACACACATACACACGCACACACTCTCTCTCTCTCTCTGTCTCTCAGAGAGAGAGAGAGAGAGAGAGAGAGAGAGAGAGAGAGAGAGAGAGAGAGAGAGAGAGAGGGCCTCCCGGTTCAGTAAGGGAACACTTTGACCAACATAATTATTCATTCAGCGATACTGCATAATGAAAACATAATTGCTCAATGCACGACACATTACAAAGTTAACGAATGGAAAGGTCGTGAACACGCTGACTGCAGAGACTTCAAAGCCCTGTATCAATGGCATGAACATCACACATAGAGAAAAGAGTTATTTTCTGCAATAGTCAGCGGGTTAGTCATACGCCAAACTGTCTCGCTGCCTCTGGTCAGTTTCTGAACGGTGCCGACTGACAGGGACCTCATGGCATTATCCTGTTACATCTGACCACGGTGCCGTTTCTGCAGGACGCCACCAGGACTAATGTCATGAATTCCCAGTACTCTTTGGGCTGAACAGCTGTCTGCCGGCAAGCAGCAAGAGACTTCACGAATAATAATGGCACTGTCACTTTGTCCTGGGCACTATCAGCACTGACTCGAAACTGTACACTCGCTGACCCTGGAGCCCCAAGTCTGAAATAGCAATAGCGAGCTATTGTGTTCTAGTTATACCCATCTTTTGACTGTCTAGTGACGTAGAATATCATATCTTAAAACTCCACCAGTAATTTAGTCCTAAGTACGTTTACCTCATGCCAGAAAATGACAAAACATTCATGCAAATCGTGCCACAGACTGTGTCCCAACCAATTTTACACATCAGAAGTGATGATTCTTGATGCAACTCTCTCTCTCTCTCTCTCTCTCTCTTTTCTCTCTCTCTCTCTCTTATAAAGAAACAAAATATTGTTGAAACACCCAAGATATGACATTTGAAAGTTCACACACACACACACACACACACACACACACACACACACACACACACACACACACACACGCGCGCGCGCGCGCGCGCTCACACACACACATGCGCATGCTTTGATTTTTCAGTGCAGTGCTATACATACATTTGGTATGCTGGATTTCTGTCTTTTTTGTCTTAAATAAATCCAAATCCACTTAACTAAACCAACTGACCAACTGAGCAACCACGTAAGAAAACAAAAGTAATAAAACAGGAGAACTTTTCGGAATTTTGTGTACATAGATTTAAGTTGGCATACATTTTTCTCAAGATGAAAAGCGATCTTCACGAAAGGTGACATGCTTTATAAACAGCTGCTCTGTAGAAAGATGCATCGACGCAGATCCGTGTTCATTCATACGTTAATTACTTCAGTCACCGAGCAATAAGTCTATGGCAAGTGGCAGCTATTCTTCCCAAATACAAACCTGAATAGAAAGTTACAAAAGAAAATAGTACTCGGTATTTTCCATTGTCTCCTGGGGGGTCTGTCGTCATGGTGACAATGCAGGCTTCGCAGTCTGCGTATGTGCATGTGAGTGTATTTCACTAGCATAAAAAGTTTGTCTGCAGCCGTTGTGTGAAGCAGTGTGATTTGTGTTGAGACCCTGACTGCAGACAGTGCCCCTAAATGGAACATCATCGTACCCAGCATCCCCCCCCCCCTCCCCCTTCATTCTTACTTTCGAACTAACGGAACCTTGTCTTCTCTCCCAGGAGAAAGCTCTGAGAATCCCTTTCAGGAAGATGTCTTGAAAGAATACAAACTGCAATGGAATGTGATTCAGACAAAATAGTGAATGGTTCAGTGCTTAACCACTAGAGATAGGTAACCTGGTAGAGTAGTAGAGTACTGTGCGGTGTTTTGGCCTTTCTATAACGCATCAGGAGTTACCATTGTCCTTGTCGTTTCGGCTGTCGTGT
>CM065728.1:29175658-29178158 GCA_033310375.1 Conus canariensis
CAGACCGTGAAGGATGCGAACGATTGGATACGATGGATCTGAGAGGACTGTCTGTCTGTCTCTCTCTCTCTGCGTGCGCACGTCAACCTATGGGCGCGCGCGCGCGCATGTGTGCGTGTGTGAATGATACTGGTAACTGCTCACAGAAACATGTTTCTTAACCACCGTATCAATACACTCATGCTAATGATGCAAGTACAGCCAAACATCATGAGGGCAGTGTCCAAAGTGTAACTACCCGTGAACCATTCTTTACCGGCGAAATGTGATGAACAAGCTCCGGAGGATATCATTCAGGTCGGTAAACCATAGGTCCCTCGAGTAAAGAGCACACAGTTTGTTTACCATGCTTTCTTGATGACATGCAAAGGTTGTTTTGGGAGTGGAAGTGAAGATCCTCAGCTGCCTTCGCACAGATATTCCTAAGGACTGACTACATGATACGTTGTGAAGAAGAAGAAGAAGAAGATTAAGAAGAAGAAAGACGAGGAGGAGGAGGAGGAGGAGGAGGAGGAGGAAAGGGAGGAGGAGAAAGAAGAGGAGGAGGATACATGGAAGAAGGAAAAGAAGGTGTAGAAGAGGATGGGAAAAAAGGGGAAGGAGTAGGAGAGGAGGAATAAGCTACTGTCATAAAAGACTAACAGGTTCATCAGACAAAATCGTTCAACGGTAATGAGTGAGTTAAAGCTGCATACAAAAGGTACAAACCTTTCGTAGCATGATCGATGTTGCTAAATTAAGATCATGAAATTGTTGATCATGTTCTTCCTACACAAAACTGTCTTTCGTTTTCAACCATGTTCCGGCCATACAGAAAAGAAAACGATTTTCATCTGCAAGCGCTTGGCACTACTGACCTTTATCAGTGACATTTGTGTGTTTGCCATTTTACCTTTAATGTGTGTTAGGAGAGTTGATCTGTCTTGCTGACTGTGCACTTCAAACGAATTGTCATGGAAATTGTAATACAACAGAAACTATGAGGACGAAGAAATATTTGTTGGGAAGGAATACACAATGTTAGGAGTGCAGAGTGAGAGTGAATGACAGACACAGACACAGACAGCCAGACAGATAGACAGACAGAGACAGACGAGGAGACAGAGAGAGAGAGAGAGAGAGAGAGAGAGAGAGAGAGAGAGAGAGAGAGAGAGAGAGAGAGAGAGAGATGTGAACGGTTAGATACGATAGGACTGAGAGGACTCTCTTTCTCTCTCTCTTTCCCTCTCTCTTTCTTTCTTTCTTTCTGTCTGTCTGTCTGTCTGTCTGTCTTGTCTGTCTGTCTCTCTCTCTCTCTCTCTCTCTCTCTCTCTCTCTCTCTCTCTCTCCTCTCTCCAAGCGTCACCATGTGTTCACAGTCAGTTCCTATGTCGTTCTAAACCACTCAGAAAAAAGAAGAGTTTCAAAAGTAATGTTAGTAGTGAACCGTCTTCAAAAAAACAACAAAAAAAAACCAGTTTACAAACTTCTGCCTCTCTGATGGTGATGGTGGAGAATGAGTGGGAGGCGCGCACTTGTGTGTGTATGTGTGCGTGTATGTGGGGGGATAAGAGAGTGAGAGACAGAGGGGGAAAGAGATGAGTGCGGGGAATGATAGAGAGAGCGAGAGCGAGAGAGAGAGGGGAGAGAGAGAGAGAGAGAGAGAGAGACGGGTAGACGTGTGTGTGTGTTTGTGTGTGTGTGTGTGCGCGTGCGTGCGCGCGCGCGCGCGCGTGTGTGTGTGTGTGTGTGTGTGTGTGTGTGTGTGTGTGTGTGTGTGTGTGTGTGTGTACGTGTGTGCGTTCGTGCGTGTGCGTGCGTTCTGTTGATTCAGAACCGAAGTAACTAAGCATAGCTCTCTGAGAGTGGCCACCATGTCCAGGAAAAAGAGATGACACTCCTTTACTGTCTTGTTTTCGTTTTCGTTTTATTCTCATAGACTACTCGCCCATGCACAGCGTTTTAGCGCGGTCAGCTGGCTGGAAAATTGGGGTCTCAACCCTGAACGCTATACTATTGCCACGTTTGAAGCAGACAGGATTATGCCAGGCTAAGTGCATCGGCAACTCCGACTTTATCTTTTCTCACTCTCTCTCTCTCTCTCTCTCTCTCTCTCACTCCTCTCTCTCTCAGAAAATAAATGAAAAGGTCGTTTGGACAAAAAAAAATACACAAAATAGACCGCTGTTGTCAAGTCAAGGCAACGTGAACAGTGTCGCTACATAATTACCTGATTGGAGGGGGAACATATTATGGAAGATTTTTTTAGAACGATGACAGGATGATGGGCAATAGAGGGAGTTTACAGGTAAAATAATTGTGGACGACAGTAAAGAACGATGAAAACAGAGAAGCAGAGGGATAGAGAGTGACAGAAAAGAGGATTTTTTTTCTTGGCACAGAACCTAAAAGAAGGTTGTCGACACTGTACACTGAAAGTGTGAAACGGCATGCCAGACCAGAGTCTCCTGCAGTGCAAAAAAAAATTATTCAAGCAATATTATATTCTGTAATTACTGTT
>CM065728.1:29185658-29190658 GCA_033310375.1 Conus canariensis
CCGAAATAGATGAATAACTAGACAAGTGGAGAGAAAGAGAGAGAGAGAGAGAGAGAGAGAGAGAGAGAGAGAGAGAGAGAGAGAGAGAGAGAGAGAGGGAGACAGAGACAGAGAGACCTAGAGAGGCAGAGAGAGACAGAGAGACAGAGACAGAGAGACAGAGATAGAGAATACCTTATCTCTCTGCAGTATCAGACAGAGATGTCAACTAATGGACATATCCCAGAATGAGAGACAGTGCCTACAACCAGCCAAAAATGCTGAGAGTTAACAAGTGTGAGACCCTTAAGGGTACAACCATGAAACATGGACAGTTCCCGCCACTGCACAATAGAAGGTCAAAGGGTCAGCAGAGGCTCTGGGGAGAACTACTCATTTCATCCTGAGGGCCAGGGTTACAAGAACATGGAAGAAAGGAAAGGACGCGATGAGGACGCGCCATGAATATCATGCTAACTGGAATGGTCATTGTAAGACTCCCTACTGCCTGTAAATATTCAGTGGCTGGAGATTACCACATAACTCTGGATTCACTTGTTGCGTAGCACTGAACAAACAGGAATACGGTCACATTTTAATGTAGAATGACAAATGTAAGGAATAATTCGTCCTTGTTCGAAACGGTATGAGAGATTTGATTTCTTGATCCTCAAGAACAAATGTAACTAGATTGGCCCGTGTACTCCAAAGTCATTATTAGCCAATCAATTACCAAAGTATATTGCTTTAGTCTTATTTCAAGAAATAGGAAGAATACACATGCACAAGTAGAGGGAGATTTATAATTGCCCGCACATATCAAATGTGGTGGCACAGACACAACAAATGCAGAACATGTAGGTGAACAAACCTAAACTTGAAGAGCACACACACACACACACACACACACACGTACTCGTTTTGGCGACTGAAGACAGCTCTCTATAACTGCTGCCACCAGAAGACGGTCATGGGAAGACTCCGGCGCTCACAAAGCTCCAAAAAGCTGGGTAATGTCGTTCCTAACTTATCAACTATGACCTCGTTTCGAAATCAGCTTGCCCCTGTGCCTGATTTGTGTGATTCTAGTGATGCCGAAAATCGCGATCAGAGTGCTAGTGCAAAATATTCATCCACCATCGACAACTCTCTTAAATGCTCTGAATGTTCAAAACTAGTCTCTTGGTCAAAAACCAGCCTACCCGACTACATGCTGTGTGTTTTCATCAAAACTCAGAGAAAGTATATGTGCGAACCATGTGCTTCGGGATTCATGACCTCAGAACTTTTGTTGCAAATTGAAAAACAAAAATCAAATCTGGATCAAGAAGCCTGTCCTGGAACTACTTCTCTTAGTGCCGTGAGTACCAGATCTAAATCGCTCGATCCCTCTGTCCAATACGATGAGAAAACAACCCCAGAAACATCCTCGCATTTTCATGACAGAGCTTCCATTGACAGTCAAACAAAACAAGATCTCTTTTTTCTGAAAATGAGCGACTCAGTTTCAGATCTAAAATCAACAATTTTAAAACAATACGAACAGCTATGCGCCATCATGAAAGAGAAAAATAAGTTCCCTCCCGAACCAGTGCCAAGACAAAATCCAGCAAGCCAGAACTCTGTCCATCATTCTACACAAACAACTGTTGCAATACCTACCTCTCAATTCAAAACCGCAGAGACTTTTTCAGCTGATTGCAAAATAAACAGACCGAGTTTCACAGACGTTGTAAAAAATGGAAAAAGTTCGTCTGTGGAACTCTCTGACGGAAAACAAAGTGATGTAAAACTGGATGACGAAAGCAACACGCGGCTTGAAAAAGAACGATCTATTCCCAGAGGAAACAGTATTGAGACAAAAAACAAACAAAAAAAGAAAGAAAGTGCCCTCCAAATGATTAAATCCAACGTCCGGGACATCCAACGCCCGCATCAGAGCACAAACAGGCAGCAAACAGGAGCAAACAAGTCAAACATACCTCAACCTGACAGCACATCAGATCTACCCCAGGTTCTAGTGTTGCATGACTCTGTATTGAAAGGAGTTTCCGGAGATCGTTTAGGACATGCCTACGGTCTTGTTGTCAGGAACCAGAAGATTTACACTATCGGAGAATGCAAAGATCTGCTCTTTGACAATACTCTCCCAGATTATGATGTTGTTGTACTCCATGTGGGTTTAAATGACCTTAAAACATCAAGAGATCCAAAAGCTACCTCAAACATATTCATCAGCCTAGTGAAAGACCTCCAAAAGAAACACCCTACAATGCGCATTGTCGTTAGCAAGGTAGCACCAACATGCCTCTCGGATCTCAACAACAAACGTGAAGTTTTTAATGCTGCAAATCTTTCAAGTCTTCACAATGTCAAAAATGTCTCCTTTGTGTCTCACGAAAACATCAACAGCAAGAGACAATACATGCGGGACAACATTCATCCCTCCACAAGAGGCTCGAGCGTTTTTGCCGGCAACCTTGGCCGCCATCTGCATTACCTGTTCTGGACGAAACAAAGGCGGCATCATCAGAACATCCCAAGAGAACGCCATCAGGACGGCAGACTGAGACCTCGGTACTATCACATGGACCACTTTCTGCCCATACTGCCTTTCCCACCGAGAAGACCTGACATCTTTTTCGACTGGTTCCCGTGATCGTCTTCTACCAGCTGAATGATAGTATCTCTCCAATTCGCCATTACTGAAACCACTCTTACAACTGTAGTTTAATCAAATCTCGTGTTTTCTTTTATTTCCATCGTTGTGCTTGTAGTTACTTGTATTTATCGAGACTCCTTATCTTTATTTTTATTTATTTATTTATTTATTTTTCTTTAGCTTTTGAATGTTATCTGTATCAATGACCAACAAATCAAAAATAGCCATTTTACAATGGAACTGTCGATCGGTGTCAACCAGTATCGCGAACTTTCAAGAACACATGTGTGTGTGTGTGTGTGTGTGTGTGTGTGTGTGTGTGGGTGCGTGCGTGCGTGCGTGCGTGTGTGCTTGTGTGTGTGCGTGTGTGTGTGTGCGTGCGTGCGTGCGTGCGTGCGCGCGCGCGCGTGTGTGTGTGTGTGTGTGTGTGTGTGTGTGTTGGAGGTGAGTCGGTGGCGCGTTCACATCATCAGCGCTGACGTTATTTTGACCTTTCCCAACATCTGCAGGTAATGCATATTGGCATGAAATCAGATTGTTTCCCATGACAGGAGGCGCGTGCGCGTGCGTGCGTGCGTGCGCGCGTGCGTGTGCGTGCGTGTGTGTGTGTGTGTGTGTGTGTGTGTGTGTGTGTGTGTGTGTGTGTTGGTGGCATGAAATCAGATTTTTCCCATGACAGTGCGGCACCACTATTTCTTTTGGATGGATCACGTTCTGAGCATTGCTGGCACAGTTCTAGATTTGTGATGCATGCCAATTCTCAACAGGACCATTTCGTGTAATGAGTTTTTCTTTTCTTTATAATCTTATCCTCTCCACCCCTCCCGCCTCCCCAGTGTCTGTAGACAACGTGTGGCTTATGCCGTAAGTCGGGCACTGTTCCAAAGCCCTTCGA
Source organism: Conus canariensis (assembly GCA_033310375.1). Taxonomy (NCBI): domain Eukaryota; kingdom Metazoa; phylum Mollusca; class Gastropoda; order Neogastropoda; family Conidae; genus Conus; species Conus canariensis. Next base: position 29,189,195 of record CM065728.1, read on the forward strand.
TCAGTTAAAAATGTCTTTATAGGACTTCTTAAGATATCTTGTGGGCAGCATTTGTCTGAGTGCTGCTTGGGTTTTTTTTTCTTAAAGCAAGGAAATCAGAAAAAAGTCAAACAGTTCTTGAGTTAGTTTAGAAGATATTTTTTGGTTAACCCTACATACTAAACGAAAGGGGAAGGAGAGAGAGAGAGAGAGAGAGAGAGAGAGAGAGAGAGAGAGAGAGAGAGAGAGAGAGAGATGAGAAATGAATATCAGAACCATGGGTGAGGGGAAAGACAGACAGATAGAGACAGCAAGAGAGAAGGACAGACAGAAATAGAGACATAGACAGACAGAGCGACAGACAGTCAGACCGACAGAGAGTGATATAGTGATAAAGAGAGACATACAGAACCGAACAAAATCCCTTACAAAAGCAGAGAGACAAAGAGACAGACAAGACACACAAAAAGAGACAGAGGCAGGATGACTGAGACACAAAGAAACAGAAAGAGAAAAATATGGAGACTGAGAGAGACAGAGAGACAAAGAGGTAGAGAGACACAGGGAGAGACAGATAGACAGAGAAAAAGAGACACAGAGACAAAAGGAGAAAGAGAGACACAGAGAAAGACACAGTGAAAGACAGGAACAGACACAAAGTGACAGAGAGAGAGAGAGAGAGAGAGAGAGAGAGAGAGAGAGAAGAGAGAGACGAGACAGACAGACAGACAGACAGACAAACAGAGAGATCTTGGGCCAGTTTCAGCTCACAATTGGGCCATTCGCAGCTGCATCAGGTCTAGACAGTTGAAAGTCGAACGACCCTTGGGGCCATAAGGAGATAACAGAGATGCAAAATATGCAGGCATAATCGAGTCTGATCTCCATGATATTATACCCTGAAGAAATGTTAGAGAGCTCGCTGACGCGACTTCCGTTCTCTAATGTTGATACACATGAGTCCCATCTTAGGCTTTGACTGTAAGAAACGAACAAGTCGGGTAACTCTTCCCCCATGATGACATGCGTTCACGCCCATAATTCCAAGCAAATTCTGCCCACGGTATCATTTTCCCTAGCAGAGATGCTGACACAGAGAACAAAGAGCAAACAAAGAGATATCACTCCAAAACGTAGTTCGAAGACTGCTCATAGACCTGACACATGTGCACACCAACAACATCTGGAGGAATAAACAAACACAGTGTTGGACTATCCATTGAAGTTATTGGCGTGTAGATTTTCATCATGGGAGGAAGAGTTGCCCTACTTGTTTGTTATTTACTGTTTACTATGCTATGCCTCATTTAAGATTACACCTTTTAGACCAATCAAACCCGAAGTTACCTGTATTTGTTATTGTTCATATCTCTTTGTTTGACTAGAACCACGATCAAAAAGACTGTGCCAGTCACGAATAAATGTTTATTTGTGTTTATTTATTTCTCCAGTTTTTTGTGTGTGTGTGTGTGGTTTTTTTTTTTT
>CM065728.1:29203158-29205658 GCA_033310375.1 Conus canariensis
TTAATGATCGCACTGAAATCTCTCTCTCTCTCTCTCTCTCTCTCTCTCTCTCTCTCTCTCTCTCTCTCTCTCTCTCTTCTCTCTTTAACTGAGCTACTTAGATACTGTTTACTCGCTGACATACTTTCCTTTCATATGAATTCATATCACAATATTCATCAGACTATTTCAGTTACTGTACAGGGAATCTCAGTCTTTTGTATGTACCTTGGCTAAAATTATTTCTGTGTGACAATACAAACGAACTGTGAACGAACCCCTTAAATTCACCTCGTTTCTAGCTGAAAAACAAAATCTGACTTTTCTTGTAGGTGTTAAATCATTACAAATGGAATTGAGCTTTATCGCGATAATTGGTAACATGAGAGAATGGTCGGACTTCAAAAGTAGTTTCGTTGCCCAAGTGGTTCTTTGTAGACATATTGTAGGATAATGTATTCATTTGATCAGTTTATTTCAGTACACTATGTCTCTCTTCCAATGATTCAATCGGGGAAGGCGAAGGAATGAACTTGAGCGAAATGTGAAAACAGATACAGCACGAAATTGCGCCTACGAACTGTCGCCATTCACAAGAACTCAGGAGAATTTCCATTCATTTGGTAGGAAATGTGAAGAGGAAGATGTAAGTAGTTCAGCGAGGAGGATAGTCAAAACATCTCTCTCTCCTCTCTCTCTCACACACACACACACACACACACACACACACACACACACACACACACACACACACACACACACACACACGCACACATAAAGAAACCCGCGAGCATAAACAGGCATTCAAACATAGATACAAACAAGCAGACATGAATGTAGAATATAGAATACACCACACACACACACAACACACACACACACACAGAGAGAGAGAGAGAGAGAGAGAGAGAGAGAGAGAGAGAGAGAGAGAGAGAGAGAGAGAGAGAGAGAGAGAGAGAGAGAGAAGAAGGATCTCAAAGGACTGAATTGTCGCAAAGTGTGTCTGCAATCTGTTTCAGTTCATACGTTTCGTTGTTGAAACTGTGGTCTTGTCCACTCGCTTTTCAAACGTTCGCAGTTGTTACGCTATAATAAACGTGTTCAATCGTGAAAACTCGAAGAACGTTCACAGACACAATCTCAAGACACTCTTATGTTCCTATTAATCATCACACATAGGCGCGTGAGCGCGCGCGCGCGCGCGGGCGCACACACACACACACACACACACACACACACACACACACACACACACACACACACACACACACGTACACGCACACACGCACGCATGCACGCACGCACGCACAGACACACACGCACGCACAGACACACACACACACACACACACACACTGTATTGGAGAGAGAGAGAGAGAGAGAGAGAGAGAGAGAGAGAGAGAGAGAGAGAGAGAGAGGAGTAAAGGGAATTAATGACTGTTCAGAAACGACTTCTCTGCTTAAACCTCTCAAGGGAAAGCAGCCCTGCAGTCCCCACGTTTCCATTACAGTGTTGCACGCAGCAAACCGACGCTGATTCAGCGTTTGCTGAGGATCTCAAAGGACTAAACACACAGAGCCATGAACTCTGTCGCAAACTGTGTCTGTAATCTCTTTAAGTCTTTACGTTCCGTGGTTAAAATCGCGGGTTCGTTCACTCGCTCTTCCAGATTTAACACTTTTATGTGCTGAAATCAATGTGTCTTATCGTGAAAGGCGAAAGAACGCTGACAACAACAAACTTGAAACACGCTTATGTTCCTATTAATCAACACACAGACACAGACACAGACACAGACACAGAGAGAGAGAGAGAGAGAGAGAGAGAGAGAGAGAGAGAGAGAGAGAGAGAGAGAGAGAGGGGTAATGGGCATTAATGACCGTTCTGAAATGACTTCTCTGCTTAAACCTCTCAAGGGAAAGCAGTGCTGAAGTCAATCGATCTGCATTACAGTGTTACACACAGCAAACCGACGCTGATTCAGCACTCGCTGATGATTTCAAACGGCTGAGCATTGAACCATGAACCTTGTCGCAAAACGTGTCAGTGTGCCTTGTCTCCGTTACAACTATACCCTCTGTCTCTTTTCTTCTTTTTTATTGTTATTCTTCTAACATTACAAGCCACTCTGAAATTTGAATTGAATTACCTGGTAGAAAAAAGTAAAGTAAAAACGTAAAAAAGAAGAAGAAGAAGAAGAAGAAGAAGAACAACAACAACAACAACAAGACAACAACCACAAGAAGAAGAAGAAGAAGAAGAAGAACAAGAACAAGAACAAGAACAAGAACAAGAGCAAGAAAAACAAGCACAAGAAGAACGAGAAGAACATGAAGAAAGTGGAAGAGGAGGATGTGGAGGAGGAGGAGGATGGGGAGGGGGCGCGAAAAACTAGAGCTACAGAAATGGGGGGGGGGGGGGGGGGAGAAACTATATCACTTGAAATACCGCAGCACTGAAAATGAAAGAAAAGGAAAGAAGAAGAGAAGGAACAGGAGGAGGAGGAGGAGGAGGAGGAAGG
>CM065728.1:29210658-29213158 GCA_033310375.1 Conus canariensis
TAATGTTCAGGTATAAGGCAGCGGTACATAACACGATGACGTCTTCAATACATCCACTGTATGACTGCTGTCTGAAAATGGCCTAATATTCAACTCACTTTTTTCTATAAACAGGCCGTGCTCAATAGCACAGGTATGAAGGTTCATTGATGTAGAAACGCATTTTAACATCTTGACAATGCCGAACCCCATCTTTTTAATGTGGGCATTACCTGATTACTTTGAATGTTTAAACATGACAAGAGACTGGAAAGCACAGGGGAAACTTTCGTGCCTGATGTATCATTTCTAATAGACTTTGAAACACAGGGAAAATCTATGTGCCTGATGAATTATTCCTAAAAGACTTTGAAGCACTAGGCCATGATTACTCATAGTCTATCTATCTATCTATCTATCTATCTATCTATAGAAATCTTTGTACACGCACACACAACACACACACACACACACACACACACACACACACACACACACACATATATATATATATATATATATATATATATATACACACAGCAGAGAGAGAGAGAGAGAGAGAGAGAGTAGAAAAAGAGAGAAGGCGTTGAAACATAGCCATGATTACTCTGCTTGAATCGGCTTTTCAACAAAGAACAAGACAAAAATTCAGGTCTATGTTCTTAATATAGTCCCACCGACAGCAAAGTCATATTCAGAGCTGCATGTTAAGAAAAAAAAAGGAGAACAGCGAAAAAAATCAGGCTTGACTAATTATCAATTCCTGATGTCCACTGGATAAATGCGTCCTGGTCGACTAGTTCGTTCAATGTGCATTATCTTTGTGTGATGAAATGAGAAAATGGAAGATTGCTGTTAGAGCAATGACGAACACAGCTGTCCACTCCCGATGAAGTATTGGTTTAGAAAAAAAAATCAATGCCTGCTCTCTCTCTCTCTCTCTCTCTCTCTCTCTCTCTCTCTCTCTCTCTTCTCTCTCTCTCTTGCATCTTTAACCATGCCCAGATCCCTTTCCATGTCTTTCTTACTCCTCACGTTTATTCAGAAGCAAGATCAAAATTTAAGCAAAACTAGTCGAATGGCTTTCCATTATGACTGTGCATAATGCTTTTGAGAACATCAACCCTGTATAGAAAAAAATGAAAAAAAATGTGGGGGAAGATATGCTAAGAGAGAGAGAGAGAGAGAGAGAGAGAGAGAGAGAGAGAGAGAGAGAGAGAGAGAGAGAGAGAGCGTTCTCTGTATCAACATAAAAGATACAAAGGTGATCGAAGCGTCCATTCGGAAGCACTTGTCCATGAAACAAGAGATCTCAGATCTTAGGAATGAATCCTGCACATCGCGGGTTTGGTTTTTATTTCTCTCCCATCAACTGGTCCATGCTAATACCCAAGCGATTAAGATACTTTCAGTGGAAAATCGACGCTGCAGAATAAGCACCAGCCTTCTGAAATTCTTAAGAGACTTGAAACACCAGACCCCTGCGTAGAACACAAATAGCAGGCAGTAATGGATTCGATGATGAAAACTGACCAACACTTTAAAAGATACGCACTGTAGGAACAGCAAGAAATGCACCGATGAAAAAACTTGAGGGATGGATGTGAGAGGACAGGGGTAGAAAGAAAGAAACAAAAGGCTGGATTAACAGTGAATACTTCACCTGATGTTCAACTGATACATTCTTCCTCATCCGCCCAGGTGCATTATCTCTGGTTGTTGAAATAAAATCTGAGAATCGTTGTTAGCACAATGAAGAACACGACATTCCACTCCCAATAACCTGTTGGTCTTGGAACTGAATTGGAGAATACTGTCTGTTTATCTGTCTGTCAGATTTCTGTCTGCCTATCTGTCTGTCTTGCCTGTCTTCTGTCTGTGCCCTCTCTCTCTCTCTCTCTCTCTCTCTCTCTCTCTCTCTCTCTCTCTCTCTCTCGTGTCTTCACCCGTGTCCTATTATTTAGAAGCGGGATCAAATTTCAATCAAAACTGGTCGAATGATCGTCTGTCTTCGTCTGTCTGCTTTCTGTCTGCCCATCTGACTGTCTGTCCATCTGTCTGTCTGTCCATTTGTCTGTCTGTCCATCTGTCTGTCTGTCTATTTGTCTGTCTCTATGTCTTGTTTGGTCTGTCTGTCTGTCTGTCTGTCTGTCTGTCTGTCTGCTCTCTCTCTCTCTCTCTCTCTCTCTCTCTCTCTCTCTCTCTCTCTCTCTCTCTCGTGTCTTCACTAATGTCCCACATCCCTTTCCATGCCTTTCTAACTCCTCGTGTTTATTTAGAAGCAGAATCAAACTTCAATCAAAACTAGCTGAATGATCTTCCATGGTGTGTCCACCATGCTTTTGTGAACATGAAGCCAGCATAGGAAGAAATAAAACGAAAGTGGGGAAGACATGCAAGAGAGAGAGAGAGAGAGAGAGAGAGAGAGAGAGAGAGAGGAGAGAGAGAGAGAGAGAGAGAGAGAGGGAGTGTGTGTGTGTCAGGCACTAATTTCGTCTGGTGTTAGCGTGTCTAGGGGGTG
>CM065728.1:29218158-29223158 GCA_033310375.1 Conus canariensis
GTGTGTGTGTGTGTGTGAGAGAGAGAGAGAGAGAACGAGAGAGAGAGAGAGAGAGACAGACAGACAGACAGACAGACAGACAGACAGACAGAGAGAGAGAGAGAGAGAGAGAGAGAGAGAGAGAGAGAGAGAGAGAGAGAGAGAGAGAGAGACTCTGAAAATATGCTCTCTTGTTTGAACTGACCTCTTTCTGGTTGCCAAGCAGTGGAAGCTACTCTTAGAGAAGAAGAAGAAGAAGAAGAAGAAGAAGAAGAAGAAGAAGAAGAAGAAGAAGAAGAGATAAAATGCAATCAAAAAGAAAAATAAAGCAAAAGTAAATGCAGATGAAGCTTCTGATTCGAGATGTAGCTTCAAATACAAGAAGGGAGAGGCAGGAAGGAGTGACCATTTTCTGCAGACACAATGCTGACAGCCCACGCTATACCAGCACAATACAATAATCATGCAAATCAGCGGACTGTGGTGAAAGCCACTCATGCCATCATGCCAAAGGCCCCCTACCTCCCCTCGCCCTCCCATGTATGATCTCCAACTCCTAGGCTCCACCCCCTTCTTCCCCTCTGCTCACCCCCCCCCCCCCCCCCCCCCTTTCTGCGCTTCCATGGGGTGACTCACAGAATTCAGCTTTTTCTGGCGTTTTTAATATGATGCAAATCAGGCATCGAGTTCGGAAGGTTATCTGCTCTTTGTTAGTTCTTTCCCTATGGATCTGGCACTGCATGAAAGGGTGACGCCCCTTTACGTCAACACGTTCCTTGCTATGCGTCTCCGCAAACACACGCTGAACAGATGGAAGGGAGGTAAGCATGTGCGTGTGTGCTCGTTTGTGTGTTCATCTGTATTTGTCGATGTGTGTTTGTAGTAGAGGATAAGTTTGGGATTGGGAGAACGGATGGGGACGGTGGGAGGGGGGAGGGGTGAGAAGGGTGGTGTTAAGAGCTCGAAGGGAAAGGGACAGTTAGGGATGGTAAACAGTGTCTATATCTTTAGAATTCCCTGTGTCGTTTTGACGTCATTTGTCTTATCACTAACAGGTTGTGCGGCAATGTGATCGTTACAATACTGAGGAAATATCCCGTCTGAGTGAAAACAAACCAACAAGGCGACAAGCAAACAAATACGTGTTGTATAATGCAAAGTAATAAGTACAGAAACGTATATTGTCAGAGAGAGAGAGAGAGAGAGGAGAGAGAGAGAGAGGAGAGAGTGTGTGTGTGTGTGTGTGTGTTGCACGCGCGCGCGCGCGCGCGTGTGTGTGTGTGTGTGTGTGTGTGAAATACTAAAAAATGAACTTTCGTTTGAACTAATTTTTTGTTGGTCGCAAAGCAAGGGAAGCTTCTCTCAGAGGAGGAGAGATAGAGAAGAAGAAGAAGAAGAGGAGGAGGAGGAGGAGGAGGAGGAGGAGAAGGTGGTGGTGGTGGTGGAGAAGAGGAGGAAGAGGAGGAGGAGGGGGAAGGAGAAGGAGAAGGAAAAGGATATAACTAGACGAGAGAAAAAAAAAACCGAAAAAATAAAGGAAATGACGTCTGTTGACTCTGAATAGCTTTAAAAAGGGGAAGCTGTGGCGATCTGTCCCGGAGCACAATACTGACAGCCCACTTCATGTCAACACAATTAAATAATCATGCAAATCAGTGGAGTGTGGTAAAAGCCACTCAAATCATCATGCCAAAGACCCCCTCCCTCCCTCCCACGTACATCTTTCGACGCCCCATCCTTCATTCCCCTCATCCCGTCCATCCCACTCCTGTCCGCGTTTTCATCGGATGACTTACACAATTTGGCTCTTTCTGGCTTTTTTGACGCAATGCAAATCAGGCATCTAGACTGGAAGGTTATCTGCGTTTTGTCAGCTGTTTATCTTTGGATCTGGAGCTCCATGAAAGGATGACGCTCGAGCTCCGTTACATCACCATGTTCCTTGCCGTGCGTCTCTGCAAACACATGCTGAGAAGATGGAGGGGAGATGGTCATGTGTGCGTGTATTTGTCTCTGTGTACGATGGGATTGGGGAAATGCATGTGAGATGGGGGTTGCAGGGTAGGGGGGTTAGGAGGTTGAAGGGGTAAGGGCAGGTTGGCAGGAGGCTTGTAAAAAAAGTGTCTGTATCTATAGACATGTCATGTATATGCCTTATGTCTTCTCACTGGCAGGCTGATCTGAATAACGATCGCTAAAATATAGAGGCAATATTTCATCTGTAGGAAAACAAAAAGACAGACGAGCATGTAATGTAATGTTGTCTAATACAGTAAAGTAACTATTTTGTTGTAGTAGCAGTAGCAGCAGCAGCAGCAGCAGCAACAGCAGCAGTAGCAGCAGCAGCAGCAGCAGTAGCAGCAGCAGCAGCAGCAGCAGCAGCAGAGTAGTAGTAGTAGTAGTAGTAGTAGTGTGTCTGTGTGAAGAAACAGTAAAAAATGCACTCTCATTTGAACTGACTTCTTGCTGGTTGCCAAGCAGTGGAAGCTACTCCCACAGAAAGAGAGAAGAAGAAGAAGAAGAAGGAGGAGGAGGAGGAGGAGGAGGAGAAGAGGAAGAAGAAGAAGAGGAGGAGGAGGAGGAGAAGAGGAGGAGGACACAGGGCAGGAGGAAGATATATAAACAGAAGAATGAAAACAAAACAACAACTACAACGAAAGGAGACACCTTTAACGACTACCACCGTCGAATAACTACAATGACCAACCGCACCACGAAAATCTCTTAAATCCAATGACACCAAAGACTACCGTGAATGAAAGACATGTCCCCAAAAGCTTTCGCTGTGAGGACGTAAAACTCAACTATTTCTGGAAAAAACAAAGCAAAGTAAATGAAGTCTGTTGACTCCAAACTAACATACAGCTTCAAAGCAAAAAAGGGGAAAAGTGGCGATCTCTTCTTAGACACAAGACTGAGAGGCCATTTTATGCCAGCACAATACAATAATCATGCAAATTAGAGGACTTTGGTGAAAGCCATTCATGCCTTCACGCCAAAGATCCCCCTCCCCCTCCCTCCACTCTTCCCTGAACGCCCGCCACCCACAGCCTCCCCCTCCCTGCCCCCCCCCACCCCTCTCTCACCATCCCCCACCTATGCTTCCCTACGGTGACTCACAAAATGCAGTTCTTTCCGGTTTTTTGTTGTTTTTTTTGTCACGATGCAAATCAGACATCGAGTTCGGAAGGTTGTATGCGTACTGTCCGTTATCTCTCTGTGGATCTGTCACTGCATCTAGGGGTGATGCACCGTTACGTCAATACGTTTCTTGGCACGCGTCTCTTCAACGACATGTTAAACGGATGCAGGGAAGATGAGCAGGTGCGTGTGTTTGTATATGTGTTCTGTGTTTGTATCTCTGTTCTTCTGTGTTTGTTGGTGTGTGTCTGTGGAGGATTAGGATGGAGTTGCGGGAACGCATGTCGACGGGAGATAAGCGGAAATGGGATGCTAAGGGGCTGAATGGGGAAGGACAGTCTGGGAGGAGGACGGTCAACAGTGTCTGTATCTTCAGAATATCCCTTTTTGTTTTCATGTGATTTATTTTACTACTGATGGGTTGTATAGAATGGTGAAAATTAGAATACTGAGGAAGTATTAATTTTCATCTATGGGAAAACAAAGAAACGAGCAAATAAAACATGTAATGCAATGTAATGTAATGTAAAGGGTAGGGTATATATATATATATATATATATATATATATATATATATTATATATATATTTGTGTGTGTGTGTGTGTGTGTGTGTGTGTGTGTGTGTGTGTGTGTGTGTGTGTGTGTGTGTGTGTGTAAAAACACTAAAAGATATGAACTCTCGATTGAACTGATTCCCTTTTGATCGCAAAGCAAAGGAAGCTCCTCTCAAAGAGGGAGAGGAGGAGAAGAAGAAGAAGAAGAAGAGGAAAGGGAGATTAACCAAGGAAGAAACACAAATGAAAGCAAATGAAGTCTGTTCACTCAGAAAAAGCTTTAAAAACGAGAAGGAAAAAAGTGGCGATCAGTCCCCAAACACCGACAGCCCACTTTATGCCAGCACAATACAATAAATATGCAAATCATTGGAGTGTGGTGAAAGCCACTCAAGTCGTCCTGCCAAAGACCCCCTCCCTCCCATGTACATCCTTTGACATCCAGCCCCACTCTCTTCATCCCATCCACCCCTCTCGCATCCTCGCGTCCCTGGGGTGACTCATAGAATTCAGCTCTTCTTTTTTTTTTGGTTTGTTTTTGGCTTTTTTGACCTGATGCAAATCAGGCATAGAGTGCAGAAGGTTATCTCCCTTTGTCAGTTCTTTCTCTAAGGATCTGGCACTGCATGAAAGGGTGACGCCCCATCATGTCAACATCTTCCTTGCCGTGCGTCTCAGCAAACACACGCTGAACAGATCGAGGGAAGATGGGCATGTGCGTGTGTTTTCGTGTCTGTGTTCATGGCTGTTTGTCAGTGTGTGTCTGCAGTGGAGGGTGTTAAGATGGCATTGGGGGGAATGGATGTGGCAGGGGGAGGGGGGTTGCAGGGTGGGTAGTCAGGATGCCACAATGGTAAAGGCGGTATGGGAGGAGGAGGATAGATAGTATCTATATCTTTAGAATACCCCATGTCCTTTTTTTTTTACCGTATGTCATGTCATTGACAGGCTGATCAGAATAATGATCGTTAAGAAAACAGACAGACGAGAAAGTAGAGTAATCTGATGTAGTACACTTAAGTGACCATTTTGTAGTCTTGGTGTGTGTGTGTGTGTGTGTGTGTGTGTGTGTGTGTGTGTGTGTGTGTGTGTGTGTGTGTGTGTGTGTGTGTGTGTGTGTGTGTGTGTGTTTTACTGTCTCTCTGTCTGTCTATCTGTCTGTCTGTGTGGAAAAACACTAGAGCATGCAATCTCGTGCAGTCATGTTTGAACTAACTTCTTGCTGGTTGCCAAGCGTGGGAAACTACTCTCAGTAGAGAGACAACGACGACGACGACGACGACGCGACGACGACGACGACGACGACGACGACGACGAAGAAGAAG
>CM065728.1:29233158-29240658 GCA_033310375.1 Conus canariensis
TGTATGACATAGTCGAGTTTGGATTTGAAGATTGTTTTCTGAAATTCAGTCGAATACAGACAATGCTATCCCCTATCCATTTTCCTCGGACACATGGAGTACGGTGGGACAAAGGCTGTTCCCCAACATTTGAATGCATCTACTGCATTAGTAAATGCATGAAAATGTCCCGATGTTTAATCGCAGTTCCTCAAAATCAGAACGTGTCTAAAACCAGTGTCAAGAAAGTCCGCTGATCCGCCAACCTTTCAACAAAGCGTTGACTAATACCTAAGTGCACTGCTTAGTAGGACAAGAACTACAGTTAACTGAAGCTCATGTGTCCGTTGCATTGTTCCTAGCACACTTAAGTTATAACCATGACATTTGTTCTGGAATTGTGTTTTCTGTTAAAATGACAACACCAAAGAATAGCAACGGGATGACGACGACAACAACAACGATCTCGACAAAACAAATACGCTGAAAAAAAAGAGAAAAAAACAACTAATGTCATTCTTGATCACTCAATAAGAACGCGTCCGTATCGACCACTGCTGTTCAATGTCTGTAACCTTTGGGTGTTAAAATAAAATCTGACGATGGTTGTAAAAACAATGACAAACGCAACATTCCACTCGCGATGAACTTTTAGCGTGGAACTAAAATTAATCTCTCTCTCTCTCTCTCTCTTTCTCTCTCTCTCTCCTCTCTCTCTCTCTCTCTCTCTCTCTCTCTCTCTCTCTCTCTCTCTCTCTCTCTCTCTCAATGCATCACATCATTGTCAATCTCTGGTTTTCTTTCGTCTTGTAGCAGTTTAAAGGCAGGATGCAAACTTAATTTAACCAACGCTATTCAACCGACCTTTCACGATCTTTGACAGCCTTTCTTTATCAAGCTGCAGATGTTGAGTGTCAATATTGTACTTCTTTCATTGACCTATTTTGCAATGCAGAATTTCAATCATTTCATTTTTCATTGACCTATTTTGCAATGCAGAATTTCAATCATTTCATTTTCATTGACCTATTTTGCAATGCAGAATTACAATCATTTCATTTTTCATTGACCTATTTTGCAATGCAGAATTTCAATCATTTCATTTTTCATTGCCTTATTTTGCAATGCAGAATTACAAACAATCAGGACAGACAACAAGAGAAGAAAAGATATGAAGACAAAGCATTACCTTACCAACGCAAACAGGGTAGGTGGATGATAAGGGGGCCTGTAAGAAAACGCTTGTGTCTGAAACGAATTATCCCTGATCTTTGGTCCGAATCATTAGAAGAGTCGATTTCTTTAATCAATTGGTTAATCCTAGATATCCAACATCAAATGTAACGGACGGAGAGAGAGAGTACTGCCAAATGTTTACTAAGCTCAGGAAATCATGTCAAAGAGGCGCGGTTACACAACAGCTGGTATCTAGCTTACTTAAACTGTCAAAGCCAGTCATGAAGCAGTTAAATAGTAAGTAAGCGGATGTAGAAACACACACTAACAGAGCACACAAAAAAATCTCTTTGTCGTTTTGAACTCTTGAATTCTCAGCTTGGTTCACACACACACACACACGCGCGCGCACGCACGCACGCACGCACGCACGCACGCACGCACGCACGCACGCACGCACGCACGCACACACCACACACCACACACACACACACACACACGAAAAAAGGCCAATATATGCAGTGAAAAGAAATTGTACTAAAGCCATGTGTGGTCTTGATAGCATCAAATTCCTCAAATTGAAACACTACTGGCATTATACTTGACCATGCATATAGAAGGAAAAATCAATGGTTACGTGTATCTAAATATGCATTGAAAACTATTCTGCACAGAGCTCAGGCAGGACCGGGGTGTGGGGTGGGTAGGCTCCGGATTTTGGGGTGTTGTGTTCAAAGGTGATAGGGAAGTAATTTTCCTTCATTTCTGACAGAAACGTTCACCCCTTTCTGTTTCTGTGAGCCTGTCTGTCTTTTCATGTTTATGGCGAGCGCGTACTTTTCTTCACTCGCCTTGTTTATAACATTCCCACCATCTCACTGTTTGTCAATGACAACTGCCAGACTTCAGATTGCTGTAACTGTGCACCCTTCCTACGGGTATGTTGTCTGGCTGATGTTTGCTTGAGTGTGACTGTAAGCCCTCAGTTCGTTCACACATATTTTTGTTGTTGATGTTGCTGTTGTCGTTGATGACAATGCTGCTGCTGCTGCTGCTGATGATAATGGTGATGATGATGATGATGATGATGATGATGATGATGATGATGATGATGATGATGATGATGATGATGATGATGATGATGATGATGATAAAGAAAGGAAAAGAAAAAAAAAGTTGGAAATAGAAGATTGAGAAGAAAAAACAGCAACAACTGTATAGTACTAATCTATTGATCTGGAAAGTTCTACTTACAGCTAGTACTCACCATACTTCGATAGCCAGACGAACGAATGGTCCAGTGGTGGGCGTTCAGTTGGTGGTTTGTCTGTCGATGTGTGGTCTTTAGGAGGCGCCGTTAGTGTCTGGATGAAAGACTGATGTCTTCTATTCCCTTCTGAGATACCCTGCGGGGGTATTTTGTGGTATTTTGTTGTCTGCTACTGGCCAGTGAAACTCATGCTGAAAAGTCATTACACTGATTTCGGTACTTCAGAATAAAGAGATCTTTGGAGAGAGAGAGAGAGAGAGAGAGAGAGAGAGAGAGAGAGAGAGAGAGAGAGAGAGAGAGAGAGAGAGAGAGACAAACAGATAGACAGACAAACAGACAAACAGACAGAGAGACAAACAGACAGAGAGAGACAGAGACAGACAGAGAGACAAACAAACAGACTGAAGGAGACATAGAGAGAGAAAGAGATGGAGAGACAGACTGCCAGCCAGACAGATGGACAGACAGACTGACAGAGCGGTGAGTGAGAGATACGACAGAAAGTCAGGCAGACAGAGAAAGAGAAAGAGAGAGGCAGAGAGCCAAACAGACAGACAGACAGACGGACGAATGGACGGACAGAGGTATGGACAGAGAGAGAGAGAGAAGAGAGAGAGAGAGAGAGAGAGAGAGAGAGAGAGAGAGAGAGAGAGATGTGGAAACCAAATTAATGACTGTGGGTCTTCTGCAGTCATGTCTCTCAGGAGAGAGTAATCCTAAACTGAATACAACTCCATTACAGTGCGAAAAACAGTACACCCACGCTGATTCTCGGCCTGCGGAACATCTTCAAGGACGGAACACAAAGCCATAAACGCTGATGCGATAAGTGTGTCAGCAGCGTGCTTCATATTCACATGTTTCATCAGTAAAACCATGATGTCATCAACTCCCTCTTCGAGCTTTCGCTGTCTGTGTGCGCTGCAATGACACTGAAACGTGGGAGGTGGAGATCAATCTATACGAACAGTCTCACGTTATTGATGCTTATTTCGCTCAACGTACACAACGAAGAGAAATTCGTCTCTCTCATACCCTGAGAGACATATTAACTAAAAGTCGATGGTGTTATAGAGTTAGATCAAAGTGATATTTAAACGAAGGAGGGGAGGGGAGAGGCAGGGAAAGGGGGGTGGGGGTAAGGGTTGGGGGGGGGGAGAGGTAGGCGTGGGTGGAGGGTGAAGACAAAGGAAGCTGAGTGCCATGTTACTGTACATGCCCTAATGTCTGTGCAATTATTCTTTTTGTCTTTGAATTTGATGACAATTCATTTTTCCCCTCTTTGTGTGTGTGTGTGTGTGTGTGTGTGTGTGTGTGTGTGTGTGCGTGCGTGCGTGCGTGCGTGCGTGCGTGCGTGTGTGTGTGTGTGTGTGTGTGTGTGTGTGTGTGCGTGCGTGCGTAGTGCGTGCGTGTGTGTGTGTGCGTGTGTCTGTGTGTCTGTGTGTCTGTGTGTGCGTGCGAGCGTGCTTGCGCGCGCGCGCGCGCGGTGTGTGTGGTGTGTGTGTGTGTGTGTGTGTGTGTGTGTGTGTGTGTTCTCTGTGTGTGTGTGTGTGTGTGTGTGTGTGTGTGTGTGTGTGTGTGTGTGTGTGTGTGTGTGTGTGTGGTTGTGTGTTTCAATTCAGCAAATTTGGACAAGGATATTCTTTCTGTAATTATGTGAAATTTAGTCTAACACAGGCAACAATTTGCCTTTTCTATTTCTCCTAGGATACAGAATGGGAATAAGCAATAGAATATGTAATATTTCTATTAAGTGACTATAAGCATGAGGTTGGGCCAGTGTTTAACACATGGTTCCTCAAAATCAGTTCATGCCTAAAACCAGAGTCAAGAAAATTTAAAATGAATGTTAACGAACCGCCAAGAAAACGTGGCCAAACGAATCACAAGACACAACACGACGCGTTTCGACCTCATAGGTCTTTCTTCAGGCAAGAAACAAAACAATTGTTACAACGACAAGGATATTCTTTCTGTAATTATGTGAAATTCAGTCTAACACAGGCAACAATTTGCCTTTTCCATTTCTCCTAGGATACAGAGTGGGAATAAGCATGTTCCCCAAATATTTGATAATTCTGTTAAGTGACTATAAGCATGATGATGGGCCAGTGTTTAACACATGGTTCCTCAAAATCAGTTCATGCCTAAAACCAGAGTCAAGAAAATTTAAAATAAATGTTAACGAACCGCCAAGAAAACGTGGCCAAACGAATCACAAGACAAAACACGACGCGTTTCGACCTTATAGGTCTTTCTTCAGGCAAGAAACAAAACAATTATTACAACGAAAATGAACGAGCAATCACTTATCTTCAATCACTCCAACGCAAGGTATGCGTTTTGTCTTATGATTCGTTTGTCCACGTTATTTTGGCGGTTCGCTAACATTTATGTAAGATTTGTTTAGATTCCGCCTGCAGTCATCTCACTTTGCAACCAGAGTCAATAAGTTCTGCTGACATACTAGCCCTTAAACAAAGCATCGAATTGTGCCACAAAGTACACTATTTAGTCGCACACAAACTATGATAATCTTAAACTCTCTTGTTTGCTGCATTGTCCCTGATACACTTAAAGCATGATCTTGAGATATCTATAGGGTCTGCATCTGCTATTAAAATGACAACCCAAAACACGAGAACAACAACGACGACGACCACTACAAAGACGACGACGAGGAAGATGACGACGATTACGGCAAAACCACGCTAAAAAAAAAGGATAATACGATTGTTCAATTGAAAAAAAATCGTCCTTATTTGCCGCTGCTATTCAGTGTCTATAACCTTTGGGTGTTGAAATAAAATTGGAGGATGAGTATGAAAATAATGACCAACGCAACATCTAATCCAGACGGACTTTCAGCATGGAAATTCGATTGATGCTCTCTCTCTCTCTCTCTCTCTCTCTCTCTCTCTCTCTCTCTCTCTCTCTCTCTCTCTCTCTCTCTCTCTCTCTCTCTCATTGCATGACATCATTCTCAGTCTCTGCGTCTCTTTCGTCCCGTCTAAAAGCAGACACAAACGTAACTAAATCAATGCTATTTAAACGATCTTTTCGCGATCTTCAACCTTCCTTTTTTACACTACACAAGCCGAGCGTCAATATTGTACGTCTTTCATCGCCTTGTTTTTCTTTTTTCTTTTTTTTTTTAACTGCAGAGCCACCAACGTTCAATCTGGACAGGCAGATTTACACAAAGGAACTTACGTGCAGACTGAACATTGCCTTATCAACACAAAACGTTTGGTCGGTATTTAGAGGGTCCGACAAAACAGACTTCTGAAACAAGGGATCGCAGATCATAGGTTTGAATCATTAACAGGGTCGATTTTTATCTGTATTGTATCCTCCACCATCAACAGGGCAACCCAGTGGTTAAGGTACCAGGAAGAGAGAAAGGACACTGCCAAAGATTCTCTAGCTTAAGGTAATAGTTCCAAAGAAGCAAGGTTACACCATAATGATGTCTGGCTTACTCAAACTATCAACGCCAGTTACAGAACAATTGAAGAATAAGTGAGCGGATGTAGAAAACCTACTAACAAAGCACCAGAATGATCACATTGTCGTTTTAAGCACTCAAATTCATAGCTTGGATAACACACACACACACACACACACACACACACACAC
Organism: Conus canariensis; assembly: GCA_033310375.1. NCBI lineage: Eukaryota > Metazoa > Mollusca > Gastropoda > Neogastropoda > Conidae > Conus > Conus canariensis. The sequence continues at coordinate 29,239,223 of CM065728.1, forward strand.
ACACACACACACACACACACACACACACACACACACACTACACACACACACGCCCACGCACGCGCACACACACACACACACACACACACACACACACACACACACACACACACACACACACACCACACACACACACACACACATAACAAAAGGCCTACAGATGCAGTGAAATAAAATTGTACTCAAGTTTAGTTCTTGATTACGTCACATTCCCCAGCTTTAAACACCACTGGCGTACACTTGATGATAGATATACACCAGTCGTCGGGTACATTTATTTGTACATTAAAAACATTCTACTCCGAGTTCAGGCAGCGTGGGGTTATTATGCTACGGGCTTTGTGGTGGTGTGTTGGGAGGTGGAGGGGAGGTATCTTTCCTCCGTTTCAAAAAGCTTCCTTTCCTATTCTGTGATCTTTCTTTCTCTCTCTCTCTCTCTCTCTCTCTCTCTCTCTCTCTCTCTCTCTCTCTCCGCTCTCTCTCTCTCTCTCTCTCTCTCACTCTGTGTGTTTAGGACGTGCGTTTTCTTATTTTTGTCATGTCATGTAAGTGTTTAGTTCCCTTCTGTTTTATTCTCACCATTTCAGGGTTTGTTGGGGACAACTACCAGATCTTGAATTGCTCCACTTTGGTTCCTCTCTTTCCAGGATGTAGTCTGGTTGATGCTTGTGTGTTTGACCCCTCTGTACGTAAAGCCTATAACACTAGTGCTCAGGATAGTCCCCCTTGACTGATCTTCAGCCCACTACGTCTGCCTGTGTGCTATTTGTTTGTCGCTTTTTTTCTCGCTTCAGTTTGGATGGCTGGTGCGTTGGAGTCCTGAGGCTGGCGTCTGTTTCCGGCAATCATCCTGACAAGTGGATCTCACTGAGCGCTAGGAGGGTCGTCAGTCAGCCTTCTTCTTCGGCAGCTCCTAGAAGCTGGGATTCTTATATCCGCAGAGACAACCACCACCAATTCCAACTATTCCATATATCCCTTCTCTCCTCTGCTACGTCACATTAGGAGCAGAGCAGGCTCTCTCTCTCTCTCTCTCTCTCTCTCTCTCTCTCTCTCTCTCTCTCGCTCTCTCTCGCTCTGTTGTTGTGTGTGTGTGTGTGTGTGTGTGTGTGTGTGTGTGTGTGTGTGTGTGTGTGTGTGTGTGTGTGTTTTCAGGAGGAGGAGGAGGAGGAGGAGGAGGAGAAGGAGGAGAACAAGAGGATGATTTTTAATTCATGAGGAAAAAAAAATCTTGTGGTATTCATATTTCCTTCAACAAGTACGTTTGTCTTCTTTGTGATTTGAATCGGTCACGCATAATCTGTAGCAGTCATTTTTCGTGGTTATAGTTTTTGGGTCGCGTTATATTTCTAAAGGCGCGTGCGGGCGAGCGCGCGCGCGCACGCGCACGCACGCACGCACGCACGCACGCACGAACGCACGCACGCACACACACC
>CM065728.1:29253158-29255658 GCA_033310375.1 Conus canariensis
GGCACGCACGCACGCACAAACACAGACACAGGACACACACACATACGCACACACACACACACACACACACACACACACACACACACACACACACACACCACACACACACACACACACACACACACACACACACACACACACACACACACACACCACACACACACACACACACACACACACACACACACACACACACACACACACACACACATGGACACGCTCGCACGCACGCACATATGCAGGCACGCACGCTATCGCACGCGCGTGTACACACACACACACACACACACACACACACACACACACACACACACACACACACACACACACACACACACACACACACACACACATTCATAATTCCATCCTTAAAAATAGAGAAAGGTTACCACCTTGGTAAGAATATTTCCATATTTACTGCGGAACTTGTTGCCATTATTATGGCATTAAACTTTCTTCTTGATTTTCGGTTTCCTGCATTTCAAATACTACATTGTGTTGGTTCAAAATCAGTCCTACAAGCTCTAAAAGTTTCGAATACAAGTGTGAGAGCAGAACTCATATCAGAAGTCTACCGCTTATTCATGTTTTGCATTTACGTGGTTCTTATATCGATTTTTGTTGAGTTCCATCACACTGTGGATTATCTGCGAATGAAAGTGTAGACCATTTAGCCAAAAAGGCTGCTATCACTGAAACTGATTTAACAAAGATATGCATTCCTTTATCCTTACATGAGAGTTATAATCTTTTAAAAGACCTATTCTGGAACTCTATTTTAAATAAGCGAAAAGGCACCAGAAACAAAAAGGGGATAATATTTAACAAGATATCAGACAATAAAACAGGTATCAAGAATCTCTACCAAGAGAGGATTTTAAAAAGTTTGATTTTTAGATTGAGGCTTGATGCCTTTAAAACCAAATTCTCTAAACATGTGATCTGTATTTGTGGCCAGCAAATCACTCCGTTCCATCTACTTTTTTGTGCGATAGAATGAAACCCTATTTACCTGCTTGGTTGTTGAACACTGAACCGCCGATGTCAGTCTTTGAAGACGTCATCTCTAACGAATCAAACATTTTTGAAGTTGTTCAAGGACTGATTAAGAGCCCAATTGGACATTTACTTTAACGTCTATGTTATTTTCCCCATCTTGGTGTTAGTTGCTTTTTTAGTGTTTCTTTTAAAGTTTTGGATTCAGATATTTTTTTTTCTTTAATTATTATTATTTATCTTATCTAGGCCTAATTGTATTACACACACCTACGTACGCCCAAAATCGACACTAACCGTTCGCATGCATACACCCAAAAACACCACATGCACACACACACACATAACACTATATACTGTCTAAGATCACTGTTAGGTGGATAGACGTTAAATTAAAGAACGAACACACACACACACACACACACACACACACACACACACACACACCACGCACGCACGCACACACGCACGCACGCACGCACGCACGCACGCACACACACACACAAACACACAAACACACGCACACACACACGCACACCACACACACACACACACACACACACACACACACACAGAGGCGCAAACAATCAAGCACACACCGGTCTGGCAACCAAACATTTCTCAGAACAACTCTTACCATGACAGAGAGAAAAGGTTAGAGGAAATTAGTCTGACTCCTGATAATAAAACTGATATATTTGAGAAAAAAAAGCACAGTCGTATTAAAGAGTATAACCATAAACAGAGACAGTAGCAAACTAAACAAAAAAAATCACAACACACACACACACACAGAGAGAGAGAGAGAGAGAGAGAGAGAGACGCACACATACGCAAGCATAACACACACACACACACACACACATTTTCATCCCTAAGCATCCATATGTACACACGTACATGAATATGTAGAACTCCATACAGTTTAGACATGCACAAGTCTTACTCTCTTACTCATGCACTATTTTTTTTTCATCTAATATCACGATTAGTGGAAAGACGTTAAATAAATCACACACACACACACACACAATTGGGAGAGAGAGAGAGAGAGGCGCACACATGCGCAAGCACACACACACACACACACAGACGAGAGAAAGGTTGCAAAGAAATAAATGCTGAACCAGACTTTCTCAAAAGAAGAAATTTGGGTAGGTAACTGAATAAAGAATAGTTCAAACAAAACAGCAACAACAAGAACCGTTATTACAATAATGGTAATAATTAAAAAAAATAACAGCAGCAACATCAATAATACATTAATAATAACAATAATAATAGTAATGATGACGGTGATACTGATAGTAATAATAATAACCATAATAATATAAGAAAACAATAATAACAAGAATGATAATAGTAATAATAATATAGTGGTAGTATTAATTTAAAAAAAAAATAACAGTAGTCAAATAGTAGTCGTAGTGTAATCAAAGTCATAACAAAACAACAACGACGACAATAACAATGAGAGAAGAAAAGAAAAAACAACAACACAACA
>CM065728.1:29265658-29268158 GCA_033310375.1 Conus canariensis
TCCCCAAAAGACAGAGAGACTCGTCTGGCTTCTCAGGCGAGCAAAGGGAAGGCAATTAGTGGACGCCATGGATTCTGCAGTGCTTCTTCCACTGGGAACTGGTCACGCCACTGTTGTAAGTCATACATGCTCTTTCACTTGGTTTCATGTTTGTTCCAAACGTGTATGTGTATGCACGTTGCAATGGGGACCGGGTCCGGATAGCGTTTGTGTGTTTTTCTTTGTGGGATGAAACGAAATATAGTGGTTAAAATTGACGCGCGGGCGCACACACACACACACACACACACACACACACACACACACACACACACACACACACACACACACATACACACACACGCACGCGCGCGCGCGCGCGCGCGCAGGCACACACACACATGTATATATATATATATATATATACAGAAAGAGAGCGAGAGAGAGAGAGACAGACAGACAGAGAGAGAGAGAGAGACACGGAGAGAGAGACAGAGAGAGAGACAGAGAGAGAGACTCACGCCTACTGGTACTACTGGTCTTTCTATTACAAGGTATTACTACCACTGCTGTTGCTGTCACAAGATCATGCAAGCATGTATCTAAACGATTCGCTGTGGTTCATTTTACTACCGTCCAGACGGTACTTTTGATGCCTATGTCTCTCAAAAAGTCCGGTCAATAGTAAAGATATCTTGACCTTTGTCAAGAGATCAATGTTCTCGTTTCGAAGGAAACTTGCAGAGTCTTGAAAGTCTGGCCTGACTTTCATGCCTGCTGATTTGTTGGAATGTTCATTTGACACTGCTTTATGTGAAAAGAAGATTGGTAGCAGTCTTTATAGTTCCATGCAATTCAGTGCATTGACCTTAAACGAGCTTCGCTAGCTCTAGTGGCCGTTAAGATGAACGTTTTGTGTGGATTAAACGCAGCCCATTTTTTTTCTTAAACCCGCTCGTATGTTCTAAAATGTGAAGAAGCTCCATGGTGCATTCCATGTGGCGTACTTTTCAATACTAAGCATGTGAGACATAAATACTTCGTAGAAGACGTCATGAAAACCTTGGAACTTCTTCTTCTTCTTCTTCTTCTTCTTCTTCTTACCGCACAAACAAACTGTACACCCAAATCCTCCGACTTAGTTGCGTTAAAATCCTTGTCATCTCTGCAAAAGATTTCCTTTGAAAACATTTATGTAAACTGTATTCTTCTACACATGTGTGGCCGTCAAGAACGATTTCGTTTTGGCTGAAGGGACAGCAAAACGTCAAACCATTTTACTTCGAGGTGGAAGGGGGTTGGGAAAGAGAGCGAGGTAACATCTTGTGTGTCATTTGAGAAACAGTGAAAAGGACATTTATTCCTCAAACTTTGACAACACTTCGTCCCAGTCCAGCCAACGTTGCTTTCACTCGTCTCGGCACTCCCTATAGCATTTTCATTATTAAGCCTTCACTCTGAGTGTGGCAGAGACGGGTCTGTCTGCCGGCATGAGGTTTGAACGATTTTCCCGGGGAAGCGGCAGAATGGAATCGGCTCAAGTGGCAGTGTGCTTGAGCGTTGACCGATGAGTCATGTTAACGTTATCGATTGAAGTGGACAGTCCGGGGCTGGGTCGTGTAAAAGGAACTGGTTGTCTGACGATGCCAACAGATCTGGTGAGATAATAAATCTTGTGTTTGGGTCTGCTATATACAGTTGAAAAGAAAGCTGGAGGTTTTTAAGGGAATAAACAGGCATAAGCACATTGGCGACCGATACTCCATATGTATTACAGATTACTGTTTGCAGTGTGTTGAATGTTTATTCAACATTCAATGATGGGTACGTGACAAACATTCAAACAAACACACACAACAAACGGTTGGGGGCGATAGGCAAAGGACAGGGTCAGAAATAACGCACAACGTTACTGCTTTCTTGAGGGACAATCATGCTTTGGGAGTATTCACTATCTGCCCCTGTGACTTATTAGGCTGTAGGTCAGCTGTTGGCTTGAACTGATTCCTAGCGCTGGGTACTTCTGTTCAGACAGACATACGACAGCTGGATGTGTTTGCACCCTTCAGAGGCAAAAGTGGACTCATTCTTGTTCCGCGGCCCTTCAATCACTGTTGTCTTTACAGACATTAGACGGCAAAGCCTGCTAGTCTGGAATCAGAACTGGCACCCAGAGCACCTTCAAAGTGACTCAGAAGCAGTGCAGTGTCTTCCTCGGAGGGTTGCCCCCTGAGCACCTGATATCAAGCACTCCCTGTAGATGTCATGTGAAGCTGCGAATCAGCTCCTGTAACTGTCATGTGAGCTGCGACTGGACGATTTCGGGGGCGTGGGCGATGTCTGGAAGAATGGGAATGAGCAGAAGGTTATCATTTCACAAAGATTACACAGGCAATGAGAGAAGATAATCCTGATGATGGACTCATGACAACGTTAACAGTTGAGGTGCAGACGATTAAAGTGTGTTTCTATAGAGCAGATGAAGCGGTGATGACGCAAATGAACAGAATTATAGACTGAA
>CM065728.1:29278158-29285658 GCA_033310375.1 Conus canariensis
ATGTCACCCCACTTCCGGCCCCGGAAGAAGCCAGTGTCAACTTCCTATAAGTCATTCATCTTCGGCCTGCCGTCAAAGCAAGATAAGTCTTGTGCTCTGTCTCGCCTATACTTGCCTTTGTGTTAACTTTGCTGTGTTTTGTTCTATACTTGATTCAGTTTGGGCTTGCAAATGTGAGGCTCTTGGTGGGAGCGTATTTATCAAAAGATTTGTCTCTTTTACCGGCACTCTCGGGAGCGTATTTATTAAAAGATTTGTCTCTTTTACCGGCACTCCCGCGACTTTGTTACTCGCGATCGTCGGCACCGCTCGCCGGTCGTGTTCCCCCACCATATTGCCGAGCCTCGGGTTCAGCACGCATTTTGTGCTGGTTCCGGCTTGCACTAGACCCTGAGTATTTTTGCCGTGTGAGGCTCTTGGTGGGAGCGTATTTATTAAAAGATTTGTCTCTTTTACCGGCACTCTCGGGAGCGTATTTATTAAAGATTTGTCTCTTTTACCGGCACTCTCGCGACTTTGTTACTCGCGATCGTCGGCACCGCTCGCCGGTCGTGTTCCCCCACCATATTGCCGAGCCTCGGGTTCAGCACGCATTTTGTGCTGGTTCCGCTTATTAAGGTTTAGGGCTCAATAACTATCACACCTGTACTCTTTACCCTTCACAGGTAGAACGTGTTCGAGTAAGGGTGTGTGACACTGATCTGCTTATTAAGATTTAGTGCCCAAGAACTATCACACCTATACACAGTGAGACTCCACGTGTAGAGATTGCTATTAATAGCCATACCAGTCACACGACCGGTGGCGTGTACGGGTAGTTCGAGTTTTCAGTCGATCTCTCGAGCACTTTGCACGACACCACACGGACGATCGAGATTAATTGATTTTCTCGATCGGCCACCTTGTCTCCTCTTTGCGGTCGTGTGTTCCGGGTTTGCTCTATCCACCTGTGCCCAACATGGTGAAGGACACCGCCGGGTCGAGCCACTCCACTGCTCGGAGTTCGCTCAATTTCCCGGAGAACCCGCGGGTCGATTCCATCTCGGAGCAATCCGTTCGCACTGATGAACGTACGGTTCGGGTAGACAGAGACGACTTCTCCGCGGAAGGGACGCGTGATCTTCCTCGTCTACCAAACCGACGGACGCACGACCGCGGCGTCCCAAGGCTGATAGGCAAGCGGCCACCATTTCAAAATGCCTTTCATTTGATCTGCCTGCTAGTCTAAGGGCAAAGCTCCCCTCAAGGTGCTGCCCAGAAAGTCTAATGGCAAGGCTCCCCTCAAGGGGCCCGGCCGAGCAAAGACTAGCCAACGGAATTCGCCCTCCCCCACCCCTTCTCCATCGGCCAGCTTGCCCTCTAGCCTACGGACTCGCTCGGAGACTTCTAACTATCATGCTGAGTCACGCGAATCTCGGCCCCCGGGGCACCTTGCCGAGCCGCGGACCAGCACGGGTGACGGATTTGGGATGGAATCACCATCCGTCACTCGCCTTGATGAGTCACGTATCTCTTTTTTCCCCCCAAATTGATACGTGCACTCATAGCGCTCGGCCCCACCGGGCACAGGTGCAGCCAACACCTGAGCTCGAGGAGCGCTTCGACTCCGGAAGCAGCCTTATGGTCACCCCGACGCACGACCTCGGTGGTGTCCATAATCCTGGGCGTGCGGGCACGCCGCGCCATGGGCCCGGCCGTGCCCATGCACAAGGACGGTCGACCTACCCCGATCGAACGTCACCTTCTTCCCTAGGGGTATTGGACGTTGGGGAACCGACCTTTCGGATCCCCATTTGGGCAACGTCCGCGGTCCCGCTCCTCCGGGGGGAGGATCTACCAGCGGGACCAAGGGTAACCTGACATATTCCTCCAGGGGGAGGAACACGGGACCGCATCCTGACCAATCCGCACTTTCGCGGGTTGGGGGCTCGACTTCCGCATCCTCCTCCATACCATTATGGCCCTCCCAGGCCCATTCCAAGGACGTGTATGGTGCAGTGCACGGACCTGGACGGGGACGACAGGCCACGGCCTCTCAAGCCCCCCCCCACAGTGATTCAGGTTACCCGGGTCCCCGGGGACTTTCTGCCTACAAGAAGAAGAGGGTCTCGTGGCTACGACTCGGCGGACGTCTGACCTACGCATTCGCCCAACGCGCTGGTCAGACCTTGAGTGCGGCCTACCTACCATGGTTTTTCCCCAGGGCCGCCACAGCCCGTTTACCTCCCCGGGGACCGGTGGCTCTATGCCCCCGAGAGAGACCAGTGGCTTAACGCCAACACCCAGCACGACCAGCTACATGGTCGAATGTGGCACCCGGCCTCACTTACCTGGGTCGACCTTGGTCTCCCTCCTCGGGCGCTGTCCTATCGGCAGGACGATGTCCCGGCCGCCGATTATAGGGCCACCGGGGACACACTACAGGCACCCCTCGACTTACCTCCTGAAGACGGGTGCTATGAACCCTCTCAGGACCAGTACCTCCCTGAGGCGGACGATGACGAGGAGCTAGCCCCCACCTCATTGTACGATGTCCGCACGATAGAACGGTGGCGACCAGACCTCGTTAGGAGGGAGGCCGCACCCGCTGACGAATTTCTCTCCCTCTCCCCCGGCCCAGAGATCTAGACCAATCTACCCAAGAACCCCTCAGTCGCCTCCTTGTTTACGGACAATCCCGTGACCAGGGAGATGGGCATTTCCCAGTCGGACCGTCGGTTGATCCCCCACCTGCCCCCCCCTACTTCCGGCGCCATCTCCTTTAAGAACCTAAAGGAATGGGTCCGAGTAGCCAGGATGGGCATCCTCCACACCACGGCGGGACACACCTACTTGGACATGCCCCTTCAGCGAGCGGAGGCTCTATGGCCGGAGGACGATGGTGCCATCCCAGTACCGGGGGACCCGGGCTCTGAGGCGCACCAAGAGCCTGACCCTCGCTTGTTCAACGATCCTTTCATGCGACACCTAGTTAACAGGATTTCGCATCACCTTTCGGCTGCGGCGGACAGCGCAGCCAGAAGCCACTTCAACTGCTTGTTGGTCGCGAGAGAGGCCGTGCTGGCGCGGACCTCTCTCTCCCCGACGCTTAAGGCAGCCCTGCGATGCATCCCGGGCCAGGTCCAGTCGCTCTTTGGCGACTACTCGGCTGACGTCATAGCACAAGCAGTTGAGGAACGCAAGCAGGCTGTGTCCTTTGCGCCCAGGCCACCGCCACGCCCTGCTAGACCCCCACTTCGTTCCTTCCCCAGGCACAGACCCTATCCCAGACAATCGCCTTCCCGCACCGCACGGCCCGCCAAGCGACCTAATCTTCTCCCAAGGCCTAAGCCAAAACCCCATCAGCAAAATTTTCGGTTAGGCCAACAGTCACGCTCCCGGAGCTGACTAGGGAGACAGCCCGAGGGGGACTTAGATCAGGTAGCACCCCCCCTCGCCCTATCCCCCACCCACCAGCCCAGACCCTCGCCCCCCCTGGCGGGCAGCCTCTCCCGGCATGCCCACCAGTGGAGACGCATACGCCTCACCCCTGGATAGTGGCGGTGCTACAGGAAGGGTTTCGCCGTCCTTGGGCCCACGAGCGTCCCCCCCCTCATGCTATCTCCCCCTCCCTCCCCCAACGAACCCTCCCCCGCCAAAGCAGAAGCTCTTCGCACGGAAGTCCAAGACCTCCTCAAAAGAGGGGCCATCTCGGAGATTTCCCACCCAAACCCCGGCTTCTACTCTTTGTGATCCCAAAAGCCTCGGGAGGATGGAGGCCCATTCTAGATATTTCGCCCCTCAACAAGTTCCTCAGGCCCACCAAGTTCAAGATGGAGACCCCCACCCAGATCCGAGACTCCATCCATCATCGCGACTGGGCCACATCCGTAGACCTGAAGGACGCCTATTTTTCAGATCCTGATTCACCCGGCCCACAGACGATTCCTACGGTTCGTCTGGCAGACCCCGGAGAGGCCTGCACGCATAGTGGACCTCATCTCCTGCCTGTCACAGGCACCCCACACCTCGGCCAGAACCCTGTCCTCCCTCCTAGGAATGATGGAGTCCCTGTCTCCCCTCATTCCCCTGCGGCGGGTCCCCAAACGCCAACTTCAGAGGGAGTTCCGCCGACGTTTGTCACAGACCTCCGACCGCTGGGACCAGGTCATTCCCCTCGGACACTGGTTCATTTCGGCGACGGAGGAGCGGCTCACTCCAGCCACTCTCTCCACCGGGGTCCCCATCTCCCTCCCAACCCAACCCAACCACTGGAACTTTATACAGACGCCTCCAACTTGGGCTGGGGGGCCCACGTGGAGGACAGTCACGCCTCGGGGAGTGGGAGCTGGAAGCGGTCAGGCTAGCCCTTCTCCAACTCCAGCACAAGGTCGCGCACCGACTTGTTCTCCTCCTCACGGACAATACGTCGGTAGCTTGCTATGTCAACAAAGGGGGAGAGGCCCGCTCCATAGGCCTCTCCCTCAGAACAGAGGCCCTCCTTCGCTGGTGTCGCGCAACCATTGGTTTGTGCCCATGATCGACCTGTTTGCCACCAGCTTCAACCATCACCTGCCCCTGTACGTCTCTCCCGTTCCAGATCCCCAGGCGGATGCAGTCGACGCACTATCCCTCCCCGGGACGGGCCTACTGGCGTATGCCTTTCCCCCCTTCCCCATCCTACACAAGGTGATCAGGAAGGCAAGGCTGGAAAGACCCAGGCTGATCCTCGTAACGCCATGGTGGCCGACCCAGTCTTGGTTCCCGGACCCCAAGTCCCTCACCCACGTTCCCCCCCCTCCGGCTCAGCCCTCGCTGGGACATGCTGAGACAACCCCGGTCAGGTCTTCCTCACTCCAATCCCAAGATGCTTCGCCTACACGCGTGGCTTCTATGCCAGCCCAACTGCGAACATCTGCATCTACCCCCCACTCGGAGAGACCCCAGTCCGTCCTAGACACACTAGCCGGGGCAGGGGCCTCTCAGGGATTACGGGACTTCGCCTCGGCATCTCGCAGAGCCAGCACCGAATCCCTCTACAACTACCGTTGGGAGAGATGGATAACCTGGTGCTCAGATAACTCTGTTCCCCATTACTGCCCCTCCAACATCCAAATAGGAAATTTCCTCTCCCACCTATCCTCTTCCCTTAAGCTGTCGGCTGGCTCCATTCGGGGCTACAGATCAGCTATCTGCACTACCATTCGTCAACTGGGGGGCCCTTCTTTTGACAATGACTTTCTCCTCAGAGAGGTGTCTAGAGGAGTTGCTCTACGGGAAGCTCAGTCCCCTAGGCGCATTCCCCTCTGGGACCTTTTTACGGTCCTCGATGCCCTCAGAAAAACCCCTTTTGAACCCATTGCTTCTATTCCTTTTGACCTCCTCTCCTTTAAGACCACCTTTCTCCTCGCCCTGGCCTCGGCCAGAAGACGAAGTGAGATTCACGCCCTCAGCGGTGACCCCACAGATATCGCCTTCCACAGGGACGGCTCAGTCTCTCTCAAGTTCCTTCCGGAGTTCTGACATCTTGGGAAAGGGAGAAAAAGATGGAGACATGGACCTTTGCCCCTCCAGGTGTCTCAGGTACTACTGGGAACGCACACGCCCCAGGCGCTCCTCCCAGAGACGACTCCTTATCTCCCTCAACCCCAACAATACTAGAGATATCTCGGCGGGAACTATCTCCAGGTGGCTCTCCAAGACGGTGAGATCTACCTACGCTCAGGCGTACAAGGATCTCCCTGTCCTATCACCCAGGGCCCACGAGGTCAGAGCACTGGCCACTTCCACAGCGTTCCAGTACTCTGTCCCCGTGCGCCACCTGCTGGAGGCAGCCTACTGGCGTTCGGAAAATCCCTTCATTAATTTTTACCTGAGGGATATCCGCATGACCAGAGCTGATGGGTCTAAGGGGATTTCCTTTGTGGCGGCCAATGCAGCCATATCGGTCAACCCCAAGAACCACTAGGGCGCTCGCCCTCCTCCGATTCCTTTAAATTCTGCTATGGTCTGACATGGTAAAGTATATGACGCCAAAATGGGGAGTTTGTGTTATACTCCCTGTTTGGCTAGTATACTTACCATGTCAGACTCTAATTCCCTCCCTACCTTCCCCTCTGGCGCCAAGGTTCTCGGGGTCACCATACACCAGGCCTCGCTGAATGACTTATAGGAAGTTGACACTGGCTTCTTCCGGGGCCGGAAGTGGGGTGACATCACGTGACTGTCTTATGACTGCATTGGCCACGGAAAAAATTCGGCCTGACAGAGCTGGCTAACTGCCGTTGAATGCTATGGTCTGACATGGTAAGTATACTAGCCAAACAGGGAGTATAACACAAACTCCCCATTTTAGTGGCAAATGGGACACTAGGAAAGGAAATACTGAACAAGCAGTGAGTAGGGTTTGAAGAATGAAAATATTTGTCTCTGTCTGTCTCCCTCTATCTCTGTGTCTGTGTCTGTCTCTGTCTCAGTCTGTCTGTCTGTCTGTCCGTCCGTCTGTCTGTCTGTCTGTCTGTCTGTCTGTCTCTCTCTCTCTCTCTCCCTCTCTCTCTCTCTGTTTGTCTGCCTAACTGTCCGTCTGTCTGTCTCTCTTTCTCTCTCTGCCTGTCTGTCTCTGTCTCTGTCCCTGTCCCTGTCTCTGTCTGTCTGTCTGTCTGTCTGTCTGTCTGTCTGTCTGTCTGTCTCTCTCTCTCTCTCTCTCTCTCTCTCTCTCTCTCTCTCTTTTATTCTGTTTATTTTTTGCTTCTCTTTCTTCGAGAAAATAAACAGGTCACAAATAAAATGTTGCAAGCGAGACAGATATTAGTATTATCGAGTATAACGAGCAGTCAGTTTTGTTATTATGTCATGCATTTTCGAATATTTCAATTACCTCGATTGTGTTTTGCTAATTTCATTACGTTTTTACTGATGGTAACTATTGAAAAAAATTGTTGTGATTATGCACTGTTAAATTTCTGACCAAATGAATGAATGACTACCTGATTAATTCGCTAAAGACTACTACGTGAGGTACTGGCTAGGTCAAGTCTACTTTTAGACAGAAATAGTTCTGTGATTTATATTGAAATGTAAACGTAGTAGATCTTGCTTTGCTTCACTAAATACTGGTTTGTCTTGTATGAATAACTTCATTTAAAAAATGCAAAGACCTCAGTCACAGTTTCTAACTAAATTGCTAAGTGATGCTTCATTAGCTGTTCAAACACTGATCAGTTGACTGACTTTTCATTTAACCTTGATATACTGATTGATGTTCTGACTGAGAGAGGGTCTGACTATCAAACTGATCGGCTGATTGACCTCAAAACAACGCACGGATGTCTTCCTTCCATTATTCGACCAGTGAACAGTGCAAAGCCGATCTCAAATCCGTGCTTTCGCAATACATGTGATAAACAAAGAGAATGACTCCTTCAAGGAATGAACTAACAATGAATAAAAGAAATGGGGAAAAATCGCCAATGAACAGGCAGACAGACTCTCCAAGGCGGGCAGCCAACAAGACCAAATAGC
>CM065728.1:29290658-29293158 GCA_033310375.1 Conus canariensis
ATCATTATGTTAGTGCCAGTCATTCTCTTGACAGGCGAGCGTGCATTTATGCCATTTCACTTTCAAAATCAACATGAAACAAATGACCATGCTGCATGCGATGAGAATGAAGAGCGTACTGTTGATCCACTCTTATTCATATTCTACTGGTATTCAAAGTGCAGATCGATTCTCTCCTCAAAGTTTCTTTTTTCGCCTTCAAGTGTTTTTCCCCCTTTAAATTCACAACCATCTCCTGAGATACAGCAATTATATCTGCTCTTACTGCTTTCATGCCAGTTGTCAGCCATTTAGTCATCAAAGAGAACCATTATCTTTGTTATGCAGACATAAGGGGAGTCATACCGAAACAATGGTAAACACGTGTGTGTGTGTGTGTGTGTGTGTGTGTGTGTGTGTGTGTGTGTGTGTGTGTGTGTGTGTGTGTGTGTTTGAGAGAGAGAGAGAGAGAGAGAGAGAGAGAGACAGAGAGAGAGAGAGACAGACCATGTGGTCCATAACGACAAGGCGAAATGCAGTAATGAACATCTAGTCGAAGGTGAACTTTGTATATCAGGAAAGAAAATCGCTTAAAGCTGTCTCTAAATCAGCATTTTTTTTTAATTTAAATTTTTCATGCAGATACATGACATTTACATACATATACATAAATTAGAAAGAAAAAAAAAACAACCACCATACATACATACATATACAGATCACCAGATGAGAGTTTAAGATAGTACAACATGAGTCCAATTACATAATATAAGACGGGTGTAGATACATTAATGAACATATTCAAACCTTTTATGAATTTTTTCACACACACACACACACACACACGCGCGCGCGCGCGCGCGCGCGCGCGCGCGAATCTGTACGCATCTGCACAAATATTTGGGATTGTTAAGTCTAAAAGGGAAAGTGAACCACAAAGACTTCAAAAGAAAAAGGTTAACCTATAATATAGTAGCATTGTATGATATATTATGACAGAAGCATAACTAGCCATAATCATTACACAAAATACACGAACATTTAGACATGGGAAAATAATGGTTTGTATGTCAGCCACTTTTCAAAAAAAGTATTATGCATTATGTTGCTCGATTTTATATCTATAGTTCAATTTTTTTCAAAAAACATGTTGTTTGTGGAAGGTTTCCTTCTAATTTGCATGTGTATACGTAATGTTTTGCTAGTAATATAATGAAATATAAAATATCATCAATATTGATAGTCACATCGAAGCCCAATAATATTAAGGATGCCGTTAATTTCATATTCTCTGCGTTGACACATTTTTCTTTAATTAAACCAGCAAGAGAATTCCAAAACTGTTGAACATAAACACATTTCCAAAGCATATGGTCAATACTATCTTTATATAAACCACAAAAACTACATTTATCATTATCAGCCACTCCCATTTCTTTTAAGATAACATTAGTACCTAGACACCTATGCAATATTCTCAGCTGAAACCATTTCAACTTTATGTCTTTAACTTTATGTACGTTCAAGAAGCATAATTTCCAGTTATGACGAACCGACATTTTCTGATCCCATTTGTCACAACATTTTGCTCGTAAATTATTATCAATCATAATATCATAGTATAATCTAGAGCCTTTATGGATGGCGAACAATTTCTTAAATGAGAGTGTTAAGTTAATACATTTATTGTTCTCAACAACAATATTAGATTTTCTTATGTAGTCAGTTATAGCTGACCTATAGACCTAAATCAGCATTTTATTTTCAGACATAAGGCGTCATACAATGTAGTGCTCAC
Source organism: Conus canariensis (assembly GCA_033310375.1). NCBI lineage: Eukaryota > Metazoa > Mollusca > Gastropoda > Neogastropoda > Conidae > Conus > Conus canariensis. The sequence continues at coordinate 29,292,436 of CM065728.1, forward strand.
CACAAGTTCATCTTTACGATTGTGACGAAATGATCGTACTCTAATGTGGTTGGAAAATAATAAGATAAAGACCATGTTTGTTTGTTTGTTTTTTCTCAAAGAGATGTGCATAGTGCATTCAGTCTGTTTGCTATTACATTGTTTACAGTAAAGCATGGCAAGACACTTAATTGTCCACAACATCATGCAGACCAGACAAAGAGAAAACGCACTAATTCTTCAGTATGGTTTCCAATACATTGTCTTTAATATGGGGTAGTCTTGTATCCCAGTATAAGGGATACCATTCAAACAATTCCAATCGCTGTCGTTTTCTTTTCCTTCGAGGAGCAGAATCCTCCAATACAGAGTCGCCAGTATTCAGTATTCTTCAACCTGCCACGTACGAATAGAACCTTCCCTTTCTGTTAGAAGCCACCGAAAAAGACTGACATGTTGGGAAGTCTTGTCATAACGAAGACGACGCGTTCGTTGGCATTCTATGTGACCTTCGATATCCATTTACATTGGTCATCCCCTTCACAGCGTCTTCATGAACAGTCCAACTTTCTCGCCGTCCTCTCGGAGGTGCAGTTCCATGAAAAGCGTATTGTTGCGCCCGCCCTTCCCTTCTAAATCATGTCAGTATGTCCTCCAGTCGGTCAAAGATCTCTTCACTACCTTCATTGCAGAATCAAGTTGCAAGCACCTCGTTGCATCTTATTCTCCATCTTTCGATCGTCT
>CM065728.1:29303158-29305658 GCA_033310375.1 Conus canariensis
TGGGCCTTGCATCCTGCTGGTCAAGTGATCTTAGGGTTGTAGCATAAGGGAGTTCCAAAGTACCATTTGGTGCCAAAACAAGCGTGCAACGCAGCGTTTCCCGTACTGCTTCTGACACACTTGCTTTTTTTGTAAGAAGTAGAGCTGTTACGGTCGTGAACGCATTCCATTTTTAGCTCGCCACACTTCCCCGCTCCTCTTTCATATATTCACGCTCATATTCCGATTGTTGACTAGGTAATATTGGTTTTTGATTGTGTGTGTGTGTGTGTGTGTGTGTGTGTGTGTGTGTGTGTGTGTGTGTATGTGTGTGTGTGTGTGTGTGTGTGTGTGTGTGTGTGTGTGTGTGTGTGTGTGTGTGTGTGTGTGTGTGTTTTGCGTGTTTAGTATTCGTTGTGCAGAATGTCTAAAGAAGGCACATTTGTCAAAAAAATGTACGTGTCTGTTCTATATTGTGTATTGAATAAGTACCTTGTGTTGTCTGTTTGTGTGTGTCGTGGCCTCATTTCAAGATTTCCTTTGGTCTGACAAAATGCATTTCTTGCATTTCGGATGATGAGCCAATGCACAGTGCTGCTGGTAGACTGCTGACTACGTCTGGCCTGACGATCAGATCACAGACAACAGCACATAATAACGAGTCTGTTTCTGCTGTGTTCTATTCTCACTTTACCTGTAGGTGCAAAATTGGAAACTGAATAAACTAGGCACTGAAAACGAAAAAGACGGTTGTCGTTGAGGACTGGAGATTGAATGAAACAGACACTGAAGATCTCACTGAGAGAAGTGTGAACGAAACAGAGGATAAAGACTAAAAGGACGGGTGTCATTTAGGTCTATGTTCTGTTTCAGTCGAAGAATCGTTCGTGCAGTGTAGTACACGAACGGGTGACGTTTTCCCTGGGTATTTCATCGTGTGCCATACTCTAACTTCTTTTTCCAATAATCATTGTAGGCCTTTTTGGAACAGACAATTTCACCAGGAAACAGTGTAAGGTGACAAAGATCTAAGAACGAATGACCAGAAATGAAGAATTATATTAGACGTGTCATGCGGGTCTGTCTGGTTTCGTCTAGTATCTATGTTTAAGCGAGGTACTTAAACCCGTCTACCTACAACACATGTAGGAAGGAGCTAAAAAAAAAAAAGCTTGACAGCACAAAGTGTTCAGGTGTTCCTGCTTGCGTGAGTTTTTGAGTCATGTGAAATTAAGCACTTGCCAAAAAGCGCGAGTCTAGAGTCGTCTAAAAAAAAAAAACGATTTCTTTACAAAGAAATCGTTGAATTCTTATTGTGTTAAAGTTTGTTAAATGACACACAAGGGTCAATGTGTGGCACGTTGTGTACAGTGATAAAACTTTCACAAGGTATAGAATAGGGTTTGCCCAGTGACGCAGCACTTTGTCTGCACTACATCGTATCACGAACTACATAATGATCATGTCTGCACCGCCCCAGAAGACGATGAAATGAACACCACCAACAACAACGAAAGAACACAACTTCAACGACTACCACCGTTGAATAACAGCAATGACCAACTGCACCACGAACCTCCTAAACCAATGGCACCAAAGACTACCGTGAAGGAACAACATGTCCCTCAAAGCTTTCGCTATGAGGACGTAAAACTCAAGCATTAACACACACACACACACACACACACACACACACACACACACACACACACACACACACACACACACACAGAGAGAGAGAGAGAGAGAGAGAGAGAGAGAGAGAGAGAGAGAGAGAGAGAGAGCACCTGTCTGAAATACTTGATTGCATCTTTCCATGGCCAGTTTCTTGGTGTTGCTTCAAGATTCAGTATTCCTCAATAGCCAAAGAAAAGGAAGGGAATTGGTTCGGAAACTGTTCATCGAGGAGTACAAAGTGAGTAAAGCAAGGTTACTAACCATGCTGCAGGACTCCGAAGACAAAGTGTGAGATCAGTCGGTTTAAGCTAAACACTGGCAGACAATGGGAAGCTCGGGAGACTGTGCTGTAAGCCTCTCCCTACAGTTTCTTCCTACTTCGGTTTTGCATTGCTCCAACACACAGACAACAATTGTTTTCCTAAGAAGTGTTTAACGTAACTTCGTAGCACTTTGAATAAATGAATATGCTGTTTTGTAATGAGAGAATAATATCAGTAATAGAAGTTTCTACTGCTGTTCTCTCCTCGTTTCTTGTGTTGGATAGATATGCAGTAAATCACAGCTGCTCATTTCGCCCCACGCCATTTATGTGATGTTGTCGCACCTGTTACATCATTTTACTGGACAGCGATGTAGGAGGCAGTAGACACTGGGCATTCATGCTTTCAGTGCTTCAGCTCAGGCTTTGTGGTTGTGCTTTTGAGGCTTTTGGAGCCCTTGGGTGTCCCTGTTTGCCTGACTGCCTGGCCACCCGATTGAATACCTCACTGCTCGGCCTGACTGCCTGGCCACCCGATTGAATACCTCACTGCTCGGCCTGACTGCCTGGCCACCCGATTGA
>CM065728.1:29315658-29320658 GCA_033310375.1 Conus canariensis
GAGAGAGAAGAGAGGAGAGAGAGAGGAGAGAAGAGAGAGAGAGAGAGAGAGAGAGAGAGAGAGAGAGAGAGAGAGAATGCAACGCAGAGAACCATTCAGCACAAAGTTCAACAAAGCCTCCAAAACTAAATATCAGTTTAGCCACCTACGGATTCCAAGTCGTCCACCTACAGCAAACAGCAGGCCGATGAGTTTTGAGGTACATTGTTCAATCCCTTGTCTGCTTGACTGAGCAGTGTTGTTCCAAGTCAAACACCAGCCCCCTCCTCCACACCAACCACCACCGCCTCCTGCATCGCCATCCCATCCCCGTTCCCTATGCCCCCATTCCTTTCTGAAGGCCTTGTCGCCTAGAGAGAGAGAGAGAGAGAGAGAGAGAGAGAGAGAGAGAGAGAGAGAGAGAGAGAGAGAGACAGACAGACAGACAGACAGACAGACAGACAGAGACAAGACAAAGACAGAGACAGAGAGAGAGACAGACAGACAAAGACAGAGACAGAGAGACAGAGAGAGATATTCTTCAGCGAGTCGATAGAAGAGTGCAATGGTGCCCCTCCAAAAACAAACTACCTATTCTTTAGTTCTGTCAGTCGATACTTGGTGATATGATGCATGAGCACACACACACACACACACACACACACACACACACACACACACACACACACACACACACACACACACACACACACACAACACACACACACACACACACCACACACAAGCGCGCGCGCACGCACATAATTTCCTAGAAGCAGGTAAAAAAAAAAAAAGAGGTAAGCGAAGAAGCAGACCTCTCTATGCTGAACCCAAGCTACCAGTGACCCCATCCTTCATATCAGGATGTTATCTTTAAACAGCGGCAGTCTGGACGTCTGTTTATAGCATCACGTTCATTGATTGCCGGTGTTTGTCTATCCTTTAACGACTCCAGCTATCGGGTTACCGTGCCTGAACGTCTGTTCATGGACCCAGTGGATTTGATTTCTGTCGTTTAGCTGCCAGTTTTGCTCTCGTGCCACTTAGTCTAGAGAAGCAGCTTCTTTCTCCGAGAAAGGGGTGAAATGGGGGAGGGGGGGGGGGGGGGGACACAGGGAAAATAGTACAGTCATACTCAGATGGATGTTTCCATGTGGTGGTGATGAGATGCAGTTTTATGTGATTCTGTGCACACTCCCTCATGTACATACAATCATGCTCTTTCGAATTAGCTCTCTCTCTCTCTCTCTCTCTCTCTCTCTCTCTCTCTCCCACACACACACACACATACACACACACACGCACGCACGCACGCAACACACACACACACACACACACACACACACACACACATCACACCCCACACCACACACACACACCACATGTGTCCAACTTTCATGAACAAAGGTATCCCCACAGACACAGACAAAATTCTCTCTCATCATAAATCCATGCAATATCATCAGATCTTTTAGGCAACCAAGAATGCACACACACACACACACACACACACACACACACACACACACACACACACACACACATACACACACACTCACACACACGCATACACACTCGCACGCACGCACGCACGCACGCACGCACGCACGCACGCACGCACGCACCACACACAACTCACACACACACACCCCACACACACCACACAAGTGAAGCTTACCAATGGACTCCTGTTTGTTGAAAGTCGCTCAGCAGAGGCCGAACTATCGCCGTGAAATTTCAAAATTAAAAAGCAGCTGTTTGGACGACCGTTTATTTCATCAATGTAATGGAATGTCGGTATGCATTTACCCTTGGTGAATCCAATTCACGGTAGAATCTCTGTTGGACACCCACACACACACACACACACACACACACACACACACACACACACACATACACACCACACACACACACGAGCGCGCGCGCGCCACGCACGCACGCACACAGGCACGCACACACACACACACACAACACTCGCAAGCATGCATGCATGCACGCGGACACACACACACACACACACACACACACACAACACCACACACCACACACACACACACACACACGCACACACTTGCTCACTTCACTAACCTCCGTAATGAAATAAATAAGTAAGTAAATAGATAAATACATACATGCATACAAGCATAAATAAGTAGACCAAAACAAAAATTAAACAAACAAACAAATAAAAACAGTCATTGATGAGTTATTACACAACTACAGGTGCATATATAAAATGTGTCTGTCCATGTAACGTGTTGGCATTAGTTCACTTTGTGTACATGTGTATGTGGGGGTGGGAGGGGGTGTCGGAGAGAAGAGAGAGAGAGAGAGAGAGAGAGAGAGAGAGAGAGAAAAGGAGAGAGAGAGAGAGAGAGAGAGAGAGAGAGGAGAGAGAGAAATGTTTAGACAGACAGAAACTGACAGCGACAGCAAAGAGCAATGTAAATAAGTGGACACGAAAATACATTTCATTTCAACTTGAGTTTGAACTCGTTTCTCATTTTATCTAAATTCGGTATCCTTCACTTTCGTTTAATTTCGCTTGGTTCATTTATTTATTTATTCTCTTTTTTGTTTTGGTGCGGGGGAGGAGGAGGTACTTTTATATCATATTATTTCACCTAATTTTGTTTCAATTTAGTTCATTTTATTTACGTTTCAGTAAAGCGTCTGTGTGGTGATCAGGAGTAATCATTGAAAATTCACATTCCAGAATTACTATTTGGCGACGCACCAGGAAACGGCATTGGTTTTTATTTTTGAAAACAAGTTTTCAGAAGCTTCGCCACTAGAGCAGTGCACTTTTACGTCGGTTTGTGAACACGCACACACACACACACACACACACACACACACACACACACACACACACACACACACACACACACAGATACACACACGCACGCACGCACGCACTCACGCACGCACGCGCACACACACAAAGGGTAGAGTCAAAGAAAACAATGTCGGGGCAGTCTGAGAAAAGACGGGGGCGGGGGGAGAGACCAAAATTCAGACAGAAAAAAAATGAAAAGAAAAGTCGAAGAGTATAAAAGAAAAAAACTCAAAGCTGAACAGACGGAAAAGGATAATCAGGTTTGAAAAAAAGGGGGGGAAGTGAACACAGAGAGAGAGAGAGAGAGAGAGAGAGAGAGAGAGAGAGAGAGAGAGAGAGAGAGAGAGAGAGAGAGAAAGAAAATAATGTTTGATGAAGGAATAAATGAATGAATGAATGACTGGGTAATCAAATGGAAAGGAAAGGAGGTAAGAAAATAACACGTGACAAGGGGGTAAGAAAAAGACAGACACAGGAGAGAATTAAAATAAACAAAAGAAAGACAAATACAGAAAACATTTCGACTAATAAATAAGTAAACAAATCGACAGGTGAATAATTCAATACACAAGTAAATAATAGATAAATGAATAAATAAACAGAGAGAGAGAGAGAGAGAGAGAGAGAGAGAGAGAGAGAGGGTGGGGGGGTGCATGGGGGAGGGTAATAGGGTTTAATACAAGACGAACATTGACGACTTCCTATTCTCTTCTTCCCCAAACTTCTGTTTTTGTATATACACTCCCTCCCGTCCTTCCCTTCTCTCTCCGTCTGTCTGCGTGTCTGTCTGTCTGTCTGTCTGTCAGTCTGTCAGTCTGCCTGCCTGTCTGTCTGTCTGTCTGTCTGTCTGTCTGTCCTGTCTCTCTCTCTCTCTCTCTCTCTCTCTCTCTCTCTCTCTCTCTCCATACTTAGAGCAGGCACAGCAAAGATACAGTCATTTATATTTCCTGCTTTCCTGTCACGAAGGTTGGGTCGCTTTGCCAACGAAAAATGTGAATATAATTGCTAGACTCTCGGGAACAACGTTCATCCCATAATAACAAACTCTGACATGATGAGAATACAAAGATTAATATTGATTCTAAGCACACACACACACACACACACACACCACAACACACAACAATGCATGCATGCACGCATGCGCGCGCGCGCGCGCGCGCACGCACACACACACACACACACACACACACACACACACACACACACACGAGCGCGCGCGCGCGCGCGCGCGCGCGTGTGAAAAAGAATGCATTTGTACACAGATTCAACTAGTTCCCGCGGAGTGCACCACTTGTGACACAGTGTGTTATTATCTCAGAGTAACAGACAATCTTAGCACAGCGAAATCAAACTAAAAAGCTCGCATCTTATTCAGGCGAGGAATCTCCCCACGTCTTGGAATCACACACCACACCACCACTACTACACCAGTCCGATTATATTCAATGTTCAGCCAGAAGATCATCTTCTGTCGTCCTGTTATGTACATTTTTTTTATCGAATACTTGTGATGTTGGGGAGTCGTGAAACAACGACCCTCTCAAGCGTCGTCAGCAGATTGTTACCCTACAGGGGGTAGCTGCTTTGACAGAGTCCAAACCTTGTTCAATCGGCGACATCGCAGACAGTGTTGCCCTCATTTTCAATGCCCAAACATCAACACTGCGCAGATGTCTACGTGAAACGGCAAACGTTTGAAAGCGTTGAGGAACTCATATCTCTTGGAATTGTTGTCCTCTGTAAGGCCGCCAGGGTCATGAACCTTCCTGCAGATGTGAAAGGAAACGACTGGCATCAGTCAGACAACTGGAGAAGATTTGGAACAGCACTTTTTCGTCAATACCCCAAGTCCCTCCTCTACAACTCCAGTGAACTCTTGCCAAGTCTGTATGAGTATGAGACTTGGCAATTCTGATTAAGTTGACAGAGTGACTTTTGTTTAGTACATTTGACATGATACGTCTGTCCAAGATATGAGGCACCTGTTGGAGTGTCCTCATGCGAACTGACAAAGTGTGTACTCTATCAAGGCAGCCCCCCGGCCCCCTCACGACCCGCCACTAGGGTAACGGTCTGATGACAACCCTTGAGGTTGTTGCATTTGGTGTGCCGGTGAACGAGTAGATCAGCGCTACAGCTCAGGTAAGTTTAGAGCGAGATCTACAAGAAAAACAGA
>CM065728.1:29323158-29328158 GCA_033310375.1 Conus canariensis
TATTATTGGTCAGGCTTAACACACCAAGGTTATCTCGGCACTCATACACGCATATGCACACTCATGCGCGCACCAAACATTCACCTCTCTCTGGGAATGGGATGTCACGCATTCGTTTCTCTCCTAACACGACTGAGCACAAGAAATCCAATTTCTATGCTACTATAATCAAACATGAAAAATCCAATTACACAAAATGAACAAATCAACACATAAAAGATCAATACTTCCTAATCCCGGGTTATAGTAAAAATGACTTCTCACCTGGCCAGGTTTTCACACACACAACCACGCTTTCACACCACACCACAGTTCTTGAAAAGTCTCTTCACGTCTTCTTCAGCACTGCTTGATGGTGATGCCCTTGGTTGACTGGCTCCAGGTTTCAGGACTGGGTCTTCGTGGTCGTCTCTGGGATCTCGACGTAGAACTCTTCTTCTTCGTCTCCTTCACCCACCTCTGGGTTCAAATTCAGTTTGTCTGTTTTCACCCACCTTTGGGCTTCAAACTTAGTTTTCTTCTCTTCCAGCTTGTCTTTCCCTAAGACTTTGCTGTCTCTTCTATCTCCCAGACCACGTTTCTCTCGACCCATTCTCTGTCCTGCCCACCCTTCTCTCTTCTCTCTCTCTCTCTCTCTCTCTCTTGGTGTTCTTCCCCGTCTCGTTGTTCTCCCTCACTTTATATAGGAATGGAAACAAAGGATTCCCCTTCGGGCCATGCCTTTGTCCATGCTGCTTCTCAAACCCCTAGTTCACAAGTACTCTGAATTCTCCATTCGCTACATTCTCCACACATCTGCATTTACACACATCCCTACCTAATTGATTAGCAAACAAACACTTGGCACCAGATGGACATCGAAAATTCCCGCCGACTTCGGAGGCCACTTTAACACAGTAATTATCTTAAAGAGGGCTACGATAACAACATCCACGCGCGTTCAACCAGCCTGACAATAGAACCAACCCAGTGACCCACGGCAATACCATCCAAACGAGTCCAAGACTCCTGCTCTTCACAGACTGTTTACAAAAGAATCTCAGCTGACTGAGTATTTAGCGCTCACTTGGTGCACCGAGGTCCTAGTGGTTACGTTCCTCTCCCCTTTCGCTGTCGGGCAGGTCCGAACTCCTTACTACCTTAGGTGCCATCTGTCACCTGACCGCTTCGTCCTCCTTGACACGGTTCGACCGTGTGCGATGGGTACGGCACACTTGTTAATGGTTCTATTACCTATTTGTATACTATGTACAACGCCCCTTTTGCCTCTAAGCGTTTAATGCCTTTTGTGAGAGGTTTCACGCACTTGACAAATTCCCCCCACTTCAAGACAATGCCCTGCATTGGCTAAAACACCTTCAAGGAGCTGAAACTCTCACAATTCTCTCATTTAAACCAACTCTAATCTAGGCCTCTCATAAGCCTCCTTACACCAGAGAACGCATGCAAGATTTATTTTGCAACAAAATTAGAGAAAAATCAATACATACACACTAGAAACCAAGCAAATATCAACACCAGTCTGAAACTTCCAGCTCTAAGTAGATAAACATTATGTTTCTACGGAAATTCTCTCCCTTTCTCTTCATACACGTGGCCTGCAACCAGCCACGTCACGCATACACCACGCTGCACGAGACGCACGCACACGCTCGCAAAAATCGTATGACCATTTTAATTTGGGCTATCGTCCCCTTTTTGTGAGACCCGTCCGATCCCCCTTCCTGTACACACACCTTGCCGTACCCCTCGGCATGTGCTGCATTGTGCACAGAAACGCCTGATATCGCCTAGGATACCGGGCCAGTAGTACTCTCACGTCACAACCTTTTGTGTGGCCTTCCTACCGAGATGGCCCGAGGCTGACGTCACATGATTTTCGGACATCACCGCCTTTCTGCGCTGCCTGGGAACGACAACCTGCTTCTTCGTTTTTCCCGAACGCGAATGAGTAAAAGTTCGGTACAATATGCCGTTCTCTAACTCGAACCCGATTGTACCCTCTTTAACATTTTTCTTCTGCCCTCTGTGAGCAAAACCCACCAGTTTTCTGAGCGAGTAATCGCCCTTTTGTTCTGTCCGTAAGTGAGTGGGGTTCGTCTCACCGGACACGCTCCAATGCTTTCTGAAGTGTATGACCGCCTGGGGCCTTTCTCTACCGTCATTTCTTTTCGCTGATTCAACACAGAAATCACGGTCTGGGTCTCCGTACCCACGTGCTCCTGGAATGTTTCCAATTACCAGATCATACAGCGGCTTCGGGACAGCCAAAGCCTGTACAGTCCCACCATAAAATGGTGTATCAATAAACACCTGGGCCGTTTTGAATTCTGCTACTGTTCCATCTATTTGTCTACACCTCTGTGTTTTACCTGTGAATTGTCCCTCCTTAACCAGGGATTCCTTCACCATTATACCTGTGCACCCAGAGTCTCTAATGACATTAACCACATTGTCCCCCACTCTGCCTTTGTGCACATCCATGTTATCGCCTGAATCTGTGAACACACAGCACAATCCAGACAAAATAACACTGTCATCTTTTCCATCTCTTTCTACCTGCCTCTCACTTGGCCTGACCCTCACTGCTGCTGCTTTCTGTGACTTGAATATGCAGTCCCTAGCCAAGTGTCCTGTCTTATCGCACAAGAAGCAGGTACGTCTATCTACGGCCTTATCCACGTGGGCCTTCACCCTTGTTTGCTCACGTGATGCCGTGGGCCTACGGGCGTGCAATACGGGCCCGTTGCGTGAGATATGTGCTGGCCTGCTATCCTCTGAATATGCTTCCGGGCTTTCCTCTTGTTCAGGCAAATCACGCCTCGCTTCCCGGTAAGTCTCTGCTGTCTCAAGTACCTCAGCTATTGTGGTTGCACCTTTTTCCTTAATGTGGATTGTGAGGCCCGTCCCACAACCATCTAGTATCTGTTCCTTCATCACCAGTGTCTTGAGGCCTTCAAAATCACTGTCTAATCCACTAAGTTCTACCCACTTGTTGAAATAGTGATCTAGTCTAACTCCGAACTGTGTGTATGTCTCACCCTGTTCGATTCTCGCCTCGCGAAACTTACGCCTAAAACCTTCTTCAGTCAAATCATATGCCTTTAGTACTGCTTGTTTCACCTTGTCAAAATCCCTCTGATCACCTTTGGGTAAGGTGGAAACAGTGTGTAACGCACGACCTGTCAACAAGGCAGACAGGTTTATTGCCCACTCATCTTCGGGCCAGCCCTCGTGCTCGGCAACCGATTCAAACCGACTGATATAGGCATCGATCGAATCAGTTTCTTCTCTGAACAGTGGGAGTTTAAGTCTAGGTGCGCAACTTAATCTGCGGCCTACTGACTCAGAACTGGTGTCTATTTCACTACGATTTTCAGATTTTATTCTTTCCAACTCAATTTGTTTGGCTAAAATCTCTGATTCCGCTTCTGCTCTCGCCCTCTCTGCATCTGCTCTCGCTTTAGCAGCTGCACTCTCTGCATCTGCTCTCGCTTTAGCAGCTGCACTCTCTGCCTCTGCTCTTGCTTTGGCAGCTAAACACTCTGCATCTGCTGCATCTGCTTTAGCCTTCGACGCAGCAGTTTCAAGTCTAAGTCTCTCGGCCTCAGCATCTGCTTTAGCCTTTGACACAGCAGTTTCTGCCTCTAGATTTCTTTTGACAGCTGCTAGCTGTTCCTTTTCAAACTTCCTTCTTTCAGCCCTTTCATCTCTCTCAGTCTTCTGCTGAGTCTCTATGAACTTACGCAGTTCATCTCCTGTATATCCTAGTTTCTCCCCTAAACTCATCAGTTTCTCAATGGGGGTAAAACTTTCTTCAGCCATTTTGTCGTTTTAGCACTACTAAAACAGTTACTCGTATAGACCCGGAAAAAGTCAGTAAACAGTTTATCGACCAAACGTTACGAGTACACCAACCAGTGGTAGTGTTCCCAACACAAAGGAGCCTTAATCTTAAACCACAGCTTCTGTGAGAGTTAAGACTAGAACCTCGTTCTTCGTTTCTCTGAACGACCTTTGATTAATACAACCACCCTACACGCAAGTCAACACTCAACACTCAAAGAACCAAAGGAAATAATTAGAAGAGCTAATTAAAATTGCCTTTAGTGGACGCTTCGCCCCAGTACTACTCTAGTACTTACTTTGTTTTCCGCCTGAGACTAATTTGGGCCATGCAATCCTGGCAGGCTCGCCACTTTGTCCAGGACGGGGGAAATCGTGATGGTATTGCTTAAGTGCACTAAGTTGATGTATTATTGGTCAGGCTTAACACACCAAGGTTATCTCGGCACTCATACACGCATATGCACACTCATGCGCGCACCAAACATTCACCTCTCTCTGGGAATGGGATGTCACGCATTCGTTTCTCTCCTAACACGACTGAGCACAAGAAATCCAATTTCTATGCTACTATAATCAAACATGAAAAATCCAATTACACAAAATGAACAAATCAACACATAAAAGATCAATACTTCCTAATCCCGGGTTATAGTAAAAATGACTTCTCACCTGGCCAGGTTTTCACACACACAACCACGCTTTCACACCACACCACAGTTCTTGAAAAGTCTCTTCACGTCTTCTTCAGCACTGCTTGATGGTGATGCCCTTGGTTGACTGGCTCCAGGTTTCAGGACTGGGTCTTCGTGGTCGTCTCTGGGATCTCGACGTAGAACTCTTCTTCTTCGTCTCCTTCACCCACCTCTGGGTTCAAATTCAGTTTGTCTGTTTTCACCCACCTTTGGGCTTCAAACTTAGTTTTCTTCTCTTCCAGCTTGTCTTTCCCTAAGACTTTGCTGTCTCTTCTATCTCCCAGACCACGTTTCTCTCGACCCATTCTCTGTCCTGCCCACCCTTCTCTCTTCTCTCTCTCTCTCTCTCTCTCTCTCTCTCTCTTGGTGTTCTTCCCCGTCTCGTTGTTCTCCCTCACTTTATATAGGAATGGAAACAAAGGATTCCCCTTCGGGCCATGCCTTTGTCCATGCTGCTTC
>CM065728.1:29335658-29337148 GCA_033310375.1 Conus canariensis
TTATCCTTTTACGAGTCCATCTGGTCGGCCGCCGCGCGTGCATGCCCATGCTGGGAATTCAATGATTGTGTTTGGCTGTCCGCTTGCCACAGGTGTTACTGGGTCAATGATTACTTCCATCTGCACATAGGGCAGAGAGAGATCTGTCAAGCCATATTCAGACAACACTGTTTTGTACTTAGCTGGCAAATTAAAAAATGGTTGTCACATGCTGCTATATTTGTACACACACACACACACACACACACACACACACACACACACACACACACACACACACACACAGGCGCGCGCGCACACACACACATACACACACACACACACACACACGCGCGCGCGCGCGCACAGAGACAGAGAGAGACACAGAGAGAGAGAGAGAGAGAGACAGAGAGAGACAGAGAGAGAGAGAGAGAGACGCTTGCACACACACACACACACACACACACACACACACACACACACACACACACACACACACACACAATCTTCTTGTTCAGTAAGTCAGTTCAATCTTTTTTGCGCTTCCAGAAGATTCGGTCCTCAGTACAGAATCACAGCGATGTATGGAAAGAGAGCTTACTGATTTTCTCAGCCACTGGCGTATATCTTTTAACTGAAGATTTATCGCTGGTTTTTCAACACTCCCACTGGGTATATGCATCTACGCGATTGAAAACGAAGATCCAGAACTTCACAAGTTGTTATCCATCATTTTTTACGGGAAACGTTTGGCATCTGCCTTTCAGTAAGTCCTTAAAAGCAATAGCGAAATCAAAAGACAGCATGGCACAAACAAACGCGAATGGCATTTCGATGGGTCCAAAAACAAGCGTTGACATTAAGGTTTAGCAATGTTTTCTAGTGATTCAGATTAATAGCTTGATTGAGAACCAATGTTTCAATAAAGCTTTATGATGTTATGTAACACACAATCCAATGAAAGTTGATGAAAAACAAAAGGTAGGGAATTATGATGGCAATGTTTTCTATAATGATCAGTGACATGTCTTCCTCGAACTGTGCATTCCCATTCATCCACTCCAATCAGTAGTCCCCAGTTCCATGCTCTTGATGTCACAGCTGTGTCATGTCATGGTGTGTGTCCTCCTGCCCTGTAGAACGTCCTAGTTGGAGCTCCTCTTGACGTTGTCTCTCCTCCGGCAGTGCTACTTCATGCGCGATCTCCCTAAGCCATCGGCTGTGTCTCCATTTATACCTTCCACGGCTTAGCATTGCTTTGCATGAACCCAGGGCATGTTCTCTTGTTTGATCATCTTGACAGCGCAGACAAGCCAGCTCAACTGATTTCCTCTTTATCACCTTTTTTTAAATTTGAGGGTAGAAGATCATACACAAATGTAAGAATCAAGTCTGATTCTGAGAGGTGCCATGTGTTATATTTTATTAAATATGATAGTTATTTGACGTGTGTCCACGATAGCCTCGCTGGAATTCGTACCTCATTCTCCTTTTATCCTCACCTTATTTCA
>CM065728.1:29337248-29342248 GCA_033310375.1 Conus canariensis
CCCCTTAAAGATTTAAGCCCAACAGCAGACGAAATAATAGAAACCAGTTTTTCAGAAGAAACAGCATTAAAAACTATGCACGATCCGCCGCTACCTATGAGAGAAATAACGGCCCTTGATCATACTTTGAGAAGCATCAGAGGCGAATTACAAACAATTTAGCAAAACTGGGTGAACTAGATGAGCATATAAAAAGAGAAAAAGAAAAACTAGTTGAGGCTGAGACCACAACTTAGGACCTGGTGTTAAAGAAAGAATAACACAAAGACTAAAAGATTTGAACAAGAGAGATCAGCAAGACTAGAAGTGTTGTCTAATAACCGAGAACAATTACGAACTCAAGTGAGCAGAATAAGAGAAACTATCCAAAGAATTTTATATGAAGACACAACGTTAGAAGAACGAATAAGAACACTGTTTAGAGAGCAAGGTGTCACATTAGCGAGCGTTATAACAGCCTTAGGATTTGCAATAAGTACACTGGTGTTGGCTATTACAGGCGGCGGTGGTGGGGGAGCAGTGCCGCCAGGACCACCATCAGATAAATCATGGGTAAAAAAACAACTTGATCATCTTGCAAGTTTATTAAAAAAATTAGCCAGTAAGGCAATAGACTCTTTGCCTGGTATAATAGGGGGGATCGTTAGCTGGCTTTTGTCTACTGCAAGTAAAGTAGTTGGCTTTATGGCCGAGCATTATGGGCATTATTTTGTCTTAATAGTTGGGTTACTCTTTAGTAAGATAAAGACCAAGTAATCCTAGGGCAGTTAATCCAATAACAAGTGCCGTCTTTTCATATTCATGGTCATTATTTCTTGGGGCCACAAGGATTGAATGGGGGGGTTTGGGGGGCTCGGGGATTGGTGGGGCTTCTTTTTTTATTGCTATTGCTGGCTTAGAATTTATGTCGTTTTTTCCGACCTTCTCTTCTTTACCAGCCACAAGGATTTCATTATTATAGTTTATTATTGTTCCTATCTGAAGTCTGAGGTCAGAAGGCAGCATGTATAAACCAGTGCCAACAGCAAAGTCTACTTTCGATCTTGCGTATTGCAAAACATTTTGGTACCTTTTAATACTTGAAGGCAAATCAATTGCAGAATTAATGGCGTCCTCTAAATTTGCTAAATACTGTTTTTGGGCATCAAAGCCAGTAGAAGGATCAGTTATGTTAGATCTTGCCTGTGCTTGCGAACCTAGCAAACACCAAACATAAGTACGAATAGAGTCGTTTATTTCGTTCTATTCCTGCTCTAGTTAGGCCCTTAGAAGTATCCAAAATAAATGTTGTCCATGCTGTTTTATGCTCTTGCTCTATGGACCCGAGGTGAACAGTTGTGCCTGAAGAGAAAGATGTGTAAGGAGGATTCCAATCATAGTTATACTTTCTGTGCACTCCCCCCAAAAATAAAGGGTGCCTAAACCATGATTAAGATCCAACTTTTGTCTAAAGTCTGTCTTTGGGTCAATATCAAATTCGTTACAGATCCTTTCAAAAGCCTTGTAATCTATTCTGTTGCTGAATGGATTAAACGTTTTGTCATTTGGTAATGGCGCTTGCAGTTCAGACAAAATACGTCTGAAGGTTGTAATAAAAATGAAATCTATACACTGACCTCACCAAAGGATCAGGATGATTTAAATGATCAGCATACGACACTCCACACCCAGTTGATGCACAAAACACAGCAAAGTTTAACTGGTTCTGATAAAACTGCATCGGATGACTGAACCACACTTTTGGGATGTAGTCGTTTTTAATAGGGGGGTTAAGATATCTGTTCAATGGAGTACTAACCTTTACTTGAAAGGCGTCAGTCTGAGTCACAGAAATGTCGAGAGTATCAGTTGTTATATCTTTAGGACTGTAGTGCGGCCCAACAGAATATTTTGCATTAGTATATTTGAATGCACTCATTTTTAAATTTGTTTTAAAAATGTTTGTAACAATAACAACTCAAGGCAGTCCTTCGTTTTTAGAGTATGCTATTGATAATAAATGCGGAACCCGAAGGGTTGCACTCCATGAAATTTTTTACAAAGTCGTATGGTTTAATATAAGTCAATCCAAGAAGAATAATGTAATTCAAAAACTTGACCTTGGTGGAGACATAATTAGCCAGTTAACCATACCTGATGGTTATTACGGGTTTTGCTCGCTAAAAAAGCAATGAGTAACTTCGACATTACTCTCAAACTTAACAATGCAAATTTGAAAATAATGTTGACATTCAAACCTGAAAAAGAAGTAGGAGGTTACCTTTTTGATGTAGAGCTAGCTAAAATGTTAGGCTTTGCAACTGGCAATCATGGCTTTCATGCCTTTCATAGATTTATAGTTACACCAGACAAAACTACTTATGAGGAGAATATCCGCTCGATCTTGCATTACATTCATTACTCTATGTTCATTTGGACGAGCTGAGCACTGATGAAAACTTATATGATGGAAGGCCCTCAACTGTTTTAAGAGCTCTTCCATCAGGGAAAGCTGCATATTGCGATTATGAAATTATACAATTCCCTAATTTACAGTTTAAAAAATTAGCTTGTGGGAGGGTCAGATCATTTAATATAAAGATCACAGATAAAACAGGGAAAGTCGTGAAATGTGATAACCTGCACATTGTTTTAGAAATAAAATAATACGTTGTTTTAAAAAATGTCACGTGGACCAGACGATTCGGGGGTTACATTAGCGCCTGAGAGGTGTGTAACTTTAGAATTAAAAGACCTTGCAGACGTTGAGGACTTTGAACAAAACGGTGAGATAGGCACTTTATATGGTTTTGAGTACACTAAAGATGGTTATTATAAGCGCAAAGAGGTTGACGACAACAAAAGGTTTCCTAAACTAGAACAACTACGCAATCTAGAAGCAAATAATGCGGGTCAGTATGAATATAAAATAGTTCGAAAAACTGACAACAAATGGCACTTAGAACCATATTTAGAATGGGACATAAAATTTGAATTCTTAAGCCCATTTACATTTTTTTGACCGTCAAAAAAGTTTCAGAAAAGCATTGAACTCTGGCCCTTTACATGTAAGTCTTATGCCAGAGGACAACAGTCGGAAAGAGATCGAAATAAAGCCGTTTGGGGACAAACAGTACATCCTCCACAGAAGAGAATCGGTTTTAAAGAAAGCTTCTACAAAATTACAGTTCATTCCACGCACAAAATTAGGAGACACGTTCACAATGATATTTAAAATTTCTGTCTTAAAAGATGAGGCGAGAAATGGAGCTCTGGGCGTCAGTGACAATCTTATGAAAGGAATTCTTATTAGCTGGCAAAACTTAGACGTTGACAAACTTAAAGTTACTGTCGTTGTTCTTTACAATGGCGAGGATATTAAGGTCATAACAACAAGCAACAAAATTGATATTAGTTTAAATAGAAACGATCTTACAGAACTGAACTGGATTAATCTTACACATTTGGGCCTTATAGGGTTTTATTATACTGAACAAGTTTTGACAGAGAGTATGATAAAAACAATAACTGGATTAGATTAAATTCTGTTTTAAAACTATGGAGCAAACAACTTTGGTGTCAATGCCGATGTTAAACTTTATGATAAAAAACCCCTCATTGTTCATTGATTTGTGGACAGACTGGTTGTGGAAAAACAATATTTGTCCTCGACCTATTACAAACAGTTTTATCGTTATAATTTTGATCATATAGTAATTTTCTGCCCAACACTTAAATGGAACAAAGCATATCACGACAGAAGGTTTATATGGACGGATGATGAAATCTATTTAGTTGATCCTAGCAATAAACTTAGCGAGTGCTTAGAACACTTTTATAGACAGTTTGAAGGAACTCAGACACTATTTATTATAGATGACTGTTCAGCAGAAAGAGACATAGTTAAAAAGAGAAACACTTTATCAAAACTGGCTTTCAGTGGAAGACATGCTAGGATAAGTGTGTGGATTTTATGTCAAAAATATAACTCAGTTTTAAAAGACTTTAGAGAGCAATTAAAGACAGTGGTTTTATTCCACATGAAAGATAGAGACGCATTTGATGAATGTATGAAAGAAAACGATGTTATTGAAAATTCCCAAGAAAAACGAAGGATTAAGCAAAAACTTAAGTCTCAAAAGTTTTCTAAATTAGTGTTAAAAACAGATAATCCTACACATTATGTATGTTTGTAAAGTGTTTACTATTAAGAACTATAAAATAGGCATTCTGGGTAAGCCGGCGGAGCAACAGCGAAACCGGCTTCAGCCGGTTGGAGCTGGCGGAGGTGGGTGAGCCAGAATGCCTATTTTATAGTCTCTGGCTCTCTTTCTCTTGACACAATCGGTGTCACTGTTGCGTTTGAGGCTTGCACTTGCAGCTGGCGAATGAACAGTGAGTGCTTTAATACATTTTTCTGTTATAATAGTTGGCACAGCATCCTCTTTCAGCTGTCTTCGGACCCTAATTCCAGCTTCCACCTTACCTTCCAGGTGTGTTGGTCTTGGAAACTGTGCTCTTCGAAGTGACGACCGCAAATGCCATGATAACTGTCCCGAAGAACAAAATCATTCCTCGTTGTGGTGACAACATTTATCCACAATCGCCTAAACTGGCTGGAGGCACCTGAAAAAGCATGAACGCTTACTCTTTGCTTATTTCCTGATGAAATTCCGCAACCAGACACAGCACACATTCGCCCCATCTCACTTCAGCCGAACACGAAGAGCGACTTGGCTTTTCTACGTCATCAGTCGGGAAACCCCCCTTTTATCGAAATCGAGGCTCTCGTTCCTGTTTCAGCCTCTCGCTTTCCCAGTCCGCAGGAAATGCTGTTCTCACTGCAAGATGAGAGCACAGGCGGCTGATTCGGGGCTGGGTTTCGCAAAACGACCACATACCAAAACCGTGTATTTGGTCAAAATAGATTTGTAAAAATGGGTGAGAACCCCTTTCAGAGAGCGAAGACATGTTGGCACGCTTTGCTAAAACCTCTTCAGTTCATGCATTCAACCAACTCC
>CM065728.1:29362248-29369748 GCA_033310375.1 Conus canariensis
GAAACGTCTATTGGGCTTTGAAAATTCGTGATGTTTTGAATAGTTCTGGATTCTGTTATGTATGTTAAACCCAAAGTGTGGGACACATACATTCTTTTATATCAGCGTTCAGACAAAGACATTGATTGCAGCTGGCAAAACTGGAATTGTCATATGAATAAGTGACTGATCTATAAACTATAGGACATTCAACACATCTCTTATTCTGTTTATTTATGTCTTATTCTGTTTATTTATGTCTTATTCTGTTTATTTATGTCTTATTCTGTTTATTTCTTTTGGATGTGGAAATATTTATTCAATACATGCTAGCAAGATTTTGTTTGGGATTTTTGATACATCATTGTTCAATTTAAGATGTAAAAGGAGTAGTGCATGTGTAATGAAATGACCAGTATGTAGAACTGTCATAGATGACATTCGCTTTTGATGGTTTGTTTGTTTCTTTGTGTCCTACTTTTGATCATTTGAGACATAGTCTTAATACATCCAAAGTATTGTAATAATCCCAGTGACTTCCAATTAACATTAGTTTTAGCATCACGAAAGACAGAAGTCGTCAAAATCTTGCCGTATATCTTTACAAAGCCTTTAAGAAAACGGAAATAGCTGTATCTTGAATTACCAAAGTTATTTGGTGTGTGAATGTGACTATGCGAATATAATAATTTTCTTTCTCGAATTTATATTATTTTTCTTCATAGGTTGGTAAACTGTTTTCCGTGTTACATTTTATCTAGTTCTCATGCTTATGCTGTGATGACAGTATAACTCGTATCAGTATCATATATTAATTTTCATTGTTCACACCCATTCAAAAGGGGCTTTGGCCTTTTTAAATACAATTCTCTCTCTCTCTCTCTCTCTCTCTCTCTCTCTCTCTCTCTCTCTCTCTTTCTCTCTCTCTCTCTCTCTGTCTCTCTGTCTCTCTCTCTCTCTGTCTCTCTCTATGTCTCTCTGTCTGTCTGTCTGTCTGTCTGCCTCTCTCTCTCTCTCTCTCTCTCTCTCTCTCTCTCTGTATTTTAATTTTCAAAAATTTAAATGAAAGAAAAGAGAAAGAATACAATGATTTTTATTTTAATTTTCAAAAATTTAAATAAAAGAAAAGAGAAAGAATACAATGATTCTTTGCTGAATGATCTTATGTCTTCAGTTAAGAACCAGCAATTATTCTGGAATACTATACACAAGATCTCAAGAAAGAAAACACAACCTGTAAATAGCATTTCAGTACAAGACTGGTTCTTACATTTTAAAAATGTGTTAGAAAAGGGTGAGCAAGAGTCCACAGTGATCAATGAGGCGATACATTGTGAAGAAAATACATATGATAGACCAATTTCCAGAGACGAAATATTACTAGCGATTAGAAAATTGAAAAATGGTAAAAGTGCTGGACCTGATGGTATTATTGGAGAGTTTTTCAAGAATTCTGGTGAGTTTGTCGTAAACTTTTTATGTAAACTGTTTAATTTTCTGTTTGACACCGGGATTTATCCCGATGATTGGAAAGAATCCATAATATTGCCCTTGTTTAAAAAGGGTGATGCAAATGATGTAGACAATTACAGAGGTATTTCTTTATGTAATATATGCAGTAAACTTTATAGTTCCATTGTTAATAAGCGATTACATGAATGGATATCTCAGAATAATGTAACAGGAGAACACCAAGCAGGATTCAAGAAAGATTATTCCACAGTTGATCATATGTTTAGCCTGTTAGCCGCAGTTCAAAAACAATTTGTAAATAATCAGAAGTTATATGTTGCTTTTGTGGATTTTGAGAAAGCTTTCGATTCAGTTTCACGGAAACTACTATGGCCTATTTTATTAAAAAATGGAATTAAGGGTAAACTGTATCGTTGCGTAAAGAGTATGTATTGTGAGGTGAAGGCTAAGATCAGATCCGGAGCAAATTTATCAGATTTTGTCATGTGTACCAGAGGAGTTAAGCAAGGGGACGTCTGTAGTCCAGTTTTGTTTTCTTTGTTCATAAATGAATTAGCTTTGGAAATTATTCAAAATGGAAAGCATGGTGTAACCTTTGACATTTTGGAATTATTTGTGTTGCTTTTTGCCGACGATATTGTCTTATTGTCTACAACGGTCGTTGGACTTCAAAGACAGCTGAATAGCTTGTATTCTGCTGCAACCAGATTAGAACTAAAAGTAAATATGAATAAGACCAATATTATTGTCTTTCGTAAAGGTGGTTATTTGGCTCGAAATGAGAGATGGATTTATGACGGTCAGTGTATTGCTGTAGTCAATGCATATAAGTATTTAGGATTCTATTTCACAACCAGATTAAGTTTCACTTTTGGATGCCAAGATATTGCAAACAGAGCAAAGAGAGCAGTTACAGTTATATTTCACATTTTATATAAACTGAATTGTAGCGCTTTTATAGTTTTCTCAAAGCTGTTTGACTCTCAGGTGCAGCCAATCCTACAATATGGAGCAGAAATTTGGGCACTTGAGAAAAGCGTCGTGATCGAAAATGTGCATTTGTATGCTATGAAAAAATTTTTGAATGTAGATAATCGAACACCGAATGATTTAGTATATGGTGATCTGGGAAGATATCCGATTTATGTTAATTCGTTTTTGAAATGCATTAAATACTGGCTGAAAATAACAAGAATGGACGAAATTAAAATACCTTTTAAAGCTTATAAGATATTGAGAAATTTGGATTGTAATGGCAAGAAGACATGGGCTACCAATGTTCGTCACTGTTTAAATTCATATGGCTTTGCTTATGTTTGGGATAACCAGGGCGTTGAAAATATCGTAGGGTTCTTGAAATGTTTTAAACAAAGAATTATTGACTGCAGATGGCAGGACTGGCATGATCATATTTATAGCAGTGACAGATTTGCGCAGTACAGACTCTTTAAAACAACTAATGTGATAGAGCCATACATTAAAATGGATATGAACAGATATATTAAGAGTGCGTTAAGCAAGTTTAGATTTGGTGTTTCTGATATAGCTTGTCACCGTTTCAGATACAGTGTTGTGAGTGATAATGAAATGACATGTCGTTTATGTAACCTGGCCAAGGAAGATGAAATCCATTTCCTTTTTTGCTGTCCTGTTTTTCATGACCTCAGGATAAAATTCATAAAGCCAAAGTTTTATTCTGACCCTTGTATTTTCAGAGTTAATCTACTCCTGGCGTCAAGAAATGAAGACATTCTCTTTAACCTTGCTATGTACATTTATGAAGCACAAAAGAGGTTACGTACTGTATATTCCTAATAACATTGTATGATGCATATGTACTTGCCTTCTCTTGTCATTTTCCTTCATTTCAGTAATTGATATCATGTATATTGCGGGTACCACCCCTTCAGTATGGGCTATGGCCTTAATCTGAATAAATATTCGCATTCGCATTCGCATTCGCATTCGCATTCTCTCTCTCTCTCTCTCTCTCTCTCTCTCTCTCTCTCTCCTCTCTCTCTCTCTCTTTCTCTCTCTCTCTCTCTGTCTCTCTGTCTCTCTCTCTCTCTGTCTCTCTCTATGTCTCTCTGTCTGTCTGTCTGTCTGTCTGCCTCTCTCTCTCTCTCTCTCTCTCTCTCTCTCTGTATTTTAATTTTCAAAAATTTAAATGAAAGAAAAGAGAAAGAATACAATGATTTTTATTTTAATTTTCAAAAATTTAAATAAAAGAAAAGAGAAAGAATACAATGATTCTTTGCTGAATGATCTTATGTCTTCAGTTAAGAACCAGCAATTATTCTGGAATACTATACACAAGATCTCAAGAAAGAAAACACAACCTGTAAATAGCATTTCAGTACAAGACTGGTTCTTACATTTTAAAAATGTGTTAGAAAAGGGTGAGCAAGAGTCCACAGTGATCAATGAGGCGATACATTGTGAAGAAAATACATATGATAGACCAATTTCCAGAGACGAAATATTACTAGCGATTAGAAAATTGAAAAATGGTAAAAGTGCTGGACCTGATGGTATTATTGGAGAGTTTTTCAAGAATTCTGGTGAGTTTGTCGTAAACGTTTTATGTAAACTGTTTAATTTTCTGTTTGACACCGGGATTTATCCCGATGATTGGAAAGAATCCATAATATTGCCCTTGTTTAAAAAGGGTGATGCAAATGATGTAGACAATTACAGCGGTATTTCTTTATGTAATATATGCAGTAAACTTTATAGTTCCATTGTTAATAAGCGATTACATGAATGGATATCTCAGAATAATGTAACAGGAGAACACCAAGCAGGATTCAAGAAAGATTATTCCACAGTTGATCATATGTTTAGCCTGTTAGCCGCAGTTCAAAAACAATTTGTAAATAATCAGAAGTTATATGTTGCTTTTGTGGATTTTGAGAAAGCTTTCGATTCAGTTTCACGGAAACTACTATGGCCTATTTTATTAAAAAATGGAATTAAGGGTAAACTGTATCGTTGCGTAAAGAGTATGTATTGTGAGGTGAAGGCTAAGATCAGATCCGGAGCAAATTTATCAGATTTTGTCATGTGTACCAGAGGAGTTAAGCAAGGGGACGTCTGTAGTCCAGTTTTGTTTTCTTTGTTCATAAATGAATTAGCTTTGGAAATTATTCAAAATGGAAAGCATGGTGTAACCTTTGACTTTTTGGAATTATTTGTGTTGCTTTTTGCCGACGATATTGTCTTATTGTCTACAACGGTCGTTGGACTTCAAAGACAGCTAAATAGCTTGTATTCTGCTGCAACCAGATTAGAACTAAAAGTAAATATGAATAAGACCAATATTATTGTCTTTCGTAAAGGTGGTTATTTGACTCGAAATGAGAGATGGATTTATGACGGTCAGTGTATTGCTGTAGTCAATGCATATAAGTATTTAGGATTCTATTTCACAACCAGATTAAGTTTCACTTTTGGATGCCAAGATATTGCAAACAGAGCAAAGAGAGCAGTTACAGTTATACTTCACATTTTATATAAACTGAATTGTAGCGCTTTTATAGTTTTCTCAAAGCTGTTTGACTCTCAGGTGCAGCCAATCCTACAATATGGAGCAGAAATTTGGGCACTTGAGAAAAGCGTCGTGATCGAAAATGTGCATTTGTATGCTATGAAAAAATTTTTGAATGTAGATAATCGAACACCGAATGATTTAGTATATGGTGATCTGGGAAGATATCCGATTTATGTTAATTCGTTTTTGAAATGCATTAAATACTGGCTGAAAATAACAAGAATGGACGAAATTAAAATACCTTTTAAAGCTTATAAGATATTGAGAAATTTGGATTGTAATGGCAAGAAGACATGGGCTACCAATGTTCGTCACTGTTTAAATTCATATGGCTTTGCTTATGTTTGGGATAACCAGGGCGTTGAAAATATCGTAGGGTTCTTGAAATGTTTTAAACAAAGAATTATTGACTGCAGATGGCAGGACTGGCATGATCATATTTATAGCAGTGACAGATTTGCGCAGTGCAGACTCTTTAAAACAACTAATGTGATAGAGCCATACATTAAAATGGATATGAACAGATATATTAAGAGTGCGTTAAGCAAGTTTAGATTTGGTGTTTCTGATATAGCTTGTCACCGTTTCAGATACAGTGTTGTGAGTGATAATGAAATGACATGTCGTTTATGTAACCTGGCCAAGGAAGATGAAATCCATTTCCTTTTTTGCTGTCCTGTTTTTCATGACCTCAGGATAAAATTCATAAAGCCAAAGTTTTATTCTGACCCTTGTATTTTCAGAGTTAATCTACTCCTGGCGTCAAGAAATGAAGACATTCTCTTTAACCTTGCTATGTACATTTATGAAGCACAAAAGAGGTTACGTACTGTATATTCCTAATAACATTGTATGATGCATATGTACTTGCCTTCTCTTGTCATTTTCCTTCATTTCAGTAATTGATATCATGTATATTGCGGGTACCACCCCTTCAGTATGGGCTATGGCCTTAATCTGAATAAATATTCGCATTCGCATTCGCATTCGCATTCTCTCTGTATTCTAAGGTATGAAAAAAACTGTATTTGTCCATTATTACTATTCCTCCCTTTTCATTCATTGTTGTCGTCATCGTTGTTGCTGCTGTTTTGAAGATGATGATGATGATGATGATTATGATGATGATGATGATGATGATGATGATGATGATGATCATTGTTCTTATTGCTGTTCTTGTTGTAGTTTCAAATAAGAAAGCTAATTTCTCTCTCTCTCTCTCTCTCTCTCTCTCTCTCTCTCTCTCTCTCTCTCTCTCTCTCTCTCTCTCTCTCTCTCTCTCTCTCTCTCTGTGTGACTTCCCTTGACTGGCAACCAGCAGGAAGTTGTTTTAGCTGCTCTAACAGATTTCCACCTGCATTGCCTGTAGATTGCCCACGATGCCGGTTGAAGATCTCCCATCTACTTTCGAAGCGACTCGCAATTCTGCACTACAGGAGATGACACTGTCGCCTTTTAAAATTGAAGGGAGAGGAAAAACAAACAGTTGTGATTCTACGCTTGACTATGAATACCGACCAGCCCCCTGCAACGCAAACCCAAAGCCACAGTGCTGTGTATCGACGGAAATGCCCGTCACAGGTAAACAGGGATAGGCGCAGTGCTGAAGCGCACAGAAATAATCAACACAAGAAGGCAAGTGAAGCATTTTCTCCATCTGATTTGTTTTTGCCGACGCCACCTAGCCTTACATATAGTGCTGACAGAACCGGCAACAGATGTACTGCTTGTAGTGACATTTTTCAGTGTGACAGCAGCACTTCTCCATCTCCACCACTGCCTGCACATGATACACGGTACAGTGACACTCAAAAGGAAACCAGCATGGGGCAGTGTGACAAACATGCTGTGACAATCGCATACAATGATGTTGAATACTGCGTCGGTGGATTCAAGTAGTAATGAAGACTGTGGTGAATGATTCTATGATATGATCTGTGAACATGACAGATCACCAATTACTTCCGCTCATAACAATAAAGAGGAAGAGACAGGAATCGAGGACGATCATGGTTCAGAACACAGAGGAGATCCCGAAGACTTTTCTCAGGTCAGTCAACCGCAGGACGCTCATTCTGACAACGTTACCATCGTTGACATGTGGCATATCTGCAGGAAATGACCCAAAAGGTGACAGCTTTCACTATATTACGAGAGAAGACGTGCAAATAGCTTCTGGCGATCCCAAAGCTGTCAACGACGGAAATCTTAATGATTGTGGACAGGCGCGTTTGATACGTTGACAGTTACATTCAAATTGTGTCTTCAGTGATCTGGCTTCCTCATTGCGATGTTGTATTGTGGCATCTGTTACTTGTGTGTATTCTTTGATGGTTATGAACAACCCCAGTCCACTAAATCCTTCCATTGAGAAAGGGTTTTGTAAGCTTGTCTCAATAAATGATTCATTCATTCATTCATTCATTCATTCATCCATTCATCCATTCATTCATTCATTCTCTCTCTTATCTACAGACCACTTCCCTCCCTCTGCCTCT
>CM065728.1:29374748-29377248 GCA_033310375.1 Conus canariensis
AAACGACACTATCGGTTTTCAATACCGACGGCAAAGGTAATCACGCCATCATTTTTCTCAGATTGACGAAAACGAGACAACCCACTGTGGCACCAGCTTTAGACGACTGCGCTGTTCACCACACTCAGTGTCCGTCTCAAGAGAAGAGAGGCAGGAGAGCTGAGAAACGCAGAACAAACACAAGTCAATCTTCATTGTTCCCTCAGATGTATGTTTACAGTCCACGCCCAGCTCATTTTGTTCCTTTGTCAACAGTAGCAGCGAAGCTGCTTTTGCCAAAATGTTCAACAATTCTCCCTCCTCTAAAACCTTGGATTCGAGTGGACACACGTGACGACAATCACGAAACAGAGTGTGACATAGACACAGACACTGACAGTTCTCCATGACAAAGGAGTGGATTCCATTCCACGCTGTGATAGGAGGGCCCAAGGCCTGGATGTTGGCGGACAGGAAAACGTAGCCAAGACAGCACTGGAGAGCGTGGACAATCATGTTTCTGAATCAGACAAATGAAATCAGCCTATTGGTCAGCCAAACAAAAATCATTTTGAAAACACTGGCCTGTCTAGTGGAAAGGAAAAAGAATTTTCTTCTCATGTTATGGCAGATGGAGGAAATCAACTCGGACAAAAAAAGAGAAAAAGAAAATGCTGTCGAGAAATGGCCTGTTCGCAAGGACGGTTTTTGATCGAATATTATTGTAAGAGGAAAACAGACAGAATGTGTTCATTCAGACACCGCTGTTGCTGTTGATCTGTGCTATTATAAGGATGTTGTGTTACAATGGTCATTGTGCTGTCTTTTTGGGTGTATAGGCTAAATGTATGTATGTATGTATATGTTGTATGTATGTATTATCACGAGTACTTGTATAGCGCCTATCCCCAGCCAAAGACCAAGCTCTAAGCGCTGTACAAATCCGCATTCTCGTTTACACAACGGGCTGCCTACCTGGGTAGAGCCGACTGAAGAGCTGCCTGTTGGCACTTCATTCAGTCCTTTCCCGTGTCATCCATCCTCTATCATTCATTCAACTTAACAACTCTAATTCTTTCGATTTTTCACGCAGCGTGTCATCCATACCAACGGTCGAACTGGCCTTCTCTTCCGAAAGTTGGTGATGGGATATTACGTGTGTGCAAGATGCTATGCGTGCATTCACACACAGAACCTCGGTTTATGGTCTCATTCGAAGGACTGTATGGGAAATGGAGTCAGAAACAATGTTAACTCCGAGGGAAAAATCCACCTGTACCGAAACGACCCGGCGGACTTTCGAACACACAACCCAGGATTACCAAGATTACGAGTCTAGCTTTCTACCAACCGAGTTATTCCGGTCCCCGGTATGTATGTATGTATCCATGCGTGTGTGCGCGTATGCGTGTATGTATATACGCGAGTGTGAATGAATGTATGTGTGTGTGTGTGTGTGTGTGTGTGTGTGTGTGTGTGTGTGTGTGCTGTGTACGTGGTGCGTGCGTGCGTGCGTGCGTGCGTGCGTGTGGTGTGTGTGTGTGTGTGTGTGTGTGTGTGTGTGTGTGTGTGTGTGTGTTTTATAATTCATCTCCCTCCCATCACCTCTTGTGTATGAGTTGAAAGAACGTAATCACAGTTTATCTTTCTATTCTATTCTCTTCTTCTCTCTTCTCTCTCCTCTCTCTCTCTCTCTCTCTCTCTCTCTCGTCCTCTCGCACACGCGCGCGTGCGTGCCTCCCCCTTTCGTTTTCATTATGTTCTTGTTTATCGCATGAATGTAATATTTCTTTAAGTGTAGGCAATTCCGTAGATACAATTGCTTCTCTCTCTCTCTCTCTCTCTCTCTCTCTCTCTCTCTCTCTCTCTCTCTCTCTCTCTCTCTCTCTCTCTCTCTGTGTGACAGGGACGAACTATGTTTTTAGATAGATAAGGTGAAACAAAGAAGCAATTTCGTTTGTTGAAACTGAATCACACGACAATTGGGCTTCGAAATGATGTTATTGTAAACATCACCTGTTTGAACGTACTCTTATTAGATGAATGTGATTGATTGCCGCTGTTTGTTTAACTCTACATAACTCCACCTATTTGGTTACAAAGTTGAAATGTATATTCTCTCTCTCTCTCTCTCTCTCTCTCTCTCTCTCTCCTTCTCTCTCTCTCTCTCTCTCTCTGTCCTGGCTATTGTTTGAACAGAGAAGTGCGCTTTGATGGTGGTTTAGTAAAGACGGAACTGTTGAAGAGATTGTCTTCCAGATCAAACATTCTCTCCTGTTCCCCTCATCGTCTTTGCTCTCACGTCTCCAGTGACCATTAATCTACTGACCGCCAGCTATAAAGCAAAACGGGACGTCGTTAGTCGTGAGGGACGGCAACAAGCGGCGGTTATCAAAGATGGAAATGGCACGCAAGGGCCAGCAATCTGGGAACGTCAAGGGAAACTACCTTTGTGACAAAGAACGAAAGCCGTGACGCCTGTAAACAAACTGTCTGAGTGAGGCAGCTGACAGCCTCCAAT
>CM065728.1:29392248-29394748 GCA_033310375.1 Conus canariensis
ACAGAGAGAGAGAGAGAGAGAGAGAGAGAGAGAGAGAGAGAGAGAGAGGGGGGTGGCGCAGGAAAAAATGGAGGATGGTCAGGGAGGATGGCACATTGACCACCACAGGTCAGCGCTATCAATGACACCGCCATCTTCCAGTCTGACCTTGAAGGAGACTCCCTCTGCCCTCAGAGTCATCAGAGAGCACTGGGGCATCTCCATCAGTGTTGGGTGTTATGGGAGGCAGGGAGGCAGAAAAAATGGCCCGTCTTCAAGACATCAAGAGAAGTGATGGGCAAGGGAAGGAAGGAGAGGGTGACGGCTGGGGGAGAGGTGAAGGGGGCGTGATTCTCTGACGGCATAGAAGATTTGACGAGCAAGTTATGATAGACAGGCACTGATTTTAAAAGCATTTTTCATGACACAAAATTTCACTAGGTAGCTGGAGCTGGCAGGGCGGGGAGGACGGGGTAAACTAAAAGGGAGGGGGTGGGGCTTAGAGAGTAAGTGTTTTGCAAAATAAGAAAAAGAAAAGAAATAATAAAGTAAGAGAGAGAGAGAAAGAGAGAGAGAGAGAGGGGGAGAAGACAGACAGACAGACAGACAGACAGACAGACAGAGAAACAAACAGGCAGACATAGACAGAAGAAGAAGAAGAAGAAGAAGAACAAGAACAAGAACAAGAACAAGAAGAACAAGAATAAGAACAAGAACAAGAAGAAAAGAACACGAACAAGAACAAAAGAAAACGGGAAGGAGTAATGTATTAGAAGATACCTTACATAGAAATCCAGTATTACGCAAGCTAAAAACAAAGATGTAAACGGATGTAAAGGTGGACAGATCTAAAGAATTACACACACACACACACACACACACACACACACACACACACACACACACACACACACCTCTCTCTCTCTCTCTCTCTCTCTCTCTCTCTCTCTCTCTCTCTCATATATTTACACTATATTCTTTGATTCAGAAACATCTACTCTGCAAATCGAAGCTCTACATTGCATTTGCAGATTTCAAGAAGGCCTTTGACTCGGTAAATCGGAATGCTCTGTGGAAAATACTCCGTAAAAGTGGTGTTCATAGTAAATTGTACATGGCTATTAGAGGGGTCTACAACTCGGTGCTTGCATGTGTGCGTGTGAAGAGTGAGTATTCAGATTATTTTGATTGTCCAAATGGAGTAAAACAAGGATGCTTGTTGAGGCCACAGTTGTTTTCTTTTTTTCATAAACGAACAGGCGGTGGAATTGTCCCTCAAAGGAAGACATGGTATCCAGATGATACCTGGAGCAGTTGAATTAGTTTTTCTACTGTATGATGATGATGTTGTTCTTCTGTCCTGAACAGTTGTAGGTTTGCAAAACCAACTAAATGTATTGAAAGAGGAAGCAGACCGCTTAGGTTTATCAGTTAACTTGGATAAGACGAATATAGTGGTCTTTAGAGTGGGTGGCCACCTATCAGTGTATGAAAAATGGTCTTATGGAAATGCAGATGTTCAAGTAGTTAATTCATATAAATATCTTGGAATGATATTTTCAACAATATTAACTTTCCGTTACGCATGGGAAGAATCTCTGAGAAAAGGGAAAAAAGTACTGTTGAAATTCTGAAATCCCTGAGAAAACTGAATTGTACAGACTGGTATATTTTGGAAAATGTTTGATACACAGATAAAACCTCTTCTTACATATGCAGCTGAAATTTGGGGCTTACATGAAAATTCGCAGATGGAACAAGTACATACGTATGCTATAAAGCGTTTCCTTCAAGTACCTATTCATTCATCCAACACTGTTTTATACGGAGAAATGGGCACATACCCTTTGTATATAAGTACATTTGTGAAATGTATTAAGTACTGGTTGAAGATCGTGAAGCTACCGCTGTCCCGTTTGAGCAGGCAAGCCTATGATATGATGCTTCTAGAAATGGAAAAAGGTAATGAAAACTGGGCCTATAAAGTAAAGAAAGTCCTTTCAGAACAGGGTTTTGGAATACCGTGGATGACCCAGGAAGTAAGAAATGAGCAACAGTTCATTGCGGAATTTAAAGACAGGCTTATTTGTTCTTTTTAAACAGAATTGGCATTCAGATATGGAAAGTAAAGAAAAATATTGCTGGTTTTTCTCATTTAAGAATGTGTTTCATTCTGAAAAGTTTCTCAATGTCATAACAGATAAATGGCACAGAATAAATTATGCAAGATTTAGGTTGAGAACTTTAGGTTTTAATGCGAACAAAAGATGGTTTGAATGTGAAACATCCACAGAATCTCTTTGTCCTGCATGTAGACATATTATTGATGACGAAGAACGCTTTCTGTTCCACTGTACTGCTTATAATGAAGTGCGGACAAATTGTTCATTTTTCCAGTTAGATATAGCGAAAAGACAAAATGTCGCTGGCGTGTTATCATCAGATGATGAACTTGTAATTAAATCAGTTGCGAAATTCATCGCGGAAGCATTGAAAATTAGACAGATGAAGGATAGTGAAA
>CM065728.1:29404748-29409748 GCA_033310375.1 Conus canariensis
TCGGTATACAAAATCCCTTGTCATGACTAGAAAAGAAAACGATTTGTTGATGGTTCCATGCTCTTAGTTTGACTACCATGCAGAACAAAGGAACGGGGAAAAAAGAAAAAAAATGGAATAGAACGCATAGAAAGAAAGAAAAACTGAAATACACAAGCAAAGACAAAAAGACTGTTTTGACCGTATCCTAATAATCGTACTGTGTTTGTTACAAAATCGTTTTCGGGAATGCAGAGGAAGTGACACTTGAATACTTTGACCACTGTCTTTGAAGCAAGTTTGTTGACGGACAGTTCTTAGCCTTTAGTTTTCAGCAACTTCTGTATAGACCCCAGGGGCCTCTCTTTCTTGCTACTGCCTTCTGTTGATGCTGCTCATTGTGGTCATTTCGCGGGTTGTTTGAATATTCCCTTCTGGTGTGACCACAACTGTTGCTGACCGTAAGTAGATTTCCTTTCACCGCAGTTTTTATGGCGAAATTAATTAGGTGAACATGTGGGTGTGTTTGGTGTATTGGGCATCTGAAATGAGCTGTTGGACAGAACAGAAAGGTTCCTCGGGAGCAACTTATGAAACTGTCTGTGAATGTGTTCAATGTTTGAGAAGAGAGAGAGAGAGAGAGAGAGAGAGAGAGAGAGAGAGAGAGAGAGAGAGAGAGAGAGAGAGCAAAGACAGAGGGGGAGGGAGGAGGGAGGGAGAGAAAAAGAGAGAGACACAGACAGACACACACACAGAGACAGACAGACAGACGCACGGAGAGAGAGAGAGAGAGAGAGAGAGAGAGAGAGAGAGAGAGAGAGAGAGAGAGAGAGAGAGAGGGAGGGAGGTTGTCTTTACTCATAGAAGAACTGATACTAAAGCCCGTTTCAGATGTCTGTCAGGTCAAATTCTGTCTTTGTATTCACCTCACCACTTTGGCTCTAAGGTCTCCAACAATAACTCATCGGCTTCTCGCCGCAGTAAAGCACGACGTTTTTGCTGTTGTTCAGACGAACAGGAACAAGCAGTGGTGATCATAGATGGATAGAGCCCGTCAAAACCAATCACAGGGAAACATAAAAGGGAACTACCATGGTGACAAAGATTGAGACCCCACTGGTCCATTAAGTACAGAACTGGGCGAGGCAACTAAATGCCTTCAGTCACGAAACACGGCATTAAAGATCATAATCAACTCATTCATATGAGATCCTTTGTACTCTATGGATGGTCCAACCAATATTATTAGTTCTGTTCTTCCATACACACAAGAAGAAGAAGAAGAAGAAGAAGAAGAAGAAGAAGAAGAAGAAGAAGAAGAAGGAAAACAAGAACAAGAAGAACAAGAACAAGAACAAATAATAATAATAATAATAATATGTATAATACTTATATAGCGCATTTCTTGTTGTACAACTCAATGCGCTTACATCCACCATTTGCACTTATTCATACAATATTCATGCACACAGCAAAAAGAAAATACACAATGGCAGACGCACCTACATGCATAAACTGTCTCACCGAACTAGTTGTGGAGGAATTTAAGAGAGATCTAGTCATCTACAGAAGAGAATAGGCTTTTTTGAAGAGGTAAGTTTTGAGCTGAGATTTAAAAGAAGAAAGAGTAGGCTGATTACGAAGGTCTTCAGGGAGGGAGTTCCAAATAGAAGGTGCTCTAAAACTGAAGGCTCTTTCGCCAACAGATTTCAGAGAACGCTTAGGGATTTTCAAAAGTTTTTGTGAAGAAGAGCGAAGGGTACGAGAACTTTGGTAGGTGCAGAGAGAAGAAGAGAGATAGTGAGGAAGAGATTCATTGAAGTGGCGGAAAGCAAGAACTGCCAGTTTAAATTGCCACCGATACTGTATGGGAAGCCAGTGCAGTTCGATCAGCATGGGAGTGATGTGCTCACACCTCCTCCTCTTCAAAACAAGTCGTGCAGCGCTATTTTGGACTCTCTGCAGCCGAGCAATCTGTTCTGCGGGAAGCCAAGCATAAACAGAGTTGCAGTAGTCCAAAACCACCAATACCACCAGGACGAGGACGACGAAGAAGGAGAAAAAGGAGAAGAAGAAGGAGGAGGGAGGAGGAGGAGGAGGAGGAAAATATATACATCATGCAAAAAAATCGAAAGTGCACACACACACACACACACACACACACACACACACACACACACACACACACACACACACACACACACACACACACACACACACACACACACACACACACACACACACACACACACACACACACACACACACACACACACACACACACACACACACACACAACACACACACACACACACACACACACCATACACACTTACACACACACACACACACACACACACACACACACACACAACACACACACACACACACACACACACACACACAAAACACACACACACCACACACACACACACACACACACCACACACACTCTCTCTCTCTCTCTCTCTCTCTCTCTCCTCTCTCTCTCTCTCTCTCTCTCTCCTCTCTCTCTCTCCTTTATGAGGCCGATTATTTATGTCTCACAATACTCACTGTAGTAAACGGCTGCACGGAAATAACACTGGCAGCTTTCATTACACTCAGAATTTCCAATGAAAGAATGTCTAGCTTATTGATATGACTCAAAGATAATTCATCGAACAAGACGACGATAATTATGAGCATAAGAGCAATCAAAGAGGAGATTGATATGAACAAGGAGAAGTGGTGATTGAGAGATATGGAAATAAAAGATGGATTAATCGATAGCTAAACAGGCTAGACAGACAGATCGATGTATCATATTTGTATAGAGATAGATGTGGATGGATATAAATTCCTTTGCATATCCATCGTCGAATGTGTACACAAAAATGTTTGTATATGTGTGCGTGCATACAGCATCGGTGAGCATGTCCGAATACGATATCTACCTATGTCTGTACTCACGTATTTACCTATCGATCTATCTATCAATCCACACATCTATCTACCTATCTGTCTACCTACCTTTCTATCTCTCTCTCTATCCACCTATCTATCTATCTATCTGTCTATCTATCTATCCATCTATCTGTCTGCCTTCGCACCTACCTACCTACCTACCTATCTACCTACCTACCTGCCTTCCTACCTACCTACCTGCCTGCGTATCTACATGTCTATCTACGTGGCTATCTTTCTACCTATCTGTACTTTTTTATCTATACATTAATCTAATACTTACATTAACATACGCAGGTAATCATTATACACAGATGAAAACAAGTGCAGTTTTAATATAAATGCAAACCTAAACATGACACACACACTCTCTCTCCTCTCTCTGTTCTGTCTCGTGTCTGTCTGTGTGTGTGTGTGTGTGTGTGTGTGTGTGCGTGCGTGCGTGCGTGCGTGGTGCGTGTGCGTGCGTGCGTGCGTGTGTGTGTGCGTGCGTGCGTGCGTGCTCCGCTGGCGTGTCTGTGTCTGCGTGTACGTGTGCGTCAGTCTGTGGTAAAATCAAGACTGCGATACTGAACGATGAGATTATGAGTGAGCTCCAACCGTAGCACGTTTGAGATAACACAAATCAATGCTGATAATTTTATTCATGATGATAATTCTGCGGGAAACCTCGTCCCCCGATTCGGCTGTCACGACAGAACTTGGGATCTGTCGTGTGGGTTTGCCATGACTTTGCCGCTGCTGTCTCCTGAATTTGTCTCCCAGTCCTGGCTATAGATTTTCAACTTCAAGACAGACAAATGGCAAAGTATGATCGGCCAATTGTGTGTGTGTTTGTATGCGTGTGTGTGTGCGCGCGCGTGTGTGTGTGTGTGTGTGTGTGTGTGTGTGCGCGTGCGTGCGTGCGTACATGCGTGTGTGCGCGCGCGTGCGTGCGTTCGTGCGTGCATTCAAGCGAGCGAGCAAGCGTGTGTGTGTGTTGTGTGTGTGTGTGTGTGTGTGTGTGGTGTGTGTGTGTGTGTGTGTGTGTGTGTGTGTGTGTGTGTGTGCGTGTGAATTATGAAGGAAACTGGTAGTTCATCCACACAATGTTTTATCTCACTGTCTGTCTTTCCTATTTCATGTATGCATCTATCTGTTTATTTGTTTGCTCATATCATCTGTTTAAACTGAGGATCAGTATTTCTATCCATAAGACTGCAACTCACGAATGATTATCTGGGTGCGTGCGTGTGCTTGCGTCAGAGAGAGAGAGAGAGAGAGAGAGAGAGAGAGAGAGAGAGAGAGAGAGAGAGAGAGAGAGAGAGAGAGAGAGAGAGAGAGAGAAATGTTATGGTTATGAAGACAGAGACATAGATATGAATTGCTAGTAGGACAAAAAACCCATTAACAATACCTGACATTAACATTCGACGCTGTATTCATGAACTTGTTTTGATATTCCGACGTGATCTGCTACGATCGCACAGCCCAAACATCCACGCCGTATGACTTCATTGTGTCTCCTCCATTTACCATCGTCAAATGACACTTGACTCCTATCTAGCGTCTAGACTTGCCTGGCTATTTAGTCTGCAGATAATGGCATTTAAGAGAAAGTTACAGTGAGCATATTAGTGTGTGTGTGTGTGTGTGTGTGTGTGTGTGTGTGTGTGTGTGTGTACGTGCGTGCGTGCATGCGCACATGCGTGCGTGCGTACGTGCGTGCTTGCGTGCGTGCGTGCGTATGTGTGTGTGTGTGTGTGTGTGTGTGTGTGTGTGTGTGTGTGTGGTGTGTTGTGGTGTGTGTGGTGTGTGTGTGTGTGTGTGTGTGTGTGTGTGTGTGTGTGTGTGTGTGTGTGTGTGTGTGTGTGTGTGTGTGTGTGTGTGTGTGTGTGTGTGTGTTGTCTGTGTGTCTGTCTGTCTGTCTGTATAAGAGAGAGAGAGAGAGAGAGAGAGAGAGAGAGAGAGACAGGAGACAGAGACAGAGACAGAGAGAGAGAGCAGAGCTAAAAGTTTTTAGATATTTCTTCTGAAAAGGTTGTATACATTAAAAATAACTTCTTTAATTTGTTCATGAAATTATTTGATTCTCA
>CM065728.1:29427248-29429748 GCA_033310375.1 Conus canariensis
AAGATATATAAATGAAGCGTCACTTTATACTCGTTACTTTTTCTTTACGTTTTTTTTTTTTCTATCACAAAGTGTTAAAATATGTAAATCGATTCATTATAGCGCTGTTTCAGTGTAAATACAAACGACTGTAAGGATTAACGTTTTATTGCATTTAGTGTAACATATTGTACACACAATAATCAACCTTTACTTAAATCTATAAACTCGAACTGTTTTACAAGCAGGAAATTGTCCAGTTAAGTCAAGTAGGCCAATTTGTTCTAGATTTTTACAAAAATCGGTGTAAATATAATTCGCCAGCACTTGAAGGGGGTGAGGGTGGGGGTTAGCATCCACCGACGTCACAACTAATTTGGGAGCGGACGAAGAGCGTAACTTTACATCAAAATGGTTGCGTCCTATTGGCTGAAAGGGTTACAATGGACCCAGACAACCCCCCCCCCCTCCCCCCCTCTCCCACCGGTCGTGCGCAGCCCATACTGGGCCGGCCTGTGACTGCAGTGATGTGAATATAGAAGTGGGGGAGAAGGGGTAGAGATATTGTTACGGTCTTGTGATTAAAATCACTACACCGAGTCAACAAATCGCGCGGGGCTGAGGTCCATTTTAGAGCACATAACGACCCCCTCCTCCCTCTCATGGCTGTCGCAATGCTTAAACACATTAATTAAAATGTAGTTGAGCACATTCCCACGCGTATCTCACTTGACGATTGACATTGACTGCTCCCTGTGGATTGTCGGGGCTCCGGCGGGCCGGGCGGCGCTGTGGCTGTAAGCAGGGGGTCGGAATGAGCGGCGAGGATGCAGTGCCAGTCAGGTGGCACAAGACGAGACACAGAAAAAAGAGTCATGCGGGCTTCTTTTATATTTAACGCGTGAACAGTTGAACACTGTTCCTGACTAGGAACCATCGCGATTGTATGCAAAGACGAAAAACGTTTTTTGTTCTTCATTTTTGTACTTTGATGGTCAATCATTTGCAAGGAAGAAGGATATAACACATGGCATAACCAGTATCTTCCATGCCGTTTTTCTTGTGACCTACCTCGATTGTACCTCTTTATAGGCCTTCTGCTACACTACATTGCTGGACGTCGCGTGTCATATCCATCTTTGATAACCACCCCTTGCTCCTTTCCCTGACCTAACGTCAGTGTCCGGTTCCGCGTTACTTCTGGGGGTGGGTAGATTAGTGGTCGCCCTGAGACCCGAGTCAGGATAATGAGGTGAGCATCATTGAGTGTTTGGTCTGGTGGACTGCCGAAACGACTTGTGGACAGTGGTTAATCAATATAGAGTGTGGAGAGAGAGAGAGAGAGAGAGAGAGAGAGAGAGAGAGAGAGAGAGAGAAATTTAGATGCCAACCCAGAAAAAAAATCGAAAATGTTCATGTACGAATGAACGAAAGATGCTTCTTATTCCGATCTCAGTACTCCTTCCTTCCTCCCTCCCTCTCCCTCTGTTTAGTTGTGTGTGTGTGTGTGTGTGTGTGTGTGTGTGTGTGTGTGTGTGGTGCGCGTTTGCGCGCGCGCGCGCGGTTTTGTACATCCTTTCCTGTTTACATACTTACGTTTGCCTCTCTTCTTCACACAAAGTAGACTGGCTATGAGTCTGTTTTATATTGTGCAGCGGCGAGTCTACCTGCTTCAGACTGTACAGTGGAATGTGTTGCCTGCTGTACGCTGTACAATGGTGAGCCTGCCTGCTTTATTCTATGTGAGAACGCAACTGTAATTTAAGCGTAATGTCGTAAGAATTAGTAACGAGTTTTAAAAATATTTGACGGATTTTCAGCTCAAAAAGTAAATTACAGAGATTACACGAAATGGCATGAATGGGTTAAGCAAACGGGATTAAGGAAAACAGACACACTGATGTCAACATTTTGGTAAAGGCAGGTGGATGTAGTGAAC
The DNA here is from genome assembly GCA_033310375.1 of Conus canariensis. Lineage (NCBI taxonomy): Eukaryota > Metazoa > Mollusca > Gastropoda > Neogastropoda > Conidae > Conus > Conus canariensis. The sequence continues at coordinate 29,429,167 of CM065728.1, forward strand.
AAAGACTCGTCTGATTTATGGAGTGAACCAGAAAGGGACACCGGGCATATCTGTACTGTAGCAATAATGTAGATCCATTAGGAAAACAGTAATGCCCGCTGAACGTCTTCTGGAAGACACCTCTCCTTTGTCGTGTTCTTTGCACTCTTGAGAGTGGTGCATCGGCAAACATGGTGAAAATTGAGCGATTCTGGTTTGATATTTTTCTGAATGTATGAAGGTAAAAAGAAAATGTAATTCATTTCATTTCATATCACTTTTTTATGATTACCAATCAGAACATGCATATAAATGCGCACGGACGCACGCGCGCACGAGCGCACGCACACGCACGCGCGCACGCGCCCGCACACACACATACACACACATACACACGCACGTACAACACACACACACACACACACACACACATACCACACACACACACACACACACTCTAACACTAACACTAACACACACGCACGTACATGTATGTATGGGGCACACCGTGCATAATCAGGTACATCAGGATGAACATTTTTTACAGCTTTTCACGTACATTTACATTTTAAGCAGTATACACGTGCTTTTTAATGCGTTAGT
>CM065728.1:29434748-29454748 GCA_033310375.1 Conus canariensis
TCTCTCTCTCTCTCTCTCTCTCTCTCTCTCTCTCTCATTTTTCCCCACATACTGTCCAGAATTCTCTGTCCAAATAAAAAAAAAGAAACAACAAGGTGGTAAGAAGACCACTCTCCGGTTAATTCAGTTTATGTATAGGCTGAAATAGACCTCTCCTTTAGTTTCTGATTTTTGTTTATTTTGCAGAATTTAACATCTGAGAGAGAGAGAGAGAGAGAGAGAGAGAGAGAGAGAGAGAGAGAGAGAGAGAGCCTGCTGTACCTGCTAGGGGCAGTTTCATGTGTATTATATGACAGGGCAAGGCGATGAATAAAGACTTCAGCAAACTGTATATTCCTGTTTCTTTGCTGCTTATATACAAGCAGACTGCATTTTCAGTGTTCTTCTTTGTACCAGAGTTTATTGTCATCATTTCACTGCCGTCCTGTGTTTTATGTTCATTCCCTTTTCATGAAAACTCTATCTTATGACCATCATTATTCTGCAGCACAGAGCTCGGAAAGTCATTTTCGACGGCGACGTGTTTTTGTTATGCCGCGACTGTATATGCAGAAAGATTTCTCCAAATATCAGTACAGTCCCAACAGACAGATATCATTTACTCCAATTCAAGTAGAAAGAAAATACGTTGCACATTTTCTCCAGTTTTAAGGAGTAAAAGGATTAGTTTAACCACACCAGGGGAATAACTTAAAGTATAAAAGCTTTAGCAATAGAGGAGTGAGCTTATACTCAGGGATACTGTCGGAGTTTAAAACGTGAAGAAAAAATTAAAACAGACATTCTAAAGACTTGATATTGAGGAACCACCTCCGATACTTATCCGAAAAAATGATTTAAACGTGGTTTTAGAAGATAAAGTAGTTACCGCATGTGCACACTAAACAACCGAGAATCCAAGCCTTAGACAGTGTCAGTAAAATGTTCGGTGTAGACTGCTATCAACGCTATGCAATCCAAAATGTCGTTGCAAGTAGTGGTACCCTTTAACATGGTCAGATACTTATGGCAATATCCGACTGACATAAGTAATCGCAGCTAATTGCTTCGAATTTCCGGTTTTCACGGCTAATTTGAAACACAAGCTTTAATTTTGGGGCGAAGTATATATATATATATATATATATATATATATATATATATATATATGTGTGTGTGTGTGTGTTACAGTCAAATCGGGAAATCAGGCATTCTCCGAGAATGCCTGAAAGTTTAGGCATTCACGGTAAATCCCTGGTTTGATCAGGCAATACCGGTAATGACTGAAAATTTTCAGGCATTATCGGTGATTGATTGAAATAGGCTGTCAGGCATTATCGGAGAATGCCTACCGCTCACAATCTGTGTTTCTGGTGAGAGTCTGAAAGCATTTCAGCACATAAGCCTACTATAAAACTTTGAATGGCTGGGGTCGTAATTGGTTTCATGCCTCTTTTCCATCAGGAAGGTAGTGCTGTCCAGCCATCAACTGCCTGTGCCGGGCCAATGCTGTCAGTTTGGAATCTATTCTGTATTCTCTCTCTCTCTCTCTCCTCTCTCTCTTTCTCTCTCTTAATTTTAAGGCATTCAATTAAAGAACATAATGATGAAATCAGTTTAATGTTTAATTCTAACAACTAAAATGTACATTAAAACAGAACTTTCTGTCAACAGTTCATTTGTTTCCACAAGTCAAGGATTGGTGACACCGACTGTTGCACTTCAGTTTTGCTTTGAAGCATTTGCACCGATTGTTCTGGCATTTCTTTGCACCCGAACAGTTGCACTTGACGTATCCTTGTCCTCCGCTTTGGGAGCCCAGGATGACTGCCTCTCGAAGACTTACGTGCTTAACACAGTTCATTTCACTCAAAGACAACAGTTTTTGTGGACACAGTTCGAACTCGTTTCTGGTGTAGGCTCCTTTTAAAATCCCATGCTTGGTCACCAGTGTGTAGTTGTCATTTTCACTCCTGTCAAGAATCACCCCCAGGATATTCCGCGGGTCTCCACGGCCTCTATCCACCAGGGGAATGGGTATAGCGACGTTATCACCTCTCTGTCCATGACCGAGATCCAAGCGACTCCGCTTCACCATTCTTTCTGCTTGCTGGAGCTGACATACCCTGCTAGCTTGTCTGTGGTGGTGAATTTGTTTATATTGTCTGTCAAGCAATGCCACACTGTCATCAGTCACCAACTCCTCAGTACTGAGGTTTGCATTTCCAGGGTGGATGTTGGCAGTGTTACGCTGGGGTTCAGACCTAGTCAAACAATAAGAGATTTTTTTATTAGAGAAAGAAAAAAGACAAACAGTAAAAGAATGAGAAAAAAAGAATCAAGAAAAGAGAAAAAAAGAATGGGAGGAAAAAAGCGAGTGAGAGGGAGAAAAGAGAAAGAGGCGAGAAGGATAGCGGTCAGATAGAAAGTAAGAGAAAAAGAAGATTGAGAGAGAAAGAAAGAGAATGAAACAGAAGAAAGAAAATTGAAAGGAGAGAGAGAACAGAGAGAGAAAGACAGAGAAACGAAACGAAATTTTTATTAAGCCAGGTTTATGTGATAAGCATATACATACTTTTTTCCACTCAGCCCTGAGAGAGAGAGAGAGAGAGAGAGAGAGAGAGAGAGAGAGATTAAAGCATGAGAAAAAGAAAACAAGCGTTGGACCTGTGTTGGAGACACAGAGAGAGAGAGAGAGAGGTCAAAAGCGTGTACAAGTGGTCACTTACCTTGCCTCGCCAGCTGAGTGGACGTCAGCAGCACGGTGGACGTCAGCAACCACGACGTCTGCATGGTGGACGTCAGCAGCATGGTGGACGTCAGCAACCACGACGTCTGCATGGTGGACGTCAGCAGCATGGTGGACGTCAGCAACCACGACGTCTGCATGGTGGACATCAGCAACCACGACGTCTGCATGGTGGACGTCAGCAGCATGGTGGACGTCAGCAACCACGACGTCTGCATGGTGGACGTCAGCAACCACGACGTCTGCATGGTGGACGTCAGCAACCACAGCGTCTGCACGGTGGACGTCAGCAACCACAGCGTCTGCACGGTGGACGTCAGCAGCATGGTGGACGTCAGCAGTATGGTGGACGTCAGCAACCACGACGTCTGCACGGTGGACGTCAGCAACCACGACGTCTGCATGGTGGACGTCTGCAGCATCGTGGACGTCAGCAGCCATGGCCACGTTCGCAGGGTAGACGTCAGCAACCACGACATCTGCGGCCATCTCAGCATCACTAGTGCCAGAATTTCGCAACGAAAAGTCACGTAAATCATCCTCAGTGTGAAACTCGTCAATCATTTCTTTCGGTAGAGAAGTTGAACTCAGCCCAGTCTTGGTTGACATCCAAAGAGAGCCTGATATGGAGATCTCTTGATAGCAGCACTGTATGACCTGTTTTTTTATAAACTGAACAAATCGGAGCCCAACTGACCAACGAGTAGTGGAGTTGTCGGCCATCCAGGCAATCAACATGTCCTTTATATCGCCGTTTGCTCTCTCCACAGATCCTTGGGACTGAGGGTGTCTCGGCTTGCCATGGACAAGTTTCAGTTCAGGCCACAAGTCTCTCAGTTCTGTGATAATTGCTGCAGTGAATTCAGAACCATTGTCCGATTGTAGGATCACAGGAGCTCCAAGTAGTGCAAAGATGTCCATCAACTGAGATGCTACCTCACAAGCTCTTTTTGAGGTCAGTGGTCGCAACACCACGAACTTTGTAAGATGGTCTTGATAAACCATTATCCACTTGTACTGACCATCGTCCATCGACTGAAAGTCAATCAGGTCAACTTGACACCTGGAAGAAAAATCACTTGAAAGGATGGGTTTCACAACAACTCCTTTTGTTTTTTGTCGCTTTGTCTTTTCTTGGCACACCTTGCAGAAAGACTTGAAAAGTTCAACGCTTTCTCTGTGCACATTTGCAAATTTCTGTTCAAGTTCCTTTAGAACCCTATCCCTTCCACCGTGTCCTGTGGCAAGATGAGCTGTTCTGATCACGTCGAATGTGTCTTCAATTGTCACATAGTAGATCGGGGTTTCAGCAGGTGACTTTCGTTTCTTTATCAGCTTGTCCATGTGCCCACATCGAAGGATTTCATACCTGATTCAAAGTCAAGAGATCACTATTTTATTATCTGTGTCTGCGCGTGTGTGCGTGTGCGTGTGTGTGTGTGCGCGCGCGCGCGCGCGCGTGTGTGTGTGTGTGTGTTGTGTGTATGTTAGAGAGAAGTGATAAAATTCTTGATACAAGGAAAAGCGAGAACAAGGAGAACAAAAATGAAAATGGGAAACAAAAGTATGGGACATGTGCGCAGAGAGAGAGAGAGAGACAGAGAGAGAGAGAGAAAGAGAGTCAGTCAGTCAGTCGCAGAGAGAGAGATACATACATCGAGACAGACAAACAGTGACAGAGAGAAGTGACAGAGAGAGACAGAGACAGACAGAAAGACAGATTTGAGAGAGAGGGAGGAACGAGAGAGAGAGAGAGAGAGAGAGAGAGAGAGAGAGAGAGAGAGAGGAGTCTACTTACTTCGAAAACAGCTTGTACTGACATGGAGTTTTCCGACTTCCGTTTTCCATCATCTCTTCAAGTACTTGAAAATATTTTGACTTTGGCATCAAGTGTTTTTCATTTTTGGCGTACTTTTGAAAGAGTAACCGATTAAATCGGTCTTCTACCGATTCTGTTTCCTCCATTGCTACCCTCAACATTGAGAGCAACGTCACAATGTAACTAGCATTATACTGAAAGTGAACTCCAATCACTCCAAACTCAGCGAAAAGGGGAAAAAGTTAAAGAGACAATGTGCTATAAGAGAAACTCACAATAAATTCATGCTCAAGGCCGGCTATGTAAAAACAAACTCCAATCACTCCGAACTCCGGGCAAAAACAAAGGTTAGCCCACATGGTTCCCGACATGCCAGTCTATCCCAGCCTCTCATCATCACGCGGAAGTGTTACACGCGGTAGTGCTACTCGCGGTAGTCTTACACACGCGATAGTGTTACACACGCGGAAGTGTTACACGCGGTAGTGTTACTCGCGAAAGTTTTACACACGCGATAGTGTTACACACGCGGAAGTGTTACACGCGGTAGTGTTACTCGCGGTAGTGTTACACTCGTGATAGTGTTACACGCGGTAGTGACGCTCGCGGTAGTGAACTGCACCCGTAAAAAACAAACTCCAATCACTCCGAACTCAGTGAAATGGGGAAAAAGATGAATAGACAATGTGCTAGAAGAGAAACTCACTAAAAATTCATGCTCAAGGCAGGCTATGTAAAAACGGACAAGGTCTCAGAACAACCCGTTTTGCCTAACAGTCAGGCAAAACGGGAAATTTGCGCAAGTAGTTTTTAGTCATTTCCTGATAATGCCTGAAAATTTTCAGTCATTACCGGTATTGCCTGATCAAACCAGGGATTTACCGTGAATGCCTAAACTTTCAGGCATTCTCGGAGAATGCCTGATTTCCCGATTTGACTGTAACACACACACACACACACACACACACACACACACACACACACACACAGAGAGAGAGAGAGAGAGAGAGAGAGAGAGAGAGAGAGAGGAAAACGCAGCTTTTGGGGTCTTGATTTTTCCCTAGCGTACAGAGCAAAAGATAGAATTTGCATGGTCTGACCACCAATTGATGAAAGAATCGCATCCGAATGATTTGACAGCAATCGTGAATGCCGTGTTTTGTGACTGGGAGCTTTTAGTTGCTTCGCCTGGTCATTCTCTTTATGGGCTTTCTGAGTGTGAATCGTCAGTGGCAGGTTTCCTGGATGTTCCTGTTCTGTTTGGCTTTGACGCTCTATATCCATCTTTGGTAGCGCACACTTGCTCATGCCGCTGTCTGAACGGTACCAGCCTGTGTTGTTTTGTGGTGGCGATGAGCAGGTTAGTGTTTACTGGAGATCTGAAAGCCAAAATGATGGGGTGAACACTAGAGAACATTAGGTCTGATGTCTGATGGTTAAAATGGGGTTTGATCGAGTGGTACACATTATTCTTTGTGCAAAGTCTCTCTCTCTCTCTCTCTCTCTCTCTCTCTCTCTCTCTCTCTCTCTCTCTCTCTCAAACATCTTACATATACACTGACACTTTCGTAAGTGCTCGCAAGCACCCTCTCTGCTCTAACCCGCAGTTTGTTTCGGATGTCCAACAGACCAGACACCCACGTGTTCACCTCATAAACTTAGTTCTAAAGTATGCAGCGACTAGAAATCTACTACTAACAGTCCGCAGTAATTCTGGCAACAATGGAAAGGAGTGGTGAAACATTCGGCGGAATAAGCACAATGAGGAACATCAACAGAAGTTAGTAAGAAAAGAGAGTCCCATGGGATCTATAACGGAAGTACTTGATCGTGGGAGCCTAAAAGCTGTCAGACACAAAAACGTGCTCCCAGAAGTCGATTCTTTGATAAACAGAATAGAGTTATATCTGTTTGTGTCTTAATGTTTGTTTTTTTTAGGACACAGTCAAAATAGAAACGGTATACATACATACTCTTTCGGTAGTATGTTTGAAAGATGGTGTAAACACAGAATAAGTAAAATTCAGAAAGAGAGGGGGTTAGTTACCGCCAAGGACATTGACAAACAAAGCACAGGACAATTGCCCCGTGCATTGTTTGTCAATGTCCTTGGCGGTAACTAACCCCCTCTCTTTCTAAATTATTTTGCTTCATTCTCCGCCCTCAGTCACTCCATTTTGAAACACAGAATAAGTAATTTTCTTTTTTCTCTCTCTTTTTCTTCCCCCTATTGTTTGTTTGTGTCTGTGATTTTTTCATATTTTCTCTTCGTGTCCTAGACCATTTTCTCGTTCCCTTTTCTTCTGCATTTTTCCATAAAGCCAAGCGCGTAGAAAGATCGTCCCTTTTCCTCCACAAGGAATTTGACACGGCAATGCATTATAGAGAACAGAGTATGTTAATCTATGCCGTGCAGTACAACTCGGCCTCAGCTGACACCTCTGTGCAGCGACGTCTGTTACGACGAGTTTTGAAATAACGACGCGATTTGAAATAATTATTTCAAAACGTGTCGAGTTTATTTCAAAAGGCGTTCGTGTGTGTCGACACGTTTTGAAATAAAACCACGATTTGAAATAAATTTACCAAAGTCTTTGAGTACAACCATTCAGGACAAAAACACACTGGACAAAACACTACCCATGCAGGACAAAACACCACTCGACAAAATACCACCTATGAGGACAAAAATCTACTGGACAAAACACTTCCCACGCAGGACAAAAGCCCACTAGACAAAAGACCACCCCTAAAGGACAAAAAAAAAACCACTGGACAAAACAAGTGTTTGTGCACACCCATTCAGGACAAAACCCACTTGATAAAACACTACCCATGCAGGACAAAAGCCCACTACACAAAATACTACACATGAAGGACAAAAACCCACAAGACAAAACAAGTCTTTGGGCAGATTTATTCAGGACGAGGAGACACCAGACAAAACACTACCGACGCGATTTGAAATAATCATTTCAAAAAGTGTCGAATTTATTTCAAAACGCATTGGTGTGTCTCGACACATTTTGAAATAAAACCACGATTTGAAATAAATTTACCAAAATCTTTGAATACAACCATGCAGGACAAAAATCCACTGGACAAAACACTACCCATGCAGGACAAAACATCACTGGACAAAATACCACCTATGAGGACAAAAACCTACTGGACAAAATACTACGGGCGCAGACAAAAGCCCACCAGACAAAAGACCACCCTAAAGGACAAAAAACCCACTGGACAAAACAAGTCTTTGTGCACACCCATTCAGGACAAAACCCACTGGACAAAACACTACCCATGCAGGACAAAAGCCCACTACACAAAATACTACCCATGAACGACAAAAACCCACTAGACAAAACAAGTCTTCGTGCAGACGTATTCGGGACGAAGAGACACTGGACAAAACACTACTGATGCGATTAGAAATAATTATTTCAAAACGTGTTGAGTTTATTTCAAAACGCGTTGGTGTGTGTCGACACGATTTGAAATAAAACTGCAATTTGAAATAAATTCACCAAAGTCTTTGAGTACAACCATTCAGGTCAAAAACACACTGGACAAAACACTACCCATGCAGGACAAAACACCACTGGACACAATACCACCTATGAGGACAACAACCTACTGAACAAAACACTACCCACGCAGGACAAAAGCCCACTAGACAAAAGACCACCCCTAAAGGACAAAACAAACAAAAAAAAACACTGGACAAAACTGTTTGTGCACATCCATTCAGCACAAACCTACTTGACAAAACACTACCCTTGCAGGACAAAAGCCCACTACACAAAATACTACACATGAAGGACAAAAACCCACTAGACAAAACAAGTCTTTGGGCAGACTTATTCAGGACGAGGAGACACCAGACAAAACACTACCGACGCGATTTGAAATAATTATTTCAAAATGTGTCGACTTTATTTCAAAACGCGTCGGTGTGTGTGGACAGGTTTTGAAATAAAACCGCGATTTGAAATAAATTTACCAAAATCTTTGAGTACAAGCATTCAGGACAAAAACACACTGGACAAAACACTACCCATGCAGGACAAAACACCACTGGACAAAATACCACCTATGAAGACAAAAACCTACTGGACAAAACACTACCCACGCAGGACAAAAGCCCACTAGATAAAAGACCGCCCCGAAAGGAAAAACAAAACACTGGACAAAACAAGTGTTTGTGCATACCCATTCAGGACAAAACCCACTGGATAAAACACTACCCATGCAGGACAAAAGCCCACTACACAAAATATCACCCATGAAGGACAAAAATCCACTACAAAAAACAAGTCTTTGTGCAGACTTATTAAGGACGAAGAGACACCGGACAAAACACTACTGACATGATTTGACAATTATTTCAAAAACGTGTCGAGTTTATTTCAAATCGAGTTGGTGTGTGTCGACACGTTTTGAAATAAAACCGCATTTTGAAATAAATTTACCCGAGTCTTTGAGTACAACCATTTAGGACAAAAACACACTGGACAATACACTACCCATGCAGGACAAAACCCACTGGACAAAATACCACCTATGAGGACAAAACCTACTGGACAAAACACCACCCTCGCAGGGCAAAAGCCCACAGACAAAAGACCACCCATGAAGCACAAACCCCACGGGACAAAACATGTATTTATGCACAACCATTCAGTACATAAGCCACTGGACAAAACATTACCCATGCAGGACAAAAGCCCACTATACAAAATACCACCAATGAAGGACAAAAACCCACTGGACAAAACAAGTCTTTGTGCAGACTTTTTCACGACAAAAAGACACTGGACAAAACACTACCGACACATTTTGAAATAATTATTTCAAATCGCGTTGACTTTCTTTCAAAACGCGTTGGTGTATGTCGATACGTCTTGAAATAAAACCGCGATTTGAAATAAATTCACCCAAGTCTTTGTGTACAACCAGTCAGGACAAAAACCCACTGGACAAAGCACTATCCATGCAGGACAAAACCCCACTAGATGAAAGACCACCCATGAAGAACAAAAACCCACTGGACAAAACAAGTGTTTGTGCAGACCCATTCAGGACAAATCCACTGGACAAAACACTACCCATGCAAGACACAAGCCCACTAGACAAAATACCACCAATGAAAGACAAAAACCGAATGGACAAAACAAGTCTTTGGGCAGACTTATTCAGGACAAAAAGACACTGGACAAAACCCTACCAACACATTTTCAAATAACTATTTCAAATCGCGTTGAGTTTCTTTCAAAACGCGTTGGTGTGTGTCGACACGTTTTGAAATAATACCGCGATTTGAAATAGATTCACGCAAGTCTTTGTGTACCACCATTCAGAACAAAAACCCACTGGATAATACACTACCCATGCAGGACAAAGCCCCACTGGACAAAGGACCACTTATGAAGGACAAAAGCACACTGGACAAAACAAGTGTTTGTGCAGACCCATTCAGGACAAAACCCACAGGACAAAAACACTACCCATGCAGGATAAAAGCCCAATATACAAAATACCACCTGTTAAGGACAAAAACCCACTGGACAAAACAGGTCTTTGTGCAGACCATTTCAGGACATGGAGACACTGGACGATACACTACCGACTCGTTTTGAAATGATTATTCCAAAACATATTGACATTATTTCAAAATGCGTCGGTGTATGTTGGCACGTTTTGAAGTGAAACCGCAGTTGGAAATAAATCACCAAAGTCTTTGTGTAAAGCCATTCAGGACAAAACCCCACTGAACAAAACATTACACATGCAGGACAAAAGCTCACTTGACAACACACCACCCATGAAGGACAAAAGCCACTTGACGAAACACTATCCACGCAGGACAAAATTCCAGACAAACATCACCCATGCAGGACAAAATCTCATTGGACAGAATTTCACCCATGTCGGACAAAAATCCGCTGGACAGAATACCACCCGTGTAGGACAAAAGCTCGAGGGACAGAACACAAATCATTTAGGACAAAATCCCACCTGAAAGAATCACCCTCGTGTAGGACAAAATCCAACCGATCAGAATGCCCCTTATGTAGGACAAAAGTACACCGGATAGAACACCATATATGTAGGACAAAAGCCCATCGGGCAGAATACCACTGGATCAAATAAAGTCATTCAGTTAAATGGAATTAAACCAGTGCTTTAAATTATTTGAAAATGGGGTAAATATTCTTAAAAGTGTGGTTGTGATCTGATGACACGTTTTGAAATAAAATCAGTTATTTCAAAATGCATCGGACAGAACGCCATCCATGTAGGACAAAACCCCACTGGATAGAATGCCACATATGGAGGACAAAAGCCGAAATCTGAAGTTGTGGCACAGAGAGAGAGAGAGAGAGAGAGAGAGAGAGAGAGAGAGAGAGAGAGAGAGAGAGAGAGTTTTCGAGATAAAAGTACAATGTGCTACTGCACTGGATGTTTTCTCTCTTTAAGACAGATAATAGTTACTAGTGGTCACCGAATAGACACACGGACACACGGACAGACAGATGGACCATCCTTTGTTTATAATATGGATGATCCCCCCCCTCCCCCCACCGCTACACACCCACACCCACAACCCAAAACTCTCCTCCCCCCACTCCACCTTACACCCTCACACTTTCACCTCCCAAAACTGAGTGTCAGCCAGCAATGCAGTCTCTACCCCCACCCACCCCCCTTCCCCACTCCCTTCCTATCCCCTCCTACCTTCCTCCCACCCCTACCCCTCACCTCAGACAGTCAGACGCGCAGGTACCGAGGATCGCATTCCCTTACTAATCCACCATTTCAACTAGGGTCCGTAACCAAGTCCCCAGCACTCCATAACGTTTCTGAGTTAAGAACATCATGTTTTTGATCAGACCACGCGCGTTTAGAGATCAATATCTCCTTTGTTTAGTTTATTATCGGACTGAAACACAAATTGGTAGACAGATGCAAAATAGGCTAATCACGCCATTGCCAATGCCTCACGTCGATGTCGGCAGAATTGGCCGCACTAGAGCCGAAAAACCACAAACTTTGAGCTTTAAACGCGCACGCGCGCATGCGCGCCTCAGTCTCAAAATTTAATTTTTGTAAATGGGAAGTCCCAAAGAACCTGCATACCAACTTTCAAGCGATTCTGTACAGAAACAACGGAGACATAAGCGATTGAAAGTGTGCACACATACATACACACCGTCCTCATTTCAGTATATGATATGTTAAACTTAGTTAAGGGAATATTGTCATAAATGGGACAGAGACATTCAAGGTAAGATAGGGTAAGCACCGCTTTTAAATCATTTACATACTTCTCCCCAATTTGACAAAATGGCAAATGTCTTCACATGACTATTTAACATGAGATTTTTTTAAAGAACTTAATTTATCAGGTTGAATGCAGTGTTGCAGACCATTATGAGAGGTCTTCAGGCAAGTGAAGACCTACAGTGCAGTTAAAGCATTAGCATCCTTGAGCTTGGCTGATGATGGATCCCGAGGTCTGAAACAGCTGTCGCAAGTAGAGATCTAAACCCTTTCCCATTGATAGGAAAAACTAAAAGCAGCATTTTAAAAATTCTTTACAGAACACAAGTCAGCCCATGAGTTTTGCGAACGTTTATATATATATACTAGCGCCTTCGCGCTTCGACCCCGTGTGTTTAGATATCAATATCTCCTTTGTTTATCATTGGATCATCTTGAATGTTGCTGTGAGGCTTCACAGGGGGTCCAGCAAGCGGCACAGCGAATTTGAAGGCAACAGATGGGAAACGTTTGATTTGAGGCTGCCGGAAATTTGAAGAAACGCCGTTCATTTTAGGAAGATCTCATTTGTCTTCATGTTTGGTGTGAGGCTGCTTGGGGCCACGGTCAACTCTCACACCAAATTTAAAGAAAATCGGTCAGTAAACAGCCGAGTTATCGAGGCCGCAATTTTTTGTTACCCCGCCACGGAGGCAGGCACACTTCGACTTCGGGGAAAGTTCGCCGTGACAATTTGCCATCTCCACAGAAAGCCTCATACCAAATTTGACGAGGATCGGCCCCCAAACAGCGGAGTTACAAGGCTTTTCTGTGCTTCATTTTCTGTGTTTCATTTACCCCACCACGGGAGCAGCCACACTCGGACTTCGTGGGAAGTTTGCCGTGACGATTTGCCACCTCCTCGGGAAGCCTCATGCTAAATTTGGGGAGGATCGACCCCCAAACAGCGGATTTAAAACGGTTTTTCTGTGTTTCACACACACTGACACACGCACACACACACACACACACACACACACACACACACACACACACACACACACACACACACACACACAAGCACGCACGCACGCACGCACGCACGCACGCACGCAGGCACGCGCGCACATACGTATGAAAATGAATTCCATATTGTGTAAAACGTAATCAGCTGAAAAGAAAGAAATACATATTTTCAGACAAACGTATCATGTTTGGCAACACTATTTTTTTACTCAAACGAAGCGCTGCTCAGTTTTACTTACATTAGTTGAAATAAAAAGTGAAAAGTGAACAGAACATAGCAGCAGATATAAAGCCACTGAGACAAAATCAAATTTGAATTTAATTAAAAACTAAGGCAGTTTTGTTTACCAAAGATTTTTTTGGCGTTATATCAAGAAAACGGGAAAAAAATATCATATGTTATAGCTGCTGCTCAGTTTGGTTCCAAATGTTTTAGTCCGACAGATGCAAACAAATATTATTGATACGAGAAAAGAACATATACTTCAATCAAACATTTACTGACTGACTGGCAATAATAATAAAAAGAAAAGAATAAAATCAAACAAACACACGATCACATATTTTCAGCCAATCATGACTGATTGACTACGTGATTGTTAAAACCCAGAAATATCACCCATCTGAAACAAGAAACTAACAACTGGCTCAACGCCAAGAAGTATTTCACCCTTCAATCCATGAACTGTCAGCGCCAAAAAAATGTCACGCACTTCAAACCAGCTATTTTAAACTTCTCCTTGTCTCAGCCAAGCTCTAAACCAATGCCCGCCACTCTCACTCAGTATGTTTCTAACTCTGCGCATTACTCCACTATGGGTTCCAAACGTACGGCTCAGTCTGACAACACTTGTCTGGGGCAAGCGATCTGCTTGACTTGGCCGTAGATATATACGTGGATAATCAAATGTCCCCACAGCTTCAGCGAACAGTGGACTGACCCGCTGCAAAGTATATCTCATCATGGAAGACATTTGAATTGTGAAGTAAACTATCCTCTGTATTGGTAAACACGGAAGTGGTGGAATGTTTTCTGTTGATCCAAATGCATAAACCACATTGTTTGTCCCTTCGTCTTCATTTCTTTCAGCATCAACTGTTTTCTGCCGTGGTCCTCCAGCAGTGTCATCACTTTTGTTTTTCTCATCTTCATTCTCCACTAGAGACGTGTCTTCAAACTCACTGTCAACCTCCTTACATTTTCGTTCCACACCAAACATGTTTGATTCTTCTTTTGAGTTTTCATCATGATCATTTACATTAACGTCATCTTCACTGCACAAATTTTCTAAATTATGCACATCATCTCGCTTGTCTTCGCTGTCAGCACCCCTCCCATCTTCAGACACTTCTCTTTCGTCAGTTTCGATGTCAGCATTGTTTCTATCATCATTGACATCTCCTGATTCATTGGTAAAGCGACTTTTACATTCAGTTTCTGAAAAAGCTCTACCATCATCAGATTCGTCAGATTCGGACCTTGTGCTGGCTTTCCCAGAAGAGCCACAACACGATATGATATCCTTCATTGTGCCTGCGTCTGTAACCCTCACAGAAACATAATGAATTTCTGGGTAAAAACCCAGTGTGAACGTACTCATACGAGGGTTATATTTCCGTGTGGGATATGATGCAATTATAATTTGAACCCTTTGAATTAATAATTAAAAACTGGCAATTAAATTCTCTAGACAATGCTAAGAGGGTTAGGTTGTCACCGAATACAGTATCTTTAGACACTGACTTCAAGTAATGTCTATTGAACCTGAAATAAACGCTTGATAGTCGTCTTTGTGCTTTCGTAAGTGATCCGTTGCCACTTTTCTTTGTTGTGAACCTGTTCTGTATATGCCTGATCTGCTCATCTGATCGCTGATGGAGAGAAATTGACAACTGGCAACATCTTCTGGATCTTCTAAGATCTCTATGGACTGATTTTATGCAAACAGTCGTTGTTTCAGACCTCCCTCTGACTTCTCCCAATTTTGTTTTCTGTGGCCGTGTACTTCAGGAAGTATGGTGTCTTCTTCTTCTGTCCTGTCACTATTTTCTTCTTCTCTGTCGCCCGTTTCTTCTTCTGTACTGTCCCTGTTTGCCTCTTCCTCTTCAGTCCTGTCACTATTTTCATCTTCTGTTCTGTCACTGTTTGCCTCTTCCTCCTCAGTCCTGTCACTGTTTTCATCCCCTGTTCTGTCCCTGTTTGCCTCTTCCTCCTCAGTCCTGTCACTATTTTCATCATCTCTTCTGTCAGTGTTTTCATTTATTATATAGTACTTTAGTACATGCATTTCTCTCTTCTCACGTTTTTTGAAAAAAGGCAGATGCCCTTAATCTTCTTTCTTTCTCTTCAAGCGAAGTTCTACTTGTAATGTTTTTCACACCTACCCACTGATGTACCACTGTTTTGTCTGTTTTCTTGAAAACTACTTTGTACCATTGGTATGTTTTCCCTCTGTCTAATATCCTCCCTTTTAAAATGTACCTTTTGTAGGGAACCCTTTTCCCAAAAGGATAACGAATCAACACACGATCACCTCTTTTATAAATAGAACAAGCATTCTTCTGAATGTGTCGTGCTTGTGTACATCTGGTGCACTTGTCTAATGCATCCAACGCCTGTTCTCGGATTGTCTGTGCTGGCGTTTGGTTTTTATCTCTTCCAAAGTACACTGCAAAGGGGGTTTGATATGCAAGCACCTCTTTTGGCTGTTGATTGATGGCGTTGGTGATGTCTGACAATTCCTCAGCCCAATTGAAGCCTCTTTGTCCTTTTCTGTTCATCTTGTGCCTGATCTTCTGTCTAATCAACCTGTTCTGGCTCTCAATCTTACCTTGACTTTGAGGATGACAAGGTCTACCCTTTATTATTCTGACTTTTTTCTCGAACAACTTCTTTACAGCTCCCAAGAATTCTGGACCATTATCACATTGCACTATTTTTGGCCATTCATGTTCGGAAAACATGCTGTAAAGCACTTTTGCCACATGCGATGCTGCTTTGTTTTCAAGGGCCCGACAGAAAAGATGCCTAGAAAACACGTCGACTGCAGTCAAGACATACCGAAATGTCTTCTCTTCATTTACAATCTCAGCGAGTTTCAAAAGGTCAATTTAAACCCTTTCAAACACGAAGGTCACTCTTACAGATCTAAAAGGTGGCATATTACTGAATCTGCCTTCCAGCTGTCCATGACTTCTATTTTTTCCCCAACACTTCCTTTACAGCTCTCTCACTAACACGGGCAAACTTTCCTTTCATAGCGGGGGTTCTATGTTGCAGAATTAACCAGAATTGTGCACTTCGTGCAACAAGCACAGTACTTTGGTATATTGTTCTTTACAATGTTATAATTGATTTCAGATTTGAAGCCACTTCAAAAACGTTTTTTATTTTGAGAAATAAATTTTAAAAAAAGATGAGCCAAAATTGCAGACGATTTTCTAGCGCGAGGTACCCGCAGTGAATATTATCAAGCAAAACGAATGTAAGCTAAAATTATTTTCTAATGATAACACATTGGACAATGATATATCGTGTATGAAAATACATAGGTTTAACCAAAAATTTGCTGGCCTTATTTTGTTTCCTTAATTTTTCATGACTTTGTAGACCCGCAGCGGGAAAATCAAAATGGCCGCTTCCGATCGCGCGTCCGTAATTTGCCAGTGAAAACTTCGTCTTTAGAGGTTAATTATGGATTTACAGCTCTTCAGATAGGCTTGAAATGCCATTCTATCATTTTATTTGTTTTCTGAAGCGTACTAATACCATCCTTTTCCTTACTCTTTAAATAAGTTGCCTATTGTGTGTGTGTGTGTTAATAGTGTTTTCCCTACACTTTGGAGAAGTTCGTTTATATATGTATATAAAATGTCTTTGAAGATGTGTGTGTGAGCGCGCTTGCGTGATTGCATGTGTACCTACGTACGTGCTCGCCTGAGTGTGTGTGTGTACGTGTGCGTGCCTGCGCGAACACGTGTGTGTGTGTGTGTGTGTGTGTGATGGGAAAAAGGAAAATTCAGTGTCCAATCCCATTTCACCTCGAGGAAAAAGAGAGGCAGATAGAGGGAAAAGACAAACAGAAGCAGAGATAGAGAAAAAGAGAGAGTGGCAGATGAGTCATGTTTGGAAGGGGGCACTTGAGAGTGTGTAAAAGAAAGTGAGAGAGTGGTAGATGAGTCTTATTCTTGAAAGGGGGCACTTGAGGGTGTGTATGAGGGAAAAAAAAATATATATATATATTCAACGCCTTCTTCCTTGCGCTGAACCCTGTGAAGTGATCTGAAGCGATCAAAGCTAAGTGAATTTTCGTTGTTTTATTCGTTTATGTCTCACCCGATGAAGACCTAAGAGGTCGAAACGCGTTGTTTCGTCTTGTGACTCGTTTGTCCACGTTCTCTGGGCGGTTTGCTAACATTTATTTAAGATTTGTTTAGATTTCCGCCTGCAGTCGTCTCGCTTTGCAACTAGATATATATATATATATATATATATATATATATATATATATATGCATATAGATTGTTCACATGTGTATGTGTCTATGAGTATGCATACCAGGATGGTGGAAATGGTGTTTGGGGTGTATATATATATATATATATATATATATATATAATATATATATATATATATTATATGCTCTACATGTGGTGTTATAGATATGCTATATATGCACCTGGGGTGTGCATAAGAATAAGGTGGGATGGGGAAATTGGGGGAGGGGGTTTACAGAGAAAGTGATGGAGGAGAGGTCGTGGGAAAGGAAAAGAGCTGGAATGATTCAAACTACTCCATAAATCATCAGTCATTTTCCTTTTTCCACCCCCAACCAGCATTATCACACCAATGCCACAACATTATCTCACTTATGACAATGATCATCATCCTGTAGTACTGTAGATCTCACTTATGATAATGATCATCATCCATCAGTCATAGATCATTTCCTCTATTCCCCCAACTGGCATTAACATACTAAGGCCAGTACACTATTCCACGTTTGTAAATGACCATCATCCCACACTACTGTGAATCACACTCACACCATGACAATAATCATCATCCATCAATCATTGTTTACCTCCTTCATTCCCCCAACCGGCATTATTACACCAATGCCACAACAGTATCCACCTTATATAACAATGATCATCATCCTACAGTACTGTTGATCTTGAATGATCCATGATCATCACCCATCAGTCATCCACCCCCCCCCCACCCCTCCCCATCCACCCTCTTCCTGAACCAGTAGTATTATACTAATACCACCAAATTATTTCATTTATCACAATGACCATCATCCTACAGTATCTCACTTATGACAATGATCATCACCCACTAGTCATTGATATCTTCCTTTATTCCCCCAACTGGCACTATTGTACCAATGCTACATTATTCCACCTACATGACAATGACCCTCACCCTATAGTACTGCTGATCCCAAATGTTCACCATCCATCAGTCACTGGAAATACTGTCATCCAGTGATCACCTTCATACTGCAATATATATGGCAATGAGGAAGCTGACCATTTGGCAAAGGAAGGAAAACAGCAGCCCCAACTAGAACAGGAAGTCTCCTTTGAAAAAATCAAAAGTATTATCAAGGAGAAGCAAAAATCAAAAAGGCAGATGGCTTGAGCAGCACCCTACTTCAACAGGAGGGATGGACACTACCGGATGCCCAGATCAGACCTTTGTGAGACTGAGGACAGGGCACTCCAGACTGAGACATCACATGTCCACTATATTCCACAATGGCAAGTCTTCAAATCATCCTAGCCTGCCAACACACCGATGAAGGGAAAGCCCTATTGACCGCTGGAGGGCCATCGCCAAACAGCAGCCTTCGCCAATACCTCCAAGGTTCCTACCTAAGTGAACAAGGAAGAAGACCATCCTACAGTACTGTTGATCTCTAATGATCATCACCCATCAGTCATTGACCCCCCCCCCCCTCCCCCTCAACCAGCATCATTATGCTACTGCCACCACATCATTTCACCTGTGACGATGATCAGCATCCCACCTTTAATCGCAGTTATGATTCCAGTAACAACAATGATTATCATCCTGTAGCACTGTTGTTATCAGATGACTATCACCCATCAAGGTTTCCATTTTTTTTTAAATTTTAGTAACAAGAATGATTATCATCCTGTAGCACTGTTGTTATCAAATGGCCATCACCCAATAAGCTTTATTATCATTATTTATAAATTCATTTAAAACCCCTCTGTGTGTGTGTGTGTGTGTGTGTGTGTGTGTGTGTGTGTGTGTGTGTGCGCGCGCGCGCGCGCATGCATGTGGATGTGGATGAGTGTTTGTATATGTGTGTGTGTGTGTGTGTGTGTGTGTGTGTGTGTGTGGTGATAGTGTTGATTTCACCTATGACAACGGTCACTATTCATCAGTCATTGACATTTCCAATTTGCTGCTCAATTAGCATTATCATACCAATGCTATCATGTAATTTCACTTATGACAATGATCAACATCCTATAGCATTGTTTATCCCACTTATGACAATGATCATCATCATCATCATTAAAAAAAAAAAAAAAAAGTATATATATATATATATATATATATATATATATATATATATATATATGTGTGTGTGTGTGTGTGTGTGTGTGAGAGAGAGAGAGAGAGAGAGAGAGAGAGAGAGAGAGAGAATGGGTGTGTATGTGTGTGAAAACTCCCCACAATTGGTCTTTTGACCATAATTCACCCATAATACCCTCCCCTCTCTTCCCCCCTCCCCACCCCACTCCTTTCTTTCCCCAACAACACTATTTGCATGAATTTCTCACCCCACCCACCCCACCACCACCCCACGCATACGTTTGTGTGAGAGGAGAGATATGAACTCTTTCTCTCTCTCTCCCTCTCCCCCGTTCCCCGCTTCCACGCCCCCCCCTCCATATTCTGTCCCCCCCACCCCGCTTTTTCCCCCCTCCTAACGATATCCTACCACCCATTGTTCATTTCCATTCTCTTCCAATCATTACTATCATTACCCACACCCCCACATACAACTACCCACACATAACTACTATCATCACCATCACCACCCATTAAAATTGTTCATTTATTTAATTATTCATTTATATCTTTTATATTCTTTGTTTACTTATTTTATTTTATTTCAT
>CM065728.1:29462248-29464748 GCA_033310375.1 Conus canariensis
TGAATTCTTTGTTTGGATGTTTATATAATATACAACATCAGACATAGCATGACGTGCAAGTCTTCAAACATCATTTACCTGCTCTACTGCCAACAATGTCATGGGGCGCAGTATGTAGGAGAAACAAAGAATGCCCTAAGAACACGCTTCTACCTCCACAGAACCCACATACTGCAAAACACAGGCACCCATGTTACTAGGCATTTCAACAGGAAAGACCATTCACTGCAGGACATGAGGTGCATGCCCATAGAGCAGGTCTTCACAGACAACCTTGCTCACAGGCACACAAGGGAGCAGTTCTGGATCAACAAACTCAGGACATTCTATCCTCGGGGTCTCAACACTCTCCGAGTCTCCTAACTGGTTAGGGAGGGAGAGAGGTGAAAAGGGCAGATAGTGGGGGGTATGGTGAGGGGAGAGAGAGGGGAGATAGGACAGAGACGGTGTAGGGTTGGAAGGGGGAGGTTTTGAGGCAGACGGCCCCATGTGCAAGTGACAAACTCTATCCTCGGGTCAGAGAGGGAGATGAGTGAGGGGAGAATAAGAGATGGCCCAGAGGCTGGGGTCAGGGACCCAAGAGTGGGGGGCCTGGGGAATGGGCTGGGGACCTTGGGGGCAGGGAGGTGGGGTCCCTGGGTGTTAGGGGGTGGGGGAGTTTAAGGGTCTTGGGGGCTTGGGTCCCCAGGGATCGGGGGATACAAATAATTAGGGGGTCCCTGGGGGGGGGGGGGGGGGGGGGGACTGGGGGATGTGTGACTTGGGGCTAGGATGGGGCGGGTGTTCTTGGGGTAGGTGGGCGAATGAGTGAATGGGTTTGGGGTGAGATGGGGAGTTGGATGGGGGTGTGGAGTCAGGTGATCTGGGGGGCTGGGTGGGTTGGGGTGATGGTGAGGGGCCTGACACCCCCCTGAATTTTTTTTTTTTTTTTTTTAATTTATTGATTTTTATATTTATTTATTATTTATTTTTTTCTTCTCCCCCCCCCCCCCCCCCCCCCCCCCCCCCTACTTCCTCCCAGCCTTAGAAAGAAATTGAAAATTTGCGAACGTGGTTATCATTGTGAGCTTGACGTCATTGTAGGGTTTATAGAAAAAACGTCATTATACTGATGACGATCTCTGCTATGCGTCACTGTCAATAAGCATCGATAAAGGCAATCGCCGAAATATTTGCAGTCCGGAAAAGTGTTGTTGTTTTGTTTTCTTGTGTATGATATCTATATATATATATATATATATATATATATATATATATGTGTGTGTGTGTGTGTGTGTGTGTGTGTGTTTACGTTCCTAGCCTGTGAAGCGGGTTTTCGAACCGGTGAAAAGCCTCGAAGTTTTCGTTCGTATAGCCATTATTTCCATAAACTCGTAAATTGCGTGAACAGCAACTTTCTTGAAAATGCACTTGAAACGTCAACAATCCCAGTTTGGTTGTTGATTACGTTGTTGTGCATGTGGAATACGATAAAAAAACAAACAAACAACTACGACTGGGATTCTGTATGTTCAAAGTAACGTGCACGTTGACAAGAACGTTGTAGTAGTAGCCGTAGTAGTAGAGGTGGTAGTAATTAACGAATGGTGTAGAACTGCAATGCAGAGCTTGGTGGCATATGCAGGATCTGTGTAGCCTGTGTCAATGGCCTGTTGTAAAATGGCACATTCTGGTTCGTGTGCCAGCACTCGAAAACGAACTGCAAATTGAATTCATAGCAGATCAATATGTAGCAAAAAAAAAAAAAAAAAACCAAAACAAAACCAAAACAAAAGCAAAAAAAAACAAAAAAAAACCATGTAGCACAATCAAGTAAATTTGAGGAAGTAAACAAACGGCCAACTCATTTGTAGTCTGGTTTCGAAACACACACACACAATCGACAAACGACTGTAATGCATTGAGATTTTTTTTTTTACCTTTGTCGTTTTGTTTATTCTTACACACATAAACTATGGTGTGTACGGAATTTGTGTCGTCGTTTTATCTAGTTGTTATAAATAATATTGGATTTTTAGTATGAGTTATGAATTCATTCGCATTTTCATTACGTCTGTATAGCCATCAAAATAGAATATCAGTGGCTCTCTCTCTCTCTCTCTCTCTCTCTCTCTCTCTCTCTCTCTCTCTCTCTCTCTCTCTCTCTCAAATCCACCGTTTCATTACTTTTCCGTTTTATATTTGAACATATCGGTTCTTTATGTCACCCTTCTGGACTTTCAGAGAACCTGGTTTCATAGTTAATGCACAGCTGATTTCGCCTAAAACAAATGCTGCAAAATGCTTGTATTTCTGGTATTTCTGGTCATTTTCATGACTTACTTCAAACACTTTTCAAACTTTTACAAGGTTATGACCGACTCTTATAAATGGTGTTCACACAGTTCAGTTTCAGTCACAGACTTGGGGGGAATGCAACGGTCAAGGTTCCTTTCACAGAAAACCATGGTCATTGTCGAGGAAAACCCAAACTTGGGGTGTGAGGAAACTAGAGATAAGA
>CM065728.1:29484748-29492248 GCA_033310375.1 Conus canariensis
CTTTTTAGGTAAACACCGTAAACACGGTAAACTGAGCGTTGCTGTCTGAAAAGCGCTCTCAGACTGCCTTTACTCTAGACCAGCTTTGTTCCTCTTCACGTCTCAGTAAAGGCATCGTGTTTATAGACAACTTAAATGGACGAGAGAAGAAGGACGAGGCAAGCCAGTGGTGGAATGAGGCCTTGGGGTGGAGTGGCGAGGGGTATCTTTGAACGCCAAGACTGGCTTTGCTTCTGTTCAGGTTCAGGTTCTGGTCGTCTACCAAATGTGGATCCATAACTAATATCTTGATTTCTCGATCATTTACTTGTGTGAAAGAATTATATTGAAATCGATTGTTTGTCGGTTTATTTGCTGGTTGATTGATTATTGTTTGTTTATGTCGTTAAGATATTCAATTCATATGCCATTTATTGATTGATTTATTTATTCATTTATCTTGTAGTTAGTTGTTTACTTATTCATATATTCATTATATTTTTTTCTCTTCTTCATCTTTTTGTATTTCTTTTCTATTTTCTGTTTGCTTGGGTTTTTTTTGTCTTATCACTTTTTGTTGTTTTTACCCGCACATGTTTGTGTTATCGTCTACCAGATTACGGTGAAAATCACTGGAAGTATTTTAAGCATTCAGACTCCGTTAAAAGATCGAATGAGGCCCAGGAGCGATCACAGGCAATGTTGATGCGGGTCAAAAGTGTGGATCTCGGAAGAGAAAAAAAAAGCCGAGTTATATCAAGAAGAAGAGTCAGGAGGAGGGGGAGAAAGAAGATAAGGAGGAGGAGATTACGTAAAAGTACTCGACGAATTAAACGAAGCTAGGTGGAGAGACGCAATGTGGCCCAAGAACGAATCTATAAGACTTCAGTGTGGATCTGCGCTACGGATCTGGATCAAGCGGTGGATTCAGAATGAGATTCTGTCAACATTATTGAGGAAGTAGTTCCTCTGGCGTGTACCATTTATTACTTCCGTTGGGGTTTCATTCACATTCAATAATGAATTATACAAGTTTATCCATAACTGCCGTTAATTGTATGTGCTGTATTAAAGTATTACTACTACCGTTAATATGCAACACCACCTTTTCCAGCTTCGTTTCCTCCACCTCTGCCGACTCATATTTCCTGTCTCTATATGCAAGAAAGAGCACATCATAAGCCTTTGTTTGTTGTTGCTTCAGTTCAATAGTTTGTTTATGTATACATCTGTTCAATAAAGAAATGCTTAAAAGAGAGAGAGAGAGAGAGAGAGAGAGAGAGAGAGAGAGAGAGAGAGAACTCGCGTCAAATTTCTCCTGTAAAATCACGCTGTCCAAACATAACTTGGTAATGTGTGTTTCGTTGTTTTTGCCCTATGGGGCTTGTTTTGGCTGTGGCTGGCCTTCAGTGACAAAAAAACGGGTGCCTCTGTATTTTCATTTGTCAGTTCCTGTAGTTTTGGAGTGTGAGTAAGCCAGTGTACAATTCTTCTGCCAATAAGTTTATATAATTTACGTGAGTTGGTGGTTTGTCTATCTGAACACGAGCAAACCGTTCTACTAGTGTTAAAGACATTTGGTTAAAAGATGGACTCTTGCCCAAAGACGACCTGGATTATCAGCGTTTTTGTTGCGGATCTTGGATGCAGATGCGGATCCCAGGGCGACGCTAGGATCTGTCGGCAAACTGACACAAAATGTTCTGTATCGATTGCCAAGAACATTGGCAGAAAGATGGGACGTTACCTGAGAAATAAGGTCCACGGGCGAACCATTACATCTTAGTGCCGGTCCTGACAGAAGAACAGATCGAGGATTAAGTCGACCACGGTAGAAGTCTGTGGTCTCTCGAAATCACCTTCTTTTCATTCTATTATCATTTTTGTTTCGTTTTCATCCCAGTAAAATGCACCCTTCAGTGATGACAGGTTTCCCTCCCAATACCCAACAAAGAAAAAGGGAATAACCGACTCGTTCCAACGCCGTTTGACGTAAGATGCAAGAACTGCATGCCGAATGTTATTACTTTAATGGGAACATCCTCACAGCTTTGCACACTGTCGAAATCCAATCCAGAGTTGAGTGGAAAGCCAGACAGATCAAGCCGAGGAGAATTTTCCCTGTTTATTAACTTCGTCGAGGAGGGTTTTTTTTCGTACCTCTCTTGGAATGTTTTTGTACTGACAAAGTTACTTATAAGGAAATAAAACGATAGTAACAGGCTTTGGTGGAATAACGGAATTTAGGCCAAGGACAAAGGAGTAACGTTTTCTGCGGATTTGTTAAGTCAATCCGAATTAAATCACGGATCAAAGATTCGTCGGCAAGGTTACACAAACGCTTCAAAACTGATTCTAATCAAACTGTGTTTGATACATGTTGTAAATAATTCAACACCATTACATTCTAGCGCAAAGCAGTAGTTCGAATCTAGATCAGGGAGTGGATATAGGATTTGTTGGGCCGTAGCACAAAAATGACCTCAGTGATGCCGTGATAGACTTAAAAAAAAAAAAAGGCAACGCATGGTTACGAAAATACCTGGAATGCTACAGTTTTTCCGATCATTATGTTCACGTTGACCTCTTTCCGTTTGAAGGGAAGCGAACGATTCGCCACCATGCTTCAATCGTCCACTTCAAATTATTTCGACCCGTAAAATATCTGACAAAAGACAAAAAGAAACTAGGTCACCGAACTCTGCCAAGGACACCCAGTATACCTATGACAAATAGGTTATGATTTTAACTGCGTTTGTTAGGGTGATAGTGTGCCAACATGTTTGCAGAATCGTACGCATGCACGCACGCACGCATACACACACGCACGCACACACGCGCGCGCGCTCACATACGTACATACACACATACACACACACACGCACGCACGCACGCACGCACGCACACACACACTGACTGACTGACTGAAACCATTTACTGTCAGATTAACATAGTGTTGTACTGACATTTTAAAAAGAAAAACCTTAATAAATTAATGAGATAACGAAAATAATACAAATAACATCTGAATGACATAAAAATCATAAAGGAAATTAACAGGGAAACATTTAACATTTGTAAGTAACATAATAAAAATCAGAAATTGTAACAATAAAGCAAATTACATATTAACTGTACTGAAAATCAAATCTCTCTCTCTCTCTCTCTCTCTCTCTCTCTTCTCTCTCTCTCTCTCTCTCTCAGAACACTATAAAAAAAAATAAATTAAAAAAAAAGGAAAGACCCCCCCCCCCCCCAACACATGCACACAAAAAACACACCACCATCCAACACACACACACACACACACACACACACACATACACACACACACACACACACTCTCTCTCTCTCTCTCTCTCACAGACACACTCACACACACACACACACACACACACACACACACACACACACACACACTCACAAAAACCACGCTTCCCCTTCCCCCTACTCACGTGTATGCGAGCACGCACATATATTCACTCACAGACAAACAAATAAAAACCAAAACTCTCTCTCGTACGCGCGCGCGCGCGCGCGCGCACAGACAGACAGACAGACAACACACACACACACACACACACACACACACACACACACACACACACACACACAAACCGCCACCTCCCCTACACACACTCAAAACATATCCACACAAAAAACGTATAGACGTACGCACAACATGCACTCACATATAAACAAAACGAAGTTCTCCCCCCCCCTCTCTCTCTCTCTCTCTCTCTCTGTCTCTCTCTCTCTCTCTCTCTCTCTCTCTCTCTCTCTCTCTCTCTCTCTCTCTCTCTAGCGCGCGCACAACCTGTGCGAAAGTTTCGTAAATGGAATAATGCGACCTAGTACACGTGAGAGTCGGACAGCTATGTCATGTAACAAATTCTTTGCTCTACGTGTACATCAGTCCACTAAACCAAAAAAGAAACAAACATTTAAAAAAAAAAAAAAAAACCGTTAGAAAAATCTGCCAAGTGGATGAGACTTGATCAGATTTACAGCCAAATTGGCTACCCTCCACCCATTTTCTGGGTTGGGACAAAAAACACTATGCAATGTTAAAGGTAGATTTTTAGACAAAATTTTATCATGAAGACAGTGAAAATACGCTTTTGTTAATGAACATTCAAGTAAAAAATGAGATACCTTAAGGTTTTGACCACAGACACACAAAGGAGATGGTTTTAAAAACCTGCCAAACCAACCATCCACCCGTATTCTGTGCAATAAATTTCGATTCGGAATAGAACCTGGCGGACTTATACAATGACTGCCGGGGGCAGAAAGATCCCATCTGTTCTTCTGAATGGCAGCTTCAAGGTACTGTGTTCTTCTCTGGTCCCAGAGCGCTTTTTTCAGAATATTGTTTATTTCAAGAACCGATTAAGGAATATCACATAAAACTGTATTCGATTTGCACATTGAAGCCTCTTTTGCACATGTATCAGCCAGTTCATTCCCTCGAAGATTGCAGTGACCGGGTACCCATAATAATGTTATTTTGGAACCTCGCATCATTAACTGGTGTATTGAAAATAAAATTTCACTCAACAACACACACACACACACACACACACACACACACACACACACACACACAACTAATTTTTACACTCAGATGGACCAAGGACGAAGTATTTCATGTCGATGCAGACTCGGAGGAAAGGTGGATTTTAAACAGCTTGACCTTGGTGGATGTCTCTGCTCTCTCCAATCTCTCTGACTGTCTTCGGCTGCGGAAGGGTTAAAGCGGTAAGCTTATAATGACAGGGATGGGCTCAGCCTTCCAGTACGTGGCCTAGACACAATGAATGATTAATCAACCAAGTAATAATAATAACAATAATAATAACAATAATAATAATTTCTATAGCGCCTGTTCTCTGAAAATTAGGGTTCTGAGCGCTTTACATAAGCGACGCATAATAAAGTTGTACGATAAGACATGACAAGCTAGAAACAAGACAGGAACTTACTTTACACAAACAACAATAACAAGGAACATGGTGCAAATAGACCACATTAGTGTATAAGCATAATTTGATTTACTGCCCCTACGGCCGGAAACGGCTATGGGAGCTTTAACCTTAACCTAACCTATCAAACTACCCCTAAAATTTTCCATTCCTCATCAATCGCAAAGAGGTTGCCTCTACATAAGCATCAGATATAGTTTGAGGGCTAGTCAAGTCACCTGGGGACAGGTAGAGTGACCTGACCCAACCTGCCCTGACCGAACCTGCCCAAGGAGTGTGCCTCGACAAAAGCTTTTCATGTCAAGTTCACTAGCTGTGCAATGTTTTCTGCTACAAAGCATTTGAAAGCAAAGTCCTTCCTCGTTTCAATGCAGTAAGCACAGCATAATTCAACAACATCATGCAAACGCAAGTAAAAGATTTTCAATCAGGCAAAAAGTTCCAAACCTCCAAAATTTCAGGACGTTTTCTGATAAACGCCTTTCTCAAAGTAGCACTTACGTACAAAGTGGATAAACGATAGATTGTGGCGTCTAAAGACCAAAATCAAACGCAAAATAGCCCCAAAACGAAAAGAAACCATTTTTCTAAGCTAGTGGACCAACCTGCCCCATGACCCATCCTGCCCCTCTCTCCCCAGTTTCCTTCTTTCTTTCTTCTTTTTCATATTGTTATCATTTCTATATTCTTCTTCTTCTTCTTCTTCTCATTATCATTAATGTTATCATTGTATCTTATAATAATAATTATTATTATTACTATCATTATTATCATTATAATTATTATCATCATCATCATCATCATCATCATCATCATTTCGTTTCTTTTAGTCTTGGTTTGGGTTGGTTTGACTTTTAAATACATCATTGCATGCTGTCATTCCCCCATTCAAACCCAACAAAGCAGGGATTAATTGAATCGTTCCATCGTCGTTTTATGTAAAATGCAAGAACCGCATGCCGGAAATCATTATTCTCGGAGGGCTTTCCAACGGCTTTGCAAGCAGACGGAATTTCATCCAAGGTTGAATGGAAAACCAGACAAATCAGCCCAGAGAAAAGCCCTCCCGGTTTATTTGACTTGAACCATAGAGGGGTTTAAATTCTGTCGGTTTTTCTATCAGTAAATCGGGCTAAAACTAATAAGTCAATATTAGCAAAACTTCTTATAAAGATAGAACATGACGCAAAGATGCAGCCCTTATGTTTTGGTATATTACACAAGCACTACGAAAATGATTCGTGTTAAAACGTGAAGAAAAAATGACCTTTGGACATAGCAGTTAAGTTTTCATATGTATCTGTAGTTCAGATTTGAATTATGGGGTAGACCAGATCAGTTGAACCATTGTGGAAACGTTTGCCTTTTCGGGTACCTCATTCTTGTAATCTATTAATGTACATTTTTTATTATTATTATTTGTATCATTAGTATCATCATCGTCGTCATCATCTTCATCATCATCATCATCATCATTATGATTATTATCATTATTAGTATTAGTATCATTAATACTAGTAGTAGTAGTAGTATTGTTTTTGTTGTTGTTGTTATCATTATTATGGCTATGATTATTACTTTCATTTATTATTATCATCAGCACTTTTATTGTTATTGTTATTTATCACAGTCATCATTATCATGATCACCGTCATCATCACCATCATCACCATCATCGTCATTATTATTATTATTACTATTATCATTATTATTACTATTATCATTATTTCATCATCATCATTACTATTATTATTATTATTATGTACTTAAGAGAGGACGCACAGGGCTGAACGTAAATCCGAGACGGCATGAATTTTTCATCATTCCGCATTCGCGAACCCCTCGTGTTTTCTCATTCTTCTGACGCCCACTGTCATTGATATGTAAATATAGTCAGATATGTCTGTAATGCACCACAATCCACACCCTTCGTTATCACTACTGATAAGCAGAAAAGATATCCACGTGCGTGTGTTGGCAGGATTTTCTGCCTGTCGGCAAGATAACGTAAGCAAACTACTCAGCAGTTTTAACAAAACTTTTGTGAACAGAAGAAATGTAGTCGAAGGACGGAACTACTCTATTCCGGTGAAGATCCGCACAAAAGGGCGGATGTGTAATTGGCTCGACCTTAGCGAAAGTCTTTCCCGAAAGCATATTTCTCTTCTTGAAATGTTCTGGCTTTTTGTAACCTTTAAATGCATCCATCCAAGCTCTCAATTTCCCCGCTAATTTCAACAAACCTTGGCAGATAAATAGATTCCATCCGTCGTCGTTTGACGTGAAATACAAGGACCGCATGCCGAGATTCATTAGTTTTGGGGACATTGTCATGGCTTTGCAAACACACAACAGTCCAGGGTAGATTGTAAAGCCACAGAGCTTAAATCGGAGAAGAGGTCCATCCCCTTTATGGACCTTGCCATGAAGATGCCGTTTTCCTCTGCTTCTGTGGCTTCGTCTGTCTGTCGGCACGATCATGCACGCACACGGACACACACACACACACGCGCGCGCGCGCGCGCACGCACACACG
>CM065728.1:29499748-29507248 GCA_033310375.1 Conus canariensis
GTTTTATCGCAGAAATGCCAGCATGCACTACAAGAAAATAGTTATTCAAGATTACGAGGGCGCCCGTGGTCAAAGTAATATCGGTTTCCTTTAGTTTTCTCTCTGGCCGAGTTCCCCACACCCCTCCCCCAGTGTTTTGTGAACTGCTTTTAGCTAAAACTGTCAGCCCTCGTAATGGTATCAATTTTCACTTTCTGTCTTCGCTAAATACTCATCATAGTTTCGTCTCTGACATTCGTTTGTCAATTTTTAAACCCGTGTCAGAGTCAGTCGTTTGTAAAGTTACGAAAAAAAAAAGAAAACTGTGAATTAAATCCAAGGCCATCCTTCGCGATACATGCTTTTGTTAGTGATCAGATGCCACTCTTT
This sequence comes from Conus canariensis, assembly GCA_033310375.1. Lineage (NCBI taxonomy): Eukaryota > Metazoa > Mollusca > Gastropoda > Neogastropoda > Conidae > Conus > Conus canariensis. Next base: position 29,500,118 of record CM065728.1, read on the forward strand.
CCTACAATTGTTAACAGTTCCCCAATGTCAGTTATTTTGCGTCTTAGGTTAAATTGATGCTGTTGGGACCTTGCTTAACATTTATGAACATGTCTTGCGAGTTATAACTGTAGACGAATGGAGTAAACACGAAATGGTTATTAGGATTTACCTTTTCAATCGATAGTTCAGCAAGTTCATTTTCGTTTGTTGTGTCCTGAAAATCAGGCTAGGGCGTGGAGTATGATTGAAAGCAATAGACATACCTTTGAGAGCATCTACCGCTCAGAGTCCTACAGAGGGAAGGTAAACATATGGGAACAAGTAGCATATAACTCGTTTTCCTAAACATTCGCAACACTCATATGCGTGTGTCTTACTATACTGTTTAACTGCTTGTCTCTTACTGTACTATTTAAAACACCACTTTATTATTTTTCTTAAAGGGGGAATTTAATTTCACGAGAGGCAGCGCTTGCACAAAAAGATACAATGTGCTCGATATTTAATAAATACAAACAGAAAGCTATTTCAAACTGAACAGTCTGAGAAGAACAGGACAAAAAGTAGACTAAACTCGCTGTTCTTGGAGGAAAAAAAAAACAAAAACATCCAAACCTGTCCATTATTTCAACGGCATTTTCTTTCCTCCTTTTTGTTTTAGATCAATTCTGTTATTATAGCCAGGCGTAGTTTGTTCTGTTCTTTAAATTATGGATTTAATTAATCAAAACGTTCCTTTATGTTTGTACTTAATGAGAAAGAAATGTACTGCCCTATCGTTTTAAGATACATAATCAAATTACATTTCGCCATTTCGAAGAAATCATAATTTGTAGGGCGATATCACATTGGCATTTGGCCATCAAAATTAATGCAGTCATTTGGCTGTTAATTATTTCAGCCGTACAAAACCTGATCCCCCCCCCCCCCCCCCCCCCCCCCTATAAGGATGCGATTCAGTTTCTCTCGGATGGCGAATTTTATGAGAGCTATGATGTTTCGCTCTCTTCGAGGTTTTCAAAACTGCCTCGCAAACCGACTGTCAAATCTGGGCGGGAGGGGGGAAGGGGGGGGGGGGGGAGCCAACCAAGTTAAACAGCATTTCACTCTCTCTCTCTCTCTCTCTCTCTCTCTCTCTCTCTCTCTCTGTCGGTCTGTGTGTGTATGTGTGTGTGTGTGTGTGTGTGTGTGTGTGTGTGTGTGTATGTGTGTGTGTGCGTGAGAGAGAGAGAGAGAGAGAGAGAGAGAGAGAGAGAGAGAGAGAAGAGAGAGAGAGAGAGAGGTGGTTATTCAGCAGCTCAAAATGTTCTGGGAAAGTATGAAAATGGGAATAGAAATGTCTTACACTTAACTTGGGTCTTGCATTTATTTTAAGGGCAAGTCTTTTTTCTGTATTTGTTTTTGTTGTGAATGAGTGTGCTGACCGCATACAGGTTTTTTTTATTTAATTATTTTAATCATCCGACAGGTTCGTTTATGTTTTTCATTACTGTACACTTCATAACTTTGAAATGTAAAGACCTTTCTTTCGAAGCTTTTTTTTTTTTTTTTTTATCAAAGCCTACTGGCAATTTGAAGAAATCTCTATTTGTAGGACTGTCTTTTATGGGCATTTAAAGAATGACAGTCGCGCAATCATTCTGCTGTTGATGATGTCAGCCGTACGAAAACCTCCGCACCCTCCCTCTTTCCCACAGTCGAAGGCGAATTCTATGTCAGTCGAATGGAGGATTGTTTTTTTTTATTATTTATAATCTCATATTTTCCTCACTCTTTTCGAAGACTTCCAGAATGCTTCACAAAGCGATTGGCCGTAATGAGCAAAAAGCCGAGCCCGTTAAACTCCCCCCCCCCTCTCTCTCTCTCTCTCTCTCTCTCTCTCTGAGTTTACTCTGGACTGTCGTATTGATCATATTCTGCTGTTGCCTCTTGCGGATTTTAGAGCTCACACTGCTTTTCGTTTGGCCCTGGAGAATTATCTCTGTTCCACCAGACTATCATAATCGTTGAAACAATTCAGCGGACAGTATTTTTTCAGGGTGATTCATCTTTTTCGTCAAGGAGAAGGGAAAAAAATGAAAATAAGGAAGAAAACTCTCGTGATGGCAGAAATAATTCGATCGTGTGTTGTGAAGGTAAAGTTACTGGTGTTCTTTGTCTGCAACATACAGAGTGCCCGTGACTTGGAGACCACCCCAGGACAGCATCACCACGCGCAGTAGTTAAGACTAGTGTCGACGTGCTGCTTGTGTCCAGCTACTCCAAACAATGTGTCTGCATTCTGGAAAGCAGCAGTGGAAATAAAAGGGCCTTACGATGAGGTCAACTGATCGACGTTCGCAGTGCTGCGCGATGTATTAATCAGTCAGCTGCTCAATGTATTCCACAGTACTTGGAAACCAATCTCCGAGCACAGCTCCAGATGTATGCAACTGAAACAGACGACGAAGTCGAATAATAATAGCCAATGAGATTCCAGAATTGAGAAACAGGACAAACAGAGAAGGAGAACAGATGCATGAATGCAAAGAATGCGTGAACATGCGAAAGAGGGACTGGGTTTGAGAAACACTGTAAATTATTTGGGGAAGGGAGGGGGTGGCGCTCTTTTCAAAGATAAGAAGGAAGAACGGAAGATACTGAAGGTTCACATAGAATCTGCTAAACAGGATCTAGTCAGTAAAAGATCCAGACCGGTTCTCGTCAAGTTTTTTTTTTCTTTTCATGGATTGCAGCGGCGGTAGTAAGGGATGGAGCAGCAAGAGAAGAGATGAGCGAGGATGGATTTTACCTTGGCACAGACTTGGCCTAACAGCAACGCGATGAAATGAGCATCTATCAAGTTGACAGCTTTTTTAATGGATAAGAACTGAAGACTACTCACATGTACAAACATTGTCTTCTGTCAACAAGACTATTGTTTAGACGCACACACATTTATATACATCGTTGAGCGAGCATGAATAAATGTGTTTGCCAATCTCAAACTTTTGAAAACACCTGATGAGACATCGCCATACGTACTTCATGTCTAAGACGTTTGGATTGTCAGAAAGGCACATACTGATGTACAGATCACACACTGGGAGACTAAGCGGTCTCCATACATGCGTTGAAAGAGTCTGCTTGTCTGTATTGTAGTGTGTCCATAAAGCAAGTGTAGGAACCTGCAGCCATCTGATTTATGGTGAAGCAGGACGGGTGTCCATCTTGTGTTGTAACACAACTCAAGCGTGTAAACTCTTGGCATAGGTTGACAAGGTGAGACAATTACAGACACTCAAAGAAGGCATACCTTATAGTGAAATGCATACAACACAAATAATACGACGTGCGTACAAAACAAAATAATAGAACGTGGCTTGTAAGATCCGAAACCTATAGCAACCTCTTCGCTCTGTTGTTGTTGTTGTTGTTGTTGTTGTTATTTTTGTTGTTTCCTGAGACGCAGGGAATAAGTGATATACATACATTCACGCCATAATGTAACGAAAGGGTAAGCGACTATCTCATGCGCGACCGTAATTCCGTCATGTTAAAAGATTTTTCTCTTTATCAGTCTCTTAACGCGAAATGGACTGTTTTGGTTATCCGTTTTGTTGTTGCTGTTTTTAGAATATGACTGTGAAAACAAAGAAAGAACGAAACGAACAAACGTATCTGTTAGCGAACCGCCCAGAGAACGTGGACAAACGAGTCACAAGACGAAACACAACTAGTTTCGACCTCTTAGGTCTTCATCAGGTGAAGAAGTCTCACCTGATGAAGACCTAAGAGGTCGAAACTAGTTGTGTTTCGTCTTGTGACTCGTTTGTCCACGTTCTCTGGGCGGTTCGCTAACATTTATTTAAGATTTGTTTAGATTTCCGCCTGCAGTCCTCTCGCTTTGCAACTAAACGTATCTGTGTTTGACATGTCTCTTACAGGATTATGTAGGCTTCTGGAGTCTAGGCATGACCTAAATATAGACGAGTGTTCGTTTTGTAAATAAGAAAAATGTGAAACTGAGATGAATTTGGCAGTTCTTTTCCCGAAGTATAATTATTTGATTTAAAAGAAAATTCATCCCGCTTGCGTGCGCGAGGCAGACGTTTCTTTTTTTCTGTTTTCTTTCTTCCACCCTCTCCCCCATATTTGTTTATAGTGTGTGTGTGTGTGTGTGTGTGTGTGTGTATGTGTGTGTGTGTGTGTGTGTGTGTGTGTGTGTGTGTTTCTCTGGCTGGCTGGCTGGCTGGCTGGCTGGCTGGCTGACTGTCTGTCTCTCTCTCTCTCTCTCTCTCTCTCTCTCTCTCTCTCTCGCTTAGTTTGAAAAATGATAGTATTGTTGGAGAATGTGTAACAGAGTTTAAAAAAGGGAGTTGGTGGAGGGTGGAGCATGAAATAGTTTAAAAAAAGGGGTGAATGGGGGGTGGGGCATGAAATAGTTTTAAAAAAGGGGTGAATGGGGGGTGGGGCATGAAATAGTTAAAAGAAAAAGGGGTGAATGGGGGGTGGGGCATGAAATAGTTTTAAAAAAGGGGTGAATGGGGGGTGGGGCATGAAACAGTTAAAAAAGGGGTGAATGGGGGGTGGGGCATGAAACAATTAAAAAAGGGGTGAATGGGGGGTGGGGCATGAAAGTTAAAAAAAGGGGTGAATGGGGGGTGGGGCATGAAATAAAGGCGATTTGAATTGCTATAGTTGCTGATACGTGCATAACTGTACTATGATCTGTGTGTATATATGAGTGTAAAGTGTGACTTGGATTTTCTACAAGCGACTTAACGTGCATCGGTTCCTTTGCAAGTGTATCTGTACCATGTCATCGTGGTTTTCAGTATTGAGATGTAATCTGTTTTGTTTGATTATGCTGCATTGTACACACCTTATGAGGCATGTAATTCGAAGTGACGTTTTTAGCCTCTTTATAGCGATTGTTAGCTCATTACTGTTACTTTCGTGTGGCACACTATCAGAAGATGAGAGCATATACCAGTGAAGCTGACAGTCATCAGTTGGAACGATTCGTGGTGTCTGGTTTGAATTCTTGAAAAGCGTCAACGCAACAGTAAATATGAACCCGATTCGGGTCTTTGAGAGGTTGGAGAGAGAGAGAGAGAGAGACTCTTGCTGATAATCGTAAATGACAGGTCTACGTAATGATGAAAGGTGAATTGAGCGAGAAATACAGTGGGAAAATTGCAGGAAATGTGGGTCTGAATTTGATTATAATTAATATCTTCAAATTTGCTTGAATACATTTACACAGAAAGTCATGGCCGATCATACCTTTTGCATGTTGTATTCGCTTCTGGCAAATTGTTTTCTAACCCTGAACGCTGTCAGAGACCAAGAGCGTAGAACGGATGATAAAATCAAATCAAGTCGATTATAATCAAACCGATCGCGGACGCGACAACAGGGCTTCGAGCTAGAATGATGTGCACATTAAAATGCAAAAACTTGTTCTCATAAATATCCTTAAACTAAAATCTGAAAAATTGAACAAGTTAGTGGCTGGGGGCTGGGGTGGAAGGGAGAAGTGTGCGTGCGTGCGTGCGCGCGCGCGCGCGCGCGTGTGTGTGTGTGTGTGTGTGTGTAGAGTTCATCAATTCGGATTATAGCGTGAACGAATAAAACGGATAGTTTGAGACATACGCTCAAAACTTTTGTAAACTTATCGGTTACATTGAAACACGATCCTTCTCGGTGAAATTGGATCCGGCTTAAAAGCTTCTTAGGTCTTGTAGCAGGGCTTAGTTCAATCAGCAGCCTGAAGCAAAAGTCTATGAGTTTGTAATCTCTTTTTCTTTCTCTTTTTCTGTTTCTGTTTTTGTTTTGAACCCAGTCTCGAGTTTTCCTTCCGCCAAATTTGATTGAACCCCCCGACTCTCTCTCTCACTCTCTCTCTCTCTCTCTCTCTCTCTCTCTCTCTCCTCTGCCTGTCTGTCAATCTCTCTCTCTCTCTCTCTCTCTCTCTCTCTCTCTCTCTCTCTCTCTCTCTCTTCACCACCCACCCTTGTTCTCCATCTTTCAGGTAACAGAACACAATCGTCATACCTTGAACGTCTAGCCGTAATCACCATCGTAGTTCATGAAAGGTGTTAATGGAAACGGACACTCAGTAGACAGGCAGTCTGTGGAATAAGATGCACTAGCGGTTTGAACGTTCTGCTGTAGCTGTGTGAAGACGCTGTCGTTTGAAAGTGAGAAAGGGAGAAAAGGAGGAATGGGTGAGTGGAAGTGGGGGTGGGATGGCGGATAGTGTCCCAGCGACTAAAGTGTCGTTGTTTCGTGATCAAAGGGTCGTGAGTTCGCTGCTTAAGACGGCAAAGCTGGGTGTATCTCTTCGGACTGTTTCTAGTTTTTTTTCTAGTTTTTTTTTATTTTTTTTATAGAAGTCCTGCATATGAACGCACGCATTAGACAAAGGTAAACACACAAAATGAAAAATCGAAAACAAATATTGCTCGCATGTTCTATCCCATTGGATCTTTAGTAAAAAGGGATTGGTTATCTTGTACCAATACGAGGGATAGATAAGGCACATACCATAAAAGAAAACATATACTCGCCGAAGGCAGACTGTGGTACCTCAAAAGAGGAATTGAAAACGGTCAGAATTACAAACAAAATAAAATGAAACAATAGATTGATAACTGAACTTGTAAATGAATAGATACGTAATAAATAAACAAACAAGTAAATGTAATAAACAATCGCAGAAGAAACAGTCAGCAAGAGCATGTAAGAACAGACTGCAAAAACAGGAAACAGCAGCCTGACAACATAGGAAAACGATCTCTGTCCATTCATATATTTTTTGTTTTGTTTTGTTTTGTTTTGTTTTCCTTCACGTACTTGAGGGATAAAGTTGCTGACATTTAAGAATGGGATTGCATTTAATGCATGCACCAGTTAATGTGTGAAATGAAAATGACAAAATAAAAACGAAGAAAATTGCAGACAGGTGGTAATTAAGACAAATAACGGTTGAAAAGAAACACAACCCTCTCTCTCTCTCTCTCTCTCTCTCTCTCTCTCTCTCTCTCTCTCTCTCTCTCTCTCTGTCTCCCTCTCTCTGTCTCGGTCTCCCTCTCTCTCTCTCTCTCTCTCTCTCTCTCTCTCACGCACGCACGCACGCACACACGCACGCACGCACGCACGCAC
>CM065728.1:29517248-29527248 GCA_033310375.1 Conus canariensis
CTCTCTCTCTCTCTCTCTCTGGATAATGCACTTTTTTATTTGTGGGAGAACAAATGTAAGTACTACCAGTCAACTTGAATGTTTTTACGTTCTCCTTCTTTCTTCTTCTTTCTTCTCCTTCTTCTTCTTCTTCTTCTTCTTCTTCTTCTTCTTCTTCTTCTTCTTCTTTTCTTCTGCAGCTTCTTCCGCAGTTGACGCATAACAAATTGCATTCGGAAGCAAGTCAGGAAGCAAACATAATCCCCTCACCCAGTTTCGATTTTTGTTAGAGGCAAGTGATCAGCGCCAAACCCATCGTACGCGGAAGCCTGGCGGCCTAAAGATAAGAATTCTCATACATCATCTCTGGCAAACTGTGACAGAGTTGGGATATAAATCATTTGAAGATGCTCTGTTTGGTTTAAGGGAGGCACTTTTCAGTCTTCGCATCCCGAATAACGAGGGCTAAGAGTGACGAACATTGCTATTGAATTTTAAGGGATTTATTAAAGAATGCGACTGGGAAGGAGGCCGAAAGGCTGAGGTAGGAGTGATGATCTGATGCGGAAAGAGGAAGGTTAGGAAAGACACACGTTGATCAGTGATGTTCATGGTAATAATATGTTAATGCAGTAGTTTGACTGCATACACATACTCACACACAGACACGCACACGCGCGCACGCGCGCACACACATGCACAGAGAGAGAGAGAGAGAGAGAGAGAGAGAGAGAGAGAGAGCTTTCGTTTACCTCCTGGAAAGTTAGAACTATGGTGTGTGTGTGTGTGTGTGTGTGTGTGTGTGTGTGTGTGTGTCTGTGTGCGTGCGTGCGTGCGTTCGTGTGTGTGTGTGTGTGTGTGTGTGTGTGTGTGTGTGTGTTCCCCAGTTAATTTCTGTCGTTTTCATCGTCTGCCTGGATATTGTCAATCTCTGTCTGTACTCTCTCCCTCTTTCCCTTTGTCCGTCTAACTGTGTCTCTGTTTGTGCCTCTGTCTGTCTATCTGTCTGTCTGTCTGTCTCTCTGTCTCTGAATACTTACCTTGACGAAGCACTCGAAGTTTTGGAAAGCCCATTTCTAAGATTAAACTTGTGAAAGCAGAGGGTAAACCACCGTGGTTTAATGATTGGATGCAGTCATTAAAACTCGTAAATCATGTCACAGTGAACAGGAAAAATGAAGATTGTGAGAATCAACGGAATGAAATAAGTAGTATGAAATAGATTTGCTGGTAAGAAACATTTTAGTCATCTAATTTCATCTGAAAATCTGGTAAGCCACTTGTCAATTGTCTGATAAGTTATCAACACATGAACTCGTTCATCGACAGACTTATAAGCAGAAAATCTCAAACTTTTTCTTTTTACCAAAGGAAAGAAAATGATTGTGGTTATTCGCGCGAAACACGCAGAAAGTATTGTTACTGAAAGAATTTTATGATGCTGATTGAATAGTGTCCACGCTTCACTTGCAATTCATTAGAGTACACCTTGTATATAGAGAAGTAAACTTGTTTAAATAGACCAAAGTTTAGGGTTGTAAATACCAGTAAAAATTTGAAAATCTCTTCACCTGTTACTTTTTTACAGTTTTATTTTTTGTAATCTAAACAATATTGTTGTCCTCGAAATTTCAAGGATAATCAGGTGATCAACATGACGCTTCAATTTGCAGCGTCAGTTCCAACAAAATTGTTAAATTCTCTCGCGGAAAAATAAGCAAAGTCTCCAGGAGTAATTTATTAGACTTTATTTATTACATGCTGATCAAAGCGGATTCAGAAAAAACCACACCTGCCACAAAGTAGTCATCATTTTGGTGGGACAGTGTGGCATTCAAACATCAAGGATGATATCCTTGCAGGAACTGTGTGTGTGTGTGTGTGTGTGTGTGTGTGTGTGTGTGTGTGTGTGTTTGCTTGCGTGCGTGCGTGCGTGTGTGTGTGTGTGTGTGTGTGTGTGTGTGTGTGTGTGTGTGTGTGTGCGTGCGTGCGCGCGCGCTTGTGAGTGTGTGCTTTTTTTTTTAAACATACTCTACATATTTTATCACCAGAATCTGTTGAGCTTCTTTGATCCTTCCTGTCTAACAAATGATAAATAGTTTACCCCGATGTTTGGCATTATCGGCTTCTAGGTCGGTGGATTTTGTTGTACCCCAAGGATCGGTCTAAGACTGATAGTATTTACAATTTTCATTAACCATCTCCCTTTTAATAATGTGGCACTGCATTCTTGAAGATAGTCTAAATTCATGTTAGTAACAAGGCGAAAACGACTTAACAAAAAAAGTAATTGAAAGGAACTGAAAAGTTATGATAAAATTTCCGAAGCTTGTTCTCATCAATGACTTGGTCTCATCGCTGGCAATGATTTATTTCGGTCCAGTCGTTTAAAGTTTATCACACACACACCACACACACACACACACACACACACACACACACACACACACACACACACACACACGCACACTCTCTCTCTCTCTCTCTCTCTCTCTCTCTCTCTCACACACAACACACAACACACACACACACACACACACACACACACACACACACTCACACAGGTATTTCAATTCAATAGAAATTTTATAGTTGATCGACGTTCTTAAAAACAGTTTTTCCACGCTCATGATCAAAGTAAAGTAGAGATCTAGATTGTTTCTTCGGATTCAGCTGGTGGGGGGGGGGGGGGACGTTTTTTAAAATTTCCATTGTGGGGGAAGCTATTTTAAGGAATTTGACATTCTTCTTTTTGAAGGATCTTAAAACAAAGGTGTCTCAATGTTTTAAGTAATAAATACCTTAAACCTTAGTACATCTATGAGAAATTTTCAGCTCAGCATATCCAAAAGAAAACTATGATACTTATCCCCAGCCCCTGCCCCAAAATTTAAATCCCAGAGTACTTACAAAAATCAGTTTATCATCGTTCAGGGAAGCTTTTTCACGGACATTCAATGGAACCTCTATGAATGGTTAAAGGTCTAGCTTTCCTTGCATTTATACAGTCAATATTACATTAATGACCTAACCTCAAATCCCTAAACCACCTTCCCCTGCTCTCTCTGTCTCTGCCTGTGTCTGTTTGTCTGTCTATCTGTCTCTGTCTCTCTCTCTTTCTCCCCCTCTCTCTCTCTGTCTCTCTCTCTCTCTCCTTCCCTTCCTTTCTCTCTCCCTCGTGAGTGAGTGTGTCTGTGTCTTTCTGTGCAATAAAGTAAAGCAAAAAAACAAACAAACAAACAAACAAATCTGAATAGAAATGTCGCTGCAGCTTAGGATGTGTGCGTTTGATATGTTTCTTCCTTTCTTTTTTTTAGGTCTTTCAAGTTCTGGGCGTTGAATTTCCATATTTTATTTGAAATTATCCGATCTTATGTCTGTTCAGTGGTTGTTTCTTCTTACTAGCTGATGTGTTTAATAACATGCAATTCCAAAAATCTGCATTTACATGTCAGTCATTTACTAATGCATGTGTTCCACTGTTAATCTTCCAAGGAGACATTGTTCTAGAATTTTGCTTCAAAATTTTGGACGGAACAACTCTCTCTCTCCCCTCCTCTCTCTCTCTCTCTCTCTCTCTCTCTCTCTCTCTTCCTCACTGTCACGTTAACTCTCTCTCTCTCTCTCTCTCTCTCTCTCTCTCTCTCTCTCACTGTCACGTTAACTCTCTCTCTCTCTCTCTCTCTCTCTCTCTCTCCTCTCTCTCTCTCTCTCTTGTCTCCCTCCAAAGTGTGTGTGCCAGCTGTTTTCTTTCATGCCCACTCAGCTATTCTGTGAGAAGAAAAGAGTTAATGAATGCATGACTGAGCTGTCTCCTTGATTTTGACATTTCTTCTTCTTCTTCCTCTTCTTCTTCTTCTCCTCCTCCTCCTCCTCTTCCTCCTCCTTCATCATCTCTTTCTACTGCTTCTTCCCATCTTCCCTTTTAGCCTTCCCACTCCACCTCGTAGTTCCTCTACGTCCTACACTTCTTCATTTAGTTGCCGCATAACAAATTACATTTGGAAGCAAGTCAGGAAGCAAACATAATCCCAGCACCCAGTATCGATCGTCGATAGAGGAAAGTGATCAGCGCCCGAAACCCACCGTGAGCGAAAGGCTGGTGGCCTAAAGATAACAAGGATTCTCATACATCATCCTTGGCAAACTGAGACAAGAGTCGGGGAATACATCACTTGAAGATGCTGTGCTTGGCTTTAGGGATGAACTTCTGTCCGTTTAGAAATAATGAGGGAGGAAACACTACTGTTAAACTTAAAAGTTTGTGAAGGATGCGACAGAGAGAGGGACGTGGGCGAGGATGGCGACAGAAAAGTAGAGATGGAAGTGGTGAACCGATGAGAAGAGAAGAGAGCTGGACAGAATACGTGGGTGCATTTGAAGGTTTTGAACTGAAAAGCAAGAACCATGAGTGTCTTTTAACATTTCATTTCTTATATTTTGGCATACGTCTGTCTGAATGTCTGTCTATTTGTCTACGGTCTGTCCCCATTCGTTTGTTTCTTTCTGCCTATCTGTTTGTGTGTACTAGTACTCTGTCTGTCTGTCTGTCTGTCTGTCTGTCTGTCTGTCTGTCTGTCTGTCTGTCTCTCTCTCTCTCTCTCTCTCTCTCTCTCTCTCTCTTCCCTCCCGTCCCTTTCTTGCTTTCTTAGTTTTCCTAAACTTTTTTCTGTGGATTTTACATTTTTACACGCACACATACGCACGCGCGCGCACACACACACACACACACACACACACACACACACACACACACACACACACACACACACACACGCATGGACACACACGCGCGCAGAGAGAGAGAGAGAGAGAGAGAGAGAGAGAGAGAGAGAGAGAGAGAGAATCGATGTGAATGAGGTGGCGAAAAAGTAAGATTTGAGGAGAGGGGAAGGAGCCGTTTGGCAATTTTAGAAACCATGGGGTTTGCTATCGACAGATAGATAGACATACAGACAGAGAGACAGACAGATGCGTGTGTACGTGTGCCTGTGCGTGCGTGAGAGAGGAGAGAGAGAGAGAGAGAGAGAGAGAGAGAGAGAGAGAGAGAGAGAGAGAGAGAGAGAATCAAACATGAAAACAAAATTCACGGAATAATAAAAACGAACATATAAGACTGCGAGGAGGTGTATGAAAGAGAAAGGAAAGGTAGGAGAAAAGAAAACGCGTGTGCGTGTGCAGAACGTAGACAGGGGAAAGGGACAAGAGCAGGGAGGGAGGAGCGGGAGTCAGTGAGACTTTTATGTTGGGAGAAGTTTTCACGAGTTGATGGCTCTTAACTGTCCTCATTCACTTCCCCAATGAAGACCAGACCGGCGGAAATTCCAGATACTTTTGTTGTTCGGTCCTATTCGCGCGAGCTGGCCTGATAGTGCGCTTGCTTGCTTGCTTGTGCGCGCATGTGTGTGTGTGTGTGTGTGTGTGTGTGTGTGTGTGTGTGTGTGTGTGTATGCATACGTGCATGTGTGTGTGTGTGTGTGTGTGTGTGTGTGTGTGGTCTGAAAACTGTGCAACATCATGTTGCTGGTGTTTTTTTTTTCAATTATCTTCAACTTTCTTGTCTTTTACCTAATACATTCGACTGATGATGTTAACTGGAATAGCAATGAAGAAAAAGTTAGAATTTTCTTCTCTTTAAAAAAGTAAACATTTTGCTCGCCCAAAACGTTTTGTTCCTTTGCCACTGTATGTAATCTATGTTGGTAACTAATTTTGAAGCTTGTACCTGATTATTATATGTTCAGTCTCAGTCAGCATGCTGAAAGTTTCTTTTTTTTCGATAGAAATATCGGAGAACTCTCTCTCTCTCTCTCTCTCTCTCTCTCTCTCTCTCTCTCTCTCTCTCTCTCTCTCTCTCTCGTGTCAGTAAAACATCTTTGGCAGGAAAAAAAAATCAAGGAAATCGAGTACGAATCGAATCGGACGGGGGAGGGTATAAGGAGCGAGGGCAATTACTGATCATTGTGTCCATGAAAATCTGGTGTTGCGTTATCTGACTTGCTGGCATCATTGGCTCAAATTGTGTTCTTGGCGAGGTTGAAAGGGATCAGTCCATTTGACATTGACGGAAACCAATACTTCACACACTAAACGAAGCAGTGGAATCACAAAGCTGCCATGATAACTCTAATGACAGATACAGATTTTAAACTGTCTACGAGTTTCCCCAAAATCAGTCGAATTATTTCCTCCGATTTTCTCGAGTCTAAGATTGTGTTTCTTTCCTGGTTGCCAGATAGCCCATACACCGGGAAAGGGGGAAAGAAACGGGGAAAGTCAGATATTCGCTCCAAAATAGATTTGCTGCAGGGTTCGATCAAATCAATCAGTTTCACTTAAAATGATCGACCATGCATGGATCTGTCTTATACTCCACTGCTTTCTGGACTCCAACGATCGTTTTCTTCACCTCCCCTGTTCGACATACAACACAGTGGACTGGTGAGGCAGTCTGGAAACATACGACGCCCACTGGAAAAGTCGATCTTTGATGAAGAAATCTTTCTTCGTCCAGTGCTAGGGTGGAATGCAGAAAGCTGGCTGTCAAAAGACGTATCAGAGTGCCATGCCTCAACATCACAGACTGGGGCTGAGTCAGCATGTCAGCTTGTTGACGGAACTCTGCTCTGTATGATTTAGACAGAGAGAGGAACGGCGAAAAGAGGAGGGTCGGGGAGGAGAGAGAATGTGGGCGGAAGAGGAAGGGGTTAGCATGCAAACTTTTTTCATTTTCATTTTTTCTTTGCCTCCCCCCCCCCCCCCCCCCCACACACACACACACTGTCTCTCACTCACACACACACACACACACACACACACACACACACACACACCACACCACACCACACCACAGCACACACACATACCACACACACACACACACACACACACACACACTCACACACACGCACACACACGCGCGTGCGTGCGCGCGCGCGCGCGCGCGCGCACACACACACACACACACACACACGCACTCACTCCAATCTGACTACAGCTCTCTCAAACCAGACCTCGATTAATAGGAATATGACTTGCATACGATGAAACTAATTCCAAAGCAAGAGGTCTAATTATTTATTTTTATCTATTCATATTTTTGTGGTTTTTTTCACTAGAGAGATCACGATTTAGATATTTCAACAAAGAAGTGTCTCTTATGAAAGGTCTTCTGACTGATACTACAGTGGGAATTGAATTGTTCAATGTCCTGACCAATCGAAAAAGACGCTCCCATTTTGGCATCGTATGACTCCCGCCACGCATATATTGCAAGCTCTAGGCAGTCTTGAAATCCGTCCTTTCGTCTTTCCATTGGCGTAAGCACCTGAAAAGGTTTCTTTCTTTGTTTTCCACCGGCTTATACAATGAGTTTTCGTTGATGAAGTGACCCTAAATCCCGTCATCTTTTTTGACTCGTTACTCACAAAACACTTTCGTATTGGCTCGAAAGAACGAATAAACTGCCATTTGGTTAGCTTTCTAGTTTCCTCTGGTCATGCTTTTTTTTTTTTATTTTACTCTCATTCGCTGTGAAAATATTTTGCACCATGATGACAAATGCAGCACGTCATGAAACTGTTTACACAAATCGTCTGGTTGGAATATGTTGCATTATGCGGACTGTCGATCCAACTTAATGGGGCATCTAAGTCTCTCAGGATGGGCGAATATGTGTTTCAGAAGCTCTAGGTTTTGACTGAAGTTGGCACTGTTGGAAGAGAGAGAGAGAGAGAGAGAGAGAGAGAGAGAGAGAGAGAGAGAGAGAGAGAGAGAGTAAATGTTTCCCCCAACCAGAAAGTCGTTTTAACTCGGGTCAGTCCAAATCATCCCTAATTTGGAAACTTTCATCACTTTAATGGTCGCATGACAACGAAAGCAATGTCTGTCAAGCAGCTCTTGGCTTGAATGCTCATACAAATCGTAGGAAGTGCCAGTGTAAAACGGAATGCTTTTTGGCCATGTTTTGTTCACCTCCGTTTGCGAGCAATATTCACTTTTTCCCTGCTCCTAATGAGAAGATTGTAATCGATGCGCAAGAAGCGAAGGTTTTCACTGTTTCTCTGTCTCTTTCTTTCTGTCTCTTCTACAGCCAGCAAATGTATGTATGTGTCTATCCGTGTGTGCAGGCATGTACCCTCTCTCTGTTTCTGTCTCTGTCTGCCTCTCTCTCTCTCTCTCTCTCTCTTTCTTTCACGCAGACACTCGCAAGCAAGCGCGCGCACACACACACGCGCACGCGCGCGCATGCATGCATGCGTGTGTGTGTGTGTGTGTGTGTGTGTGTGTGTGTGTGTGTGTGTGTGTACAGAAGTACATACGTTACTTTTTTAATCTTGACAAACTGAGTGAAAGTGGCAACGAATATATGAGTGGATCGTGCCCTTCGATTTTAGTATTCCTCCTCCTCCTTCTCCTCCTAATCCTTCTCCTCCTTTTGCTCCTCTTGTTCCTTCTTTCGTGTTCGTCTTCTTCCCTACTTGACACATAACAAATCGCATTGGGAAGCAAGTCAGGAAGCAAACATAATCCCCGCACCCAGTATCGATCTTCAAGGGAGGAAAGCGATCAACGCCCCAAACCCACCGTACACAGAAGCCTGGCGGCCTAAAGATAACCAGAATTCTCATACATCATTCCTGGCAAACTGAGACAGAGTCGGGGGATATAAATCATTGGAAGATGCCTTGCTTGGTTTTAGGGATGAACTTTTTGCCATTTCCATCCAGAATGATAATGACAAAGAGGGAGGGTCCTCCCCGCTGAACGTGAGAGCTTGTGGAGGATGTGACAGTGAGGGGTTTGGATGAGGATGGGAACGGAAGTGTCTAGGTAAGGGAGATGATCTGACGAGGAGAGGGGAGGGTTACAGGGGAAGGACACGTGGGTGGCAGTGATAAATAAGCAGGCTTGGTGATAGAGCTTTGTTAACTGAAAAGCGAGAATCACGCGTCTGAGCTTTGTTAACTGAAAAGCGAGAATCACGCGTCTGCTTTTCGCATTGGATTCTGTGGCATTCTAATTATTTCTGCCTAAATATCACTAGGTCTGGGCCGACCTGCCTGCCTGCTTGCATACTTGCCTGTCTTTCTGTCTCTGACTTTCTGTTTCGCTCTCTATCTCTCTCGTTCTCTGTCTCTGTCTCTCTGCCCCCCCCCCCTTCCCCCCGTTCTCTCTCTCTCTCTCTCTCTCTCTCTCTCTCTCTCTCTCTCTCTCTCTCTCTCTCTCTCTCTCTTCTCGTGTTTTTGTTGTTGCCTGCTTCGGTAGCTTTATAAGGGTGTATCTCTGCATGCTTTTTTGTCAAGCCCTTGCACTGCGCGCTTGCGTGTGTGTGTGTGTGTGTGTGTGTGTGTGTGTGTGTGTGTGTGTGTGTGTGTGTGTGTGAGCGAGCCACAGAGAGAGAGAGAGAGAGAGAGAGAGAGAGAGAGAGAGTGTGTGTCTATAGGTGTGGGAATGAGTGAGTGAGTGTGTGTGTGTGTGTGTGTGTGTGTGTGTGTGTGTGAGAGAGAGAGAGAGAGAGAGAGAGAGAGAGAGAGAGACAGACAGACAGACAGAGACAGAGACAGAGAGAGGAAGAGAGAGTGTGTCCATAGGTGTGGGAATAAGTAAATGTGTGTGTGTGTGTGTGTGTGTGTGTGTGTGTGAAGTGGAAGGGAGAGAGAGAGAGAGAGAGAGAGAGAGAGAGAGAGAGAGAGAGAGAGAGAGAGAGAACATGAGTCATTCTTATGACTACTTCGAAAACAAGTCTATGGTTCATCTTTTCAAAATGAAAGATCGTTTGGTACACTCTAAACATTTGACATTTTATTATCCTTTAACTTGAAAATGTATTGTCTGGAGAAGCTGCATGCGGAGAAAAAAAAAAGCTTCTGTAAACTGCTCTGTGATCGGTTATGCTGCTGTTTTCAACAAAGATTGCATTTTGAAAAGTTTTTTTTCGTGACATGTACAGACTGTATTTTAACAACAAGCCTTTCTTTCATGACATGTACAGACTGCATTTTAACAACAAGCCTTTTTT
>CM065728.1:29542248-29549748 GCA_033310375.1 Conus canariensis
TGTAGGATCTTCATACACTTTTCTTCATCTGTCGCACAGAAGACGTAAGAAGAATGACTTAGTCAGGCAGCAAGACAGCAGAAATAACCTACAAACTGGTTATTATTAAACCCATCCCCTTGTTTGATGACACCATTATGTACAAGTGTGGGCAATGAAACCACGCCTACGACCAGTAACTTTTTGAGGTGTATCAAGTGTGCTCGCACAAATGAACGAAAACAAAATGCAGAAATAAACACCACGAAAGTTGATAGAACATGATTGCAGTATTGAAATGTGCTACAAAACAGATGAATAGATTACTCGCACATGCAGACACTATTACCATAGCAAACACACACGTCCCGTCTTGTTTTAACCGATTTCAAACGGTGAATAACTACATTATAATCTACTATTACCATTTCTTTGAGGCTGTGCGCAATTAGTATGACGGTTTGAAATGGTGAATCAGTCCATGCGTATTGCAATGCTGTATTAGTTTGGCACACTGTTTGGATATAATTATTCGGTGTCATTGTTAATGTTGCTTTCAGGGAGTGAAGAAAGCGTGGGAACAAGAAAGGCAGACGGACTGAAATACAATCTGGCGAAAGTCTCCTCTCTTTTCCCTTGCACTCTAGAGCCGGCCTGGTGTCAGCTTCTCTGTCCTCATAGTTCTCCGTCCCAAACTACCTCGTAGGATACACTGAGGAAGGTGAAGGTAACCAAAATCTTACATGAGCATCTTCATTGACTCCAATGGTTATTCGAGATATAAGTCTTCCTCTTTTTTTTTGATTCCGGTTGGAGAATGAAGAATGAACTAAGGCAGACGTTTTTCAATAGGTTAAACACAAGAAGTAAACATACGAGATTTGTATATCAAAGACACAAAGATACAGATAATCCGGTCACGTTTGTCTTAGTTCGAGCTGCATACGTTTTTTGGTTGTTGTCATCAGTTTTAAATACTTGGGAGTATAACGAAATCCATGTACTGCAGTCACCAGCACTGCTGAGGACTGTCTACAGTCAAAACATTAATTTGACTCTCCCAAGGACCCCGTCTAACTCTCCTTGTAAAAGACTCGTCTGTCACCATCTGGAACCTGCAGTCAATGAGCCCTTGTTTCTTTTTTGTTGTTAGTTTTTGTTTTGTTTTGTTTTGTTTTTTGTTTTTCTTTCCTCATTACAAACAGATGTGGTTTTAATACCAGACAGGAAACTATTCGACGCACTAGAGGCAACGAGTCCTGAGATTACCGGGATTACCACGTCAGACTGCGAGACGTCATACATTACATTCGTATGTAGGCGAGTTGGAATCCATTCAGTCTGTGTCCTTAATCGGCGGCAGCCATCACCCTTTTCGCCTGTGTCAACAACAAATCCCCGGATTCCCGCCCCCCCCCCCCCCCCCCCCCCCCTGCCCCCAGCCCCTACGTTACCGCCAGTCTTATCCGTCATGACAGAATCACCTACATAATTCACCAAGTGACGACTATGTTGATGGCTGTTTGTTGTGGCATATCCATTTTTCAAACGATGCGCTTTCGAACCAGGTGACAATATTTCCCAAGTTTAGTGGATGAATTACGTGGTGGCAAACTCGGTGCGTGTGTTGACAGAAAATGCTCACTCTGTATGTTAACGCAAACTATTGTCTCTCTCTAACTAGATTCATTTGTTAAAAGAGAAAAGGAGGAGGCGGCATTTACAACTCATTCCTAGTATAATCAGACGCTGAAAGTAACACAGGAAAGATTGTGGGCTGGTCTTCACAGTACAGCTTGTATAACATTATTTTTGGCTCGTGCTCCTTGGTTTGTGTGGGAAACTAAAGACCTTTGAGGTATCTTTCCTGTTCTTGGTGATTTCCACTCAAAGGAAATCCGAGCAGTGAATGGTAATTTGTACATGTCTGTACCGGAGCCAAACCTTCAGTTAACACACTTTGCATACAGAATCAACAATGTCCGTTTAATATAAGGAGGGGATGTGACACTTTTGGAAGCCATATTGAGTGTAGCTGTATGATTCTTTCCTATAATGATCAAACAAGCACTGATGTGAACATTCTCTGAACCTAACTGTATGGGATGCAAACTAAAATACTGTATTTCCTTAAAAGTTTAATTTTGTAGGGGCGAGGGGGCAGAGAGAGAGAGAGAGAGAGAGAGAGAGGAGAGGAGGAGAGAGAGAGAGAGAGAGAGAGGGGGGGGGGGGAACCACAACCACTACTTAAAGAACTCTAAAGCTAATAACAGAATGTGGTCCAGACTCGGACAGTCCCCAGACTGTGCCTAGCTCTGGGCAGCCGAAGTTTTCCAACAGTTATTCTTCGTCACTGCGTTTTCGAAAGGACAATCAGTTCCAGTGTATTGAAAAAAAAAAGATGGGGGGGGGGGGGGGGGGGGGGGGGGGGTAAAAATCAGGGCCGAAAATGGAGATCGTCTTGAAAACATGTGAAAAAGGTCATTATGTTTACTTATAATTAATCCATTCGCTTAAAACAGTATATCGATGGTATTCGCCTTTTGAGCCTTTTTTCTGAATAGTACGTACAGGATAACATCAGTATTACATCGAGTGGAATTGTTTATTGAATAAATGTCACTTTGAAGGCATATTTACACAAGATATCCGCATAATAGTTCAAGGTCAGTTGACTCCACAACAGTAACCCCGTCTTAAAAGCATAGCTTATACTTGCTCAGTGCATTTTTGTTTTTCAAATTTACTCCTCTGCCGTTGTTGGTTGTATCTTGAATGTTGAGAGTCAAAGGTTTGGATGTGAGAAGGGGATTTGGCGTTCAGGTTCAGAGTCAACAAATCTGTTTGTCGTGCAGAAATGCCTCGTATTTCTACAGAGCCATCAGTGCACCTTTACACCCCATAAATCCACACGCCCATGCTGACGAACCAGCCAGTATAACAGTCACCCGATGCACTGCAGTCTCACAAAACAAACGATCTTTGCCACACACACCATCGAAGCAGCGCTTGCACAAGAGTAGAAAGCTGTAAAGTTTCAGTGCATCAGTACCCACTTCCGGATTCCTGTCTTCCTGGGTAACCTCGATATCTTTCCCCGCTTTTAAACATCCTAACTGATGTCACATTGGAGCTGAATCTGTATTTCTTCCTGTTCACAATAATTTGTCTCACTTGTCGGAGCGTAGATCTATATAACTATGATGTCGGATGATGCTCCGGAAAGGTGAATGGGAACACACTGCTGGATACTGCGCAGTAACTGTATTCAGTGTTCTCGTTTATAAGAAATTATATGCCATTGACATGTCGGTCACATTTTCCAGTGTAGCTCAATGCCTGGTCATCCTAAGAATTACACGTTTTAAAATTCTTCGATTTATTAGCATAGACACCCACTGAAGCCTCACATACATCTGCAGCAAATGCACCTGTTGTTTTTTTTCTGAGTCGGTGCTCTTATTCTCCTAAGAGGCTTTTGTTAAAGTTCTTACTCTAATTACTCTTCTTTAGTGTGGTTCCACCAGGTGTATAATAATCAACCCGTTCTTGAAGTGCAATTGAAAACGTGGCTCATGTTGATCCGGGTAGCATCTGGTCTGATATAGCTACTGAGGTTTCGTTCACTTTCATACAGTGGATGTTGGGCGCAGTTAGTATGGTGGCACGTTTCCTCTCCCTGCTTCACTTCAGTTGAAATCTGCCAACAAGGAGCCCAACGTTTGTCAGGAACATCCGACAATAATTGACTTCATCGCGGAGGTCCTTTGCCTTGTGGTACCATGTTAAATCAACCCCTGCGGTAATTTAGATTTCAGCTGACCTGGATGTGGCTCTTTGAGTCATAATGTGAGAAATAGGAGATGGACGAGGGCTAGTTTGATATACTAGCTAGCATGACCGTCAGGAATGGTACTACATCAATCCACATTCCCCTTCACTACGTGTGTATGTACTTGTATGTATATCTGTATAATCATCATGTTGTGTGATGAGTATATCATCATGCTGTGCCATGTTTGATTGAATATCTCGTACAGGTGTTATTCGGTCGCTGTCAGTTTTGCCGTACAGGAACACGATAATTACACATGAAAAAATCCCCTTACCAGCTCGTCTATTACTCGCGCATACACATACACGGACGCTCACATAAACATACGCACAATCACATACGTACAAACGCACATGCATACACGCACGCGCCTTCGCGTAAAGTAAACAAAAGCGAAGTAAGTTATATAGGATTAAACAAAAAGTAAACAGAAACTAAAGCAATGAATCGATAAAAGACAAAAAAAAGACGAACGTCAAACGTATTTCACATACATGTGTTTTGGTTTTTGTTCACTCGAGGTGCATTGCATATGCTGATGTGTTTCTGCATGTGTGTGCGTGTGCATGCATACTTAGGGGCCTCCGCATTATGCATGGGAGTGCACGTGTGTGTGTGTGTGTGTGTGTGTGTGTGTGTGTGTGTGTGAGAGAGAGAGAGAGAGAGAGAGAGAGAGAGAGGGGGGGGAGGCAAATGCTTATAATATTAATCCTCGCCACATTGACCCCTCTCTCTATCATCTATCCCCTGGGAAACAGCAGGCCAGTTCTGCACCGAACACCCCTAAAGACGCCCAAATCTGAACAAGTCAGTCACTGTCAGACGATGTGACTCACGGGCCCTCAACGGCAAGGGCATAAAGGCCGAGACTTTAAAATGATTTGATCACTATCGACCATCAGCCCTTTCCCCTGTACGGTGACACTCGATCCCCAAAGATCCACAAGGCGGAGCAACGCACCAGGCAAGTGACTGCTTGCCAGCCCTATAAGCTCTCCCCTTCCCTCCCTCCCCCCCCCCCCTTTCTCTGCCCTCTCCAGTTTTCTTCCCCACACTTCCTGACCCCTGCTCACCCCAAGCACTGCCTCCCGTCTCCCCCTGCAAACCTCCAACCCGCGGTTCCACCCCAGCCGGTCACATCCCAGAATGGAGTATTAGTGTTTTAAACACCCGTGGAGACGCCCAAATCTGAACAAGTCAGTCAACGTCAGAATGCCAAGAATGGAGTATTAGTGTTTTAAAAAACGTCAGTAGCTTTTCCTTTTTGAAAAGACTTAATATTTGTGTATGGTAGGAAACACAATGGGGGAAAAAAGTTAAAGCGAACGCACCAGAGTACTTCAGAAGGAAAGTTGCCAATCGACAATACATACAGACAGACCGAATAGAAAACTATGACTTAGGCACATCAAGCCTGTCTTTCACGCACGCATAGAGTACAAACACACGCACGCACGCACGGTTGTATGTGTTGTTTGTTTTTCCATCTCATCTTCTATGTTACTTACGTGGCATTCTTCCCTCACCACTTCCTCCTTCTACCCCCTGGCTTGTCCTGTTGCAGCCCAGAGACCGGTAATCAAGAGCAGTTAATATGAAGTCGTCATAAGACATCCTCACAGAGGACACATTGTGCCGCTGCCTTGTCACTTTGGGGGTTTATAGTAGTGCCTGTTCAGATCGTACCTACGCGCACCGAGTCCCCTGTTGATGAAAATCATTATTTTGTCTCGGAGCAAGCATGGATTGGAGTCACAGTACGGAGGGCGCCAACGCGTTCCTCCAGCGACAGTCCAATGAATTACTAATACGAACGACTTCAATACGAACTCATCAAGGTCATAGATTTGGAATGAGCAGAGCGTGGAGGATTTCAGAGTTTGGAGTGTTTTCCCCGTACTTTAAGAAAGAGGATGAAAACGATGCTGTGGAGTTCCATTCTGATCAGACGGGGCTGCGTTGTACGCTTTCCTTCATAATAATTATATCTTGGCGTCAATCATGTCTGAGAGATGCAATGTTGGTCAGGAGATTTGAGCCAATACTCTCGGATACGCATCCAATCGATGGATGAAACTCGATCGTGTGGTTGCAGTCTTCGCTTCATGAGAATAGCAAATTCGTCTCTGGGTAAGAGAGCCAGTCAGGGCTGGAAAATCCCGCATGCAAATATAGTTCTGACGAAAATCGTGCACAAGACCTCCCAGGCCGCGGTACCGCTACACCAAGACGCTGATTAGCTTGAAATGAATCTACTATTGCAAGGTAGCGTGACTATGTCCACAACATGTCACGAATTCTGTCTCGTCCAAGACATATTTCTAGAATTTATGGAAACTTCGTTAAAATGCTTTGTAAGCTAAATATTCTTCATGTTTAATACGTGCTTGCACCCATCCAATATTCTAATGGTCCGCTTGTGCTGTTTGTCAAGGATTTAATATGCATTTCCTGACGTCGTGTTTTTCATTCCAGATTTCACCTCTCTCTCTCTCTCTCTCTCTCTCTCTCTCTCTCTCTCTCTCTCTCTCTCTCTCTTGCTAATAATTCTTTGAAAAAAGCCACTCTTTTTAATGAACCACATTAGCTAGAGCGCACTTGTTGTCCCCCATAATTTTTTCTTCTAATAACGGAGGAATCCTTAGCCTGTACTTGCTTTTTCCCTCTAGATATTATTTTTTTGCCAAGACATAGGAGCCTGCATTTCTTATGAGATTCTTATTCTTTGCTGCTGTTGGCACTGAAAAGGAGAACTCTTCATCACCCTCCCATTATTGTAAAGGTAGACAGACAGAGTTGACAAAAGGGCAAGTAGACTGCAAGAATGACAAAGGTTAGCTTGTCTGCTAGAAAGAGAAAGATACATCGGAATTCTGTGTTAGATGTTCATACACCTCGACTGGAGATCTCTCTGGAGGCCAAAACTTGACACTGCCGTGTTTGTAATATACATAGAGACATATCTATCCATCTATCTATTAGTCCACACAATACATATATGTATGTTTCTATATATGTAGTGTTTTGTTACCACAATGCGTTAGTACTACATCAAAATCTGTAAATCACCCCCCCCCCTACCGCCCCCCCCCCACACACACATGCCCACGCACACGCGCGCGCGCGCGCGCACACACACACACACACACACACACACACACGCACACACACACACACACACACACGCACACACACACACACATGTGCGCGCGCAGGCACACACACACACACACACAACACACACACACACACACACACACACACACACACACACACACACACACACAAGTTGTTTAGTGGAAATACTGTATTCCGATGTGACTATGCATACCGACGTTGTAAGGTGAACAGTCACTTGATAAATGAAATATACGATGAGTAAAACGGTGTCGATTGTCGTCACTGCTTTGCTTTGAAGAAATATTTCGAACTTTTCCTGCTTGACCAAACAGTCAATGTCAGCACGTGTGCACTGGCTCCAAATGATGTTGACAAAATATTTTCCATAACTGTATGAGCGATTTGTATCGTCCAGTCGTCCATAGAGTCGGACACCAGTTTTCATACAGATAAATGGGCTATCGTGCACGGGCAGCGTTCTCTCTTTTTGTAACCGAGGTAGACACACAGACTCCGTGAACGCGTTGAATTATAAAGGAATGAATAACATTTTTTTTTCAATCCAA
>CM065728.1:29554748-29557248 GCA_033310375.1 Conus canariensis
GAGAGAGAGGCGGGTAGAAAAGTTGACAGGCAGAGGGAGAGGAATCCACAGCCAATACGTAAAGTACTGCAAGCCAGTAACAGAACCTTGTCAAATAACGTTAAGCCAGTCAGATCCTAGAATCAGACGTCAGACACACAGGCTTCCTGACCAATTGAAAGTGATTTCACTTTATATCAACCATCCCTCATCCCTCACTGTCAACATGAACTCGCTTCAACAATCCCTGTGACAACCCCTCCCCTCCCCGCATCCCCTACCCCCATCCAACCACTTACATCCAACACCTCCAGGCAACGTCCTCCTTTCTCCAGTTCTGTCCCCCTGCAGATATGACCATGGAAATGTTGACATTGAATTACTGTCCCAGAGAATAGCACGTCTTGCAACTGAAATGTCTCTTAATTGCTAAATACACTTTGTAGTCAGGACGTGGACTCTCTCTGCACTGTGCCTAGCTAGCTTGCGGCAGCCGAGGAACCCATCCTTTGTCGCTTCAGTCTCTGAAGGACCAACAATCAGTCTCAGAGATGGAGAAGATGAAAGAATCAGAGCCAGAAACGGAGACCGTGTTTAAAGCCCATCACATGATAGGAAAGGCTGCTACTTCACGTGACCTTCGAATGAGATTGTAAACTGAGGTTTCCGTATGAGAACGCACGCGTCGCATCTTGCACACATGTAAAGTTCCATTACTAACTTTTTGAGGAGAAGTCTAGTGTGGCTGTTGGTATGAACATAGCATGTACTCGGCTTCAACCGTCTAAAGAATGAAGGGGAAAAAATCAGGGTGACTGTTACTGACTGATTGACACGAGAAACGACTTCGTGTAGCGCCGGTATGCAGTTCGTCAGTCTTCTGTACGGGAAAGATGGCCGATTGTGTGAAGATGAGTGTGGTATGCAAAACGCTTAAAACTTGATAGCCACTTTACTTATAAACAGTTAACCAAATCCGCTTTATCATCAATGTGGTTGTGATTGATAATGATAATAACGGCAACAACAACTATTATTATTATTATTATTATCATTACTCTTATTACTATTATTAGTATTAACATTGACGTATTTTGCAGTCCCTTTGATTATCTAAAAACGTTCTATAGCATAAAATCAATATGGCAACGACTGGAATGCATAATCGAATGTATGCCATCTTCAGGGTGTATTTGTGTAGGTCATTCACTTTGTTGTTCAATGTCTGTAGACTCCACACCACTACTCCCATATTACAAACAGACCTTCTATATACCTATGCAGGGACTTACTTTGTGGAAATGAACGCTTTTGCTGTCGTAGATTATAACTCAGAAGTCACAAAGCTTTGGAAGTGTTAAAGAGGAATCAGTGGACACTGCAATCAGCTTTGGGGTCAGAAATCTGCAACGTTTTTTTTTCCGAATTTACCTCCTGTTTCTATATAGACATCAGTGCAACCGAACATCCCATCCATTAATACGTCCATAGAGAATGGCGTGCCAAGTGAACCTATCACCCAGAACACCCTAATCTGACAATAAATCAAAGATTTTGCCACACACCATGGAGACGGCATTTGCACAAGAATAGAAAGCATTTTTTTTCGATTTAACTCCTTTGCTCTCGTAGGTTGTAACTCAAATGTTACAGATTTAACTGCTGTTTCTACTTCTTTTTCAGTAGAGAAATCGTGGCAGAATTTTTTGAAAAGCTCAATCGTGACCCAAGGTTGAGTTTTTCAGTGCGGTTGTTTACTTATTTATTTCTTTGTTCATGTGTTTGTTTGTTTGCTTAATGGTAAAATGTCATTCAATGCTTCTCTAATCATAGTATTGAACGTCGGTTTCAGTTTCAGCAGTCTTCTAATAGTTAAACTGGTCAGATTAATGCTTCAGGAACTCCAGTCAGTGTCTTATACAAACTTCCCTGCAACTGTCGATTGAAATGACTCTGTGATGGAATGGACCTTCACTCTGTCCAAGATGACCGCGAGTGGAATATTCTTCTTCCTGATATTGACATGTAAGATGCCAAGTTCATCTTCTATGCCAACATTTGCACCAAGGTCTTGATTCCAGACCAAAAGGGATTCTGCTGTACATAAATTTTTCAGGGATATTCGATTTGGTGCACGCCAGATTCAGTTGTCTTTCAGTACATCAAAACCACTTTCATAATTATTCTTGCCTTCCTGGGTACTCTTGATACCATTTTTATCAACCTGGCTGATATAATCGTGAAGTTGAGCGTATATTGCTTCATAGTCATTACGTTAGTCACTTTTTGAAGCGTAGATGTATATTTAAGCGATATTCAGCAGCACTACCCAGACGTAGATGGAAAATGAACATGCAGTATTTGGGCGGTAACTGCACACGTGTTAATGTTCTTGTTGATGATGATGAATCTTGTATCATTAGCATATTTGTCATGTTTTTTCCTTTGCGGCTGCTACACTGTCTGGTCACCCTCAGAAACATATCTCCAAAGTACAGAGCACAGGCCCACAATGTACCAG
>CM065728.1:29579748-29592248 GCA_033310375.1 Conus canariensis
TGTAAAAACTCAATGGTTGAGGGAACGTTCGCGTAAAAAACATGTGAATAGTGAGTGAGTGAGTGTGTGTGTGTGTGTGTGTGTGTGTGTGTGTGTGTGTGTGTGTGTGTGTGTGTGTGTGTTGTCTGTCTCTGTCTGTCTTTCTGTCTCTCTCTCTCTCTCTCTGTACTCTCTCTCTGTCTCTCTGTCTCTGTCTCTATTCTATCTATCCAAATGGGTTTGGGAACAACGATTGAGGGGAGGATAGGGGGAATGTGTGTGTGTGTGTGTGTGTGTGTGTGTGTGTGTGTGTGTGTGTGTGTGTGTGTGTGTATGGGGGGGGGGGTCGCCTGTGTATTACAATGTCTGGGCAGTGAAAATGTGACACATGCTGGTATGTGTGTGCACACGGGTTGTAATATGTGTATGTAGATGTGACTGTCCAGCTGCTGCCATCATCCCCTGTCCGTACTGTGATAGATCTTTCCGGGCGCAGATCGGCCTGACCAGCCATCTACTCACTCGCCCCCGATCCCAGGATGACTAGATGGTCTTCGTCGTCTCGACGGAGAACAATAGATGTGACTGTTAAGAACATTCTCTTAACGTGTTTTTCGTCACCCCCTTGAAGGTCATCAGATTTACCTGGTTTTGCTTTTTTTTTTGTCCCCTTTTCTGTGCGGGGGCGTAATTGAAATAAGATTTCATCTCATATAATTTCCGTGATAGAAACATTCGTATTTTGATTCTCAACGCTTCCCCATTGCCATGTTGTTTGCCCACTTCTTTTCTTTCTCAACCCTGTCTACTCTTCCCCCGCGCAGCTTGTTGGAGGCACTTGATCTCAATGGATATCCATGCCACTCTGGCTTTCTTTCCTTCATTGTCGTCAACTGTTGGCTCTGCGGACAGCAGAGAAAGATCACAGTCGTTGGACGAGAACTAGAAACGGAAACGGTTAGGGTACGTTGGAGCCATCATCAATAAGCATGGATCAAATCCAAAGTCCTTGCACGGACTGCAGAAACAGCAGCGTCATTGACAAAATTCAGACCAGTCTGAAGAGGCAATAACTTCCCTATAAATCCATGTTGAATATTCTGCATGGATTTATGGTGTCCGTGACCATTTATGACCAACATGTAGAAGAAAATCTACAAAGTGTCGACGATGCGTTTCATAGACATTCTGAGTAGTACCCTTTGCTTGGGCGTGCCAATTATGGAACCAAGGGACTGAAGAAGAGGAAGGGTAAAGCAAGTAATGAGTACAGAGCGTAGAGTTCTGTCATGTTCATGGGAGTTATGAGAATGTCCTTCCACCTGAAGTCATTAGTTCCTTCGTTGTCCACACAGCTGAGTCCAGTGGACATAGGTCAATGACTCATATAGTGCCAAGTGACAAAAGGTTGAGGAAAGGAAGAAAGGTGCTGTGGGGGGGGGGGGGGGGGGGGGGCGGCGCGCGCGCGCGCGCGCGCGGTGTGTGTGTGTATGTGTGTGTGTATGCGCGCGCACGCACAAGGGCACACGCACTCGTGTGCGTCTATGCGTGTGGGCATACGTGGATGTGTATGAGCTTGTGTGTGCGCATTCGCGCGAGTGCCTGACAAGTATGTGTAGTCTACGGGACAGATAATAGTGGTAGAAAGAACGAAGAGGGAGACGCACCCGATCCTCTCAAAGACAGTGACTGATGACCGCTTATTTCCCGGCCAACCATTCACACCCGCACGAACGCTGCAGTCGACCAGGCAGGCAAGCAACCCGAAGCTGAGACGAAGACCAGAGGGTGATATGTGTGGCATCTGCATTGCAGAAGTTTTCGTTCTGGATTTGAATGTAAGCTTTGTCTTCTCTAATTTGCAGGCCTTCGTCCAAGATGTTTGTTTTATTTAGGTGCATACTAACATGCAAATGTGCCTTTGCTACTGTCTGAACAAATCACAGTTCAACCACATCTTCCTTCCCACCCCCCCCCCCCCCTCAGCTCCCCCTTTACAGCCCTCTCCTGTATCACATAGATCAGAAGGGAATAAGGATTAGTACAGATTTAATTAGAGAGGGTTATGGGATGGGGGGGGGGGGGGGGAAGAGAGCCAGAGAGAGAGAGAGAGAGAGAGAGAGAGAGAGAGAGGGATGGACAGCGAAGGAACATAATGCGAGAGAAAGGAGGACAGAGAGAGAGAGAGGGGGGGGGGGGGTTGTTTTTGAGATGTCTTATCAAGATAAAGGACATTACCCCTGATAAGAGGGAATAAGTAAACGACCATTTTTAAGACAGTTTGCTAGACCAACGATTATATGCGCGAAGTGGTCAGTAATACGATTTGTATAAAACAAAATGTTTTTTTGATATTAGAAAGTACAATTGTTATTACAAGTAATAATAATTATTATTATTATTTATGGTGCTTAATCTTACATCATAAGCCCTTAGCGCTTACAAACATAGACAAGGTTAAAGAAAACATAAATGAAACCAATAAGAAGATGAATATTGCAATAAGGACCATGCATCTACAAATAAGCGTGCATATTCACACACACACACACACACACACACACACACACACACACACACACACACACACACACACACACACACACATTAGTCGCAGAATCAATTTGATGGCCAAGGGAAGGGGAAGAAAGAACTGCTATTGATAGGTGAAGGGAGTTGTTTCAAGAGATACCTTGAAGGAAGACAGAGAGTTTGAACTACGCAAAGATGTAATTTATTGAGAGTTTATTCCAAGAAACCGGACGCTGAAAAGAAAAAGAACGATTGCCATAGGTTTTAGTTCGAAATCGAGGGATTTTGAGCAGAGTGTTGTCGGTAGAAGAACAGGTACATTTTTGTCCATTTTTATTGCCTTGCAATACAATGTTTTTACCTTCCCTCCCGATCGTCGAACAAATACCTCAGATCATTGCGAAAGAAAATCTTCAAAATACAACATCAAAACTGTGACTATAACAGGGTATTGAAAAAGACGTCATGAACTTTCTGTACCTGACATAGAAAAACAATGATAGTTTTCCACAGGAGCCCGTTTAATAATTTGAAAAAAATTCAAGCTTTCGCAACAAGGGTTTCTTCAAGGTCAGTTATGGAGAAGCCTTTGTGTCTAAAGCTGAATATTATTGAATTTGTCGCTTTGGACTTGTTTTAATTTCATTTTGATTTGCAATACTTTTTGAAATCATTTTTGGTTCTGGTTTGCTGCGTGCTCTGTGTGAGAATAGAACTTGACCGTGAATTTATATAGATAGGTAGATAGATAGATGGATAGATAGATAGATAGATAGATAGATAGATAGATACACAGATAGGTAGATAGATAGACAGATAGACAAACAGACAGACAGATGGATAGATGGGCTAAAAGGTCTAATTGAAATTGAAATGATTGGTGGTGTGGGTTTACCAACAGATTGTAATATCAAAATAACTTTACAGAATATTCAAATATCAGCCTTTTGTTTTCTGTAAGGAACATGTCATTAGTCCATTTTGTGTGAAACAGTGTGCTGTTAATTCTGAGATCGATCACGCGTTTTTCTACTTTGTAGTTTGATTTGGATGTTTTATAAACCTATGAATTAACGGTAATAATTTGTTTGACTTATTTTTTGACACTTGAAATGAGTCTTGTAAATATGACACTAAGGCTGAACACTTTGTCAAAACATCAGATTGTGTGTTGCCAATCAGAAATATATTCCCCACGTTGTATACATTATCACACGTATTATTAAGAAAGTTTTCTAAAGAAAACCGTTTTTTTTTTTTTACAATGCCACATAAGCATGTATTGCTTTCTTGAAACACACTGGGCCATACAGTGCAAATCATAACATATA
The DNA here is from genome assembly GCA_033310375.1 of Conus canariensis. Lineage (NCBI taxonomy): Eukaryota > Metazoa > Mollusca > Gastropoda > Neogastropoda > Conidae > Conus > Conus canariensis. The sequence continues at coordinate 29,583,591 of CM065728.1, forward strand.
AACATTAATAGAAAATGAAGTAGGTTTTTTATTTAATCATTCCACGTGGGGCGATGTATCTCGTTTTTATCATGGCATCTACAGCGATAGTACTGTAGGGCTTTCCCAGAGGCGCATTGTCCATGTTTTTTGTTTGTTTGTTTGCTTGCTTTTATGTTAGTAGTATGTCAGTGTAAATTTAGAACAAAAAAGATGTGACTTTGCGTCAGGTACTGTGTAGTGCATATATTTTATTCTTGATATAAAAATAATGTTTGCATTGTATAAGTAAAAATAAACTCCCACAAATCATGCCAAAACCAGCCCGTGAAGCAAACACAAACGCATTGCCTTTTTCTATGAATTGGTTAGTGCAGACATAATATTGCCAAAAGTATATAGCATGCGACATGTTTGAAGCACATCATCTTTTCACGCGAATACAGTGTCTTGTCTCGTCCGTTATTGATTTCCGTTGGAATTGTTTCCATTACACAACAGAATTTTTGCGTACTTGATGTCGTTCTCATTATAGCATGCTGAAATTTCTAGGTGTATCCTTTTTTTTCACAATGACAGTTAGCATTAGTAAGTTCGCTATGTAACTCCCTAACTGAATCATTGATGAAATAGTGTATTGAATAGCTTTAAATTCAATCGCAGAAAGCTACATTTTGAACTTGCTTAATAGTTTACATAAAATACTAGACTTAGTTTTTTTCGTACTGCTAGCCAGATCTGGATATATACTATTTTAAAATACTATTTTGGTGAGAGATTAAAAGAAAACTTTGATAACAGATAATGCGATCCGTTTTAAGTCCATCTTTGATTTGCCAACAATCCGTCTTTTGTTAGTTCTGCTATCCTAATTTTAAGGATATTCCTCTCTCTCTCTCTCTCTCTCTCTCTCTCTCTCTCTCTCTCTCTCTCTCTCTCTCTCTCTCTCTCTCTCAGTTAGCGAGCGAGGGAAGGACACAAAGAAGAAGACGGAGAAACGCAAACATAAAACTTGAATGTGGAAATAAGGAATTCAGCGTGACAAAGAAAAATGGGAGAAAGGGGGAGGAAGGAGCCATACCTGAACTAGGACTTTAAAACACACACACACACACACACACACACACACACACACACACACACAACACACACACACACACACATGTTCCTGGCCACCGTCCTGCTCACCGTTTTCAAACCTTAAACCTGACTTTCTGACTATAAATGAACACACCATTCAGCTAGACAACACCCATGCTGCTACTGAAATAACGCCGCCAGCCATATAAGAATAGCCGCAGAGTACTAAGGTCAGTAAAGTGGGTGAACGCTTGCGGTATAGGTGATGGATGTGGTGTTCATGGGTGTGGGCTGCGAGAGAGAGAGAGAGAGAGAGAGAGAGAGAGAGAGAGAGAGGAGAGAGAGAGAGAGAGAGAGAGAGAGAGAGAGATTGATTGATTTACCCAAGTTGTCTGTCGACAGTAATAGACAGAACGTGGAGAGAAGGAAAGCGCGACGCACTGGGAAGCAGGTAGGCCTTCATCTCCCACCAGCTGACCAACACCTACACCTACCGAACGGCAGTCCATCAGACATGCAAGCAGTTCAGAAGGGAGCGACACAAGAGCGTTTATAGATGTGGCCACCCGCACCATCGATTTGTCTTTTCACTGAATTTGTTGGTACACACCCTGTCACCTCCTCCCCTTCATTGCACCCCGGCAGACCGTTCTCACAGTCTCCCCCTTCTGCAACCTCAGGGTTGTTTCTAAAAGGGAAGACATCTATCTTCTAGACCTTGCTCGTGCTATTTACGGTGATAATGCCACCCACTCATCCCTCCATCGCCTACCACCCTGTTACAGCCGCATCCCACACGCTCTAAAACATATACACCTCAACTCCATCACAAAGTTTGGACAGCTGAAAGAGTATTAAGATACTGCATTAGTGGGGGAAAAAGAGACGAGGACCAAATGGTGATGGCAGAAGTGGTGATGGATTGGAGAGAGAAAGAGAGAGACAGACACAGAGAGAAATATTCACAGTGTTAGAGACAGGCAGAAAAAACTAAAACGTCTGGAACAATAATTTAGAGACTAATGCAACAGATGATGAGACAATGGAAGACTGTAAGTAAGATATAGGGAATGAGGAAATCAAGATAAAGAATAAAAAGAGAGTGAAAAGGATGAACAGAGACGGGGATGACCTTTGAGAGGGACACGGAAATAGTCAGTAGCTTGCAGGGACCTATACATGGTAACGTAGGGTCTTATTTGGTATACCGTATTGGTGTCCCTCTCTTCCCATGCTCTTGCCATGCAGGACAGGGTGGAGACCAGGCTGACAAGAATGACTGTCGCCTGATCAGACTTCCAACAGGCTCTTTTCTTTCTCGGTCAGCTGTCACAGACATCAAGCAGGGCACCAATGGATCACATTTCTAAAAGGGATGAACTGTTGCAGTTGTAAAACTTAAGCGTTCAGATCAGAAGAAAGTCGGAGAATATAATCCAACTGGCTTCATCAATAGCAGTAAAAGCAGACAGAGAGGGAAAGAGTTACACACCATACCACAAAGCTATACTGGTATAGAGCAATGGCATTTCCTCACCACCACCACCACCCCACCACCACCCCAGTAATCTCACTATGCATTACTGGATGGTGATCAGACTGGTCAAATATGGCTTTGACCTGAGCCAACTTTACAGCAGGGAGGCGTTTGTTGTCTGCTCTTTCATCTCTCTGTCAGCTGTCACAGACATTACCCAGCACAATGATGGATCGTATTCCTGAAAGGGATGGCTTACTGCAGTTGTAAACCTTTAGCATTTACACCAGAGCAAAGCCCTGGAGGGACAATAGAACTGGACCAATCAAAGGCAGTGGAAGCAGATACAGACAGGAGAAGAAAAGGGGAGGGAGTGAGACGGGGGTAGGGAGGGAGAGAGAAGAGGCTGACAGAAATATAAACAGACAGGAACTGAGATATAGACAAACGTGAAATATACAAACACTGAAAAAAATCAGGAGGAGATAATTATCAACAATGATAAAATGAAACAAGATGGAGAAATTAAGATAGAGGAACAGAAATCGGGGCAGTATAAAGGCAGAGAAGAGACAGTGAAGAGATGTAAATGTTCTCCTCCCAAGTGGGTTCAAGTGTTTTCGCTACCTCTTTTTATATCCAGATGTAAATGACGTTTCACTCACACACACACGGACACACACTCCCACACAGACACGCACGCACAAACGCACGCATGCACGCACGCACACACACACACACACACACACACACACACCCGCGCGCGCCGCACGCGCGCGCACACACACACACACACACACACACACACATGCACACATGCTTGTACACATGCATACACAAGCATGCACAAGCATACGCACACATACACGCACATTCAAGGACGGTGCTATAGACACGGATAAACGTAGAGACCTAGATCAAGACTGTCACACTCGTTCACCATGACCTAACTCTTAAGTCTATCAGACAAGCAACGAAGCATACAGAACGCAAAGTGCAACGATAGCTTAGTGTGGCATCTGCGTTGCCGACTTGTTTACTGAACTGGGGCAACTCGCCTGTCCTCCCCAACCAAGCCACAACCACCACTCTGCCTACCTGCGGGTACTTCATTTCCTCACATTATATAGCCCTGGCTGCCCCTGAAATAGTGCACGTTCATAAGTTGGGAAGAATGCAGAACGAGTTTTAGGCTAAGCAAGAAATGTAGAGAGGTGGGAGGATTGCATGTGATGACGATGGTGCTGACAACGTGTGCCTGTCTGGTCAGTTTCACTTTAACTTACTTTGTTTAGAGCCCAGCCAACCGTGAAGTCGGGGGGCTTGGAGGAGAGGGGATAGGGGAGGGTTATCACTGCTCCCGTAATCTGGCTCACTGACCTAGATGCAAACTGCAGGCATAAATGGAGTTCAGTACATTTCCTTGTGCTTGTATGTAGAGTGCGAGTGTGTGTGTGTGTGTGTGTGTGTGTGTGTGTGTGTGTGTGTGGTGTGTGTGTGTGTGTGTGTGTGTGTGCGTGTGTGTGCGTGTGTGTGTGTGTGTGTGTGTGTGTGTGTGTGTGTGAGATTTTGGGCGATGTGCAAGAGAGAGACAGAGAGGGGGGGGGGGGGAGCAGACAGATACAGAGAGTGTAAAAGACAAAGACAGGCATATACACGGTGTTTCCAAGACAAACACAAAAATATGTACAAATTTGGGACAGTAAGAGTGGAATGGAATTGACAATCAGACAGTGGAAGAAGGTACAGGAAGGGGGAAACAGTAATATAAGATAAAGAGAGAACGAATGAGCCAAGACAAAGATAACTTTTGAGAGACCACGAATGCAACTCTGGTGGAGGGACGTACCACAAAGCTATGTTGGTATACTGTAATAGCATTCGTCTCTTCTCATGCGTTTACTGTGCAGCACAGGGTGGTGATCAGATTGGCCAAGAATAGCTATGACCTGAGCCACGTTTACAGCAGAGAAGTGTTGATCGTCTGCTTTTTCATCTGTCTCTCGGCCATCACAGACATTAACTGGGACACTGATGGATTAAATTCCTAAGAGGGGTAAATTACTGAAGTTGTGAAGCTTTAGCAGTTAGACCAGAACAAAGTCCTAGAGGGACAATAGAACTGAATCAATCAATAGCAGAGAAACAGACAATAGAGAGACAGAGAGACGCACAGGCAGACTGATAGACAGACAAACGAGAAGGAGAAAGATGGATATACATGCAGACAAGCTAATGGACAGACGGAAGCTGAGATACAGACAGACGTTAACAGATCTACATACGTTAAGAAACTAAATCAGGGAGAGATACCAACAATGATTAAAGCAGAGAAGACATTGAAATATGGTACAGAAATAGAAAACAAGATATTATAAAGACAGAGAAAAGGCCGTGGAGAGATTTAATGCTCTCTCTCTCTCTCTCTCTCTCTCTCTCTCTCTCTCTCCCCTCTCTCTCTCTCTCTCTCTCACAGACACGCAGACACACACACACACACACACACACACACACACACACACACACACACCACGCACGCACGCACGCACACACAGGCAGCGCTAATAGACATGGATAAACACACAGGCGTAGATTTACACTGTCTCCCACTCGTTCATCTTTACGTGTTCTATGTAAGTCCATCAGTCAAACAAGAAATGCGCATACAGAACGGTCGTTAACAAGCATGATTATCTGCGCTGTCCGTTAATTTACTGATCCGGGGCCAATAAAGCCACAGCCGCCAGTCTGCCAACAATATCGGTACATCATTTCCACGCAGTAAATAACCCTTGATGCTACTAAAATCACACCATCCCTAAGTTGGAAAGAGAAGAAACAGAGAACTAGGTTAAGCAGAAAATACAGAGAGGTCTCTCTCTCTCTCTCTCTCTCTCTCTCTCTCTCTCTCTCTCTCTCTCTCTCTCTCTTTACCACGTAAAGATGTTCTAACCTTGTATTCAAAATGTAAAATGGTATTAACAATATGTTTGATATGCCTGTTTTTTTCCTCTAACATTTGGTTTTGGTTTTGTTTTGTTTTTTGTTTTTTTTCATTTTCCATTTTGCTGTGCTATACGAACTTATTTGAATAAAAAAGAAATACGTAGAGGCGGGGATTCGCGGGTGGTGACGGGGGTGCTGATAATCTTTGTCTGTCTGGTCAATTTCAGTTCAGTTTATTCTGTTCACAGCTCAGCCAACAATGAAATGGGGGCACGAGCAGGAGATGAGGGTGTGGGGGGAAGGGGGGGGGGGGAGTACTAGGGCTGTCTGTAGTCTGGCTCATAGACCTAGATTTTAACTCCAGGAATAAATGGAGTTCAGTGGTCTTGTTCCCGTTCAGGTGCTTCAGCTTGCATGTATATGTGTGTGTGTGTGTGTGTGTGTGTGTGTGTGTGTGTGTGTTGTGTGTGTGTGTGTGTGTGTGGTGTGTGTGTGAGTGTGTGATGTGTATGTGTGTGTCTGTGTATGTATGAGTATGGGATGCGCTTGCGCGCACGCGAGAGACAGACAGACAGACAGACAGACAGACAGACACTCTACAGAGCTTTAGAGACAACAGACCGACGGATACACAGTGGTTCATAAACAGCGACAAATGTACAAATCCCGGAGCAATGAAAGTGAAAAGGAATTGACGATAAAAGCGTGCAATACAATGAGTAAGATACCAGGAGGGCGGAAATAATGACCTTTTAGAGCGAGGGAGCGGGGCGCAGAACAGAACCTAAGATGTATGTGAGCAGCATGTATAAATATAGAGACCTACAGTTACACATGCATAAGTAAATCCATCAGTGGTGTATACTGAAAGCAAGGTCTGGCAGATAACAAGTGTGACCATCTGCTCTGCCGACCTTTTTTTTTTTTTTTTTTGAATTTGTAGACGTGCACCTTCCCTTCTCCTTAACACAGCTCAGGGCAAATTCTGTCTGTGAGTGAGCATACTATTTCATAAGACTGTATAGCCCTTGATGCTGCGACTGCGGAACTTTAGCCACTAACTATAGCTTGGGAAGACAACATGAAGAGTTCAACGAGTAGTAAACGAGGCGAGATACTGACTGGAGATCCGGGCTGCTGCTGCTGATGCATGCCCCTTCTGGTCTCTCTGTTGTTCATTGTGCGTGTGTGGTGTGTGGGAGAATGTGGGTGTAGATGAGAAGACAGAGAGAGAGAGGAGGGGGGGGGGAGAGAGGGGGGGGGGGGAGGGAGAGAGAGAGAGAGAGAGAGAGAGAGAGAGAGAGAGAGAGAGCGAAGGAGAAACAGACAGACAGAAAGACAGAGAGGACAGGTGGATTGACCGAGATAGAGTTTGAGAGACATATAAACAGACAAAAATACAAAGACGGTTACAGTAAGTTGAAGAAGAATGCAACTAACGATTAGATCATTGAAGACTTTGTAAATAAGATAGAGGAAAAGAGAAAAATAACGATGTAGGTTTTAAAAAAACGCGGAGGGCGGGGTTTGGGGTTGGGGTGGGGGGTGGAAGCAGAGACAGAAACGACCTGAGAGGGATAGAGACAAACACAGACAGAGAGAGGCTCATAGCTCTTCCTAACTATTTTAACATTCAGACGTCCTGAAATACCTCTCAATGAGCATGTTTTTGCTAACGTCATTTGGAAAGTTTACATTTTCCAGCAAACGGCGCTCTTCCCTGCGTTAGCACCGCTGTGCATGGCACTTCACGAAGATGTACCTCAGTGGTAGCTTTGCTTGGCGACAGGTGAGCGCATCGTCGTGAAATCAGGTGGGACACTGAGCTGTTTCTTGTATTCATGTTCATTTCGGCCTCCACTGATACCAAAGTGCTCGTGCTTATATGATATATAAACAGAGGCAAGAGAAGCATCGGGACTAGCATGAACTGCAGGTGCTAGACCTTGCTTTTGTCAGGGAGGCCACACTAGTCTTTTAATTGCAGGCTTTAGTCTGCCATTTGTTCGGTTTCCTTCCCCCTTTTCTGTAATTCAGGGCATCATTACGCCGTCTTCTATGACCCATGACTGATTCCTCTGTTACTGTTTGAATGACCTAATTATCTAGAGTGAACGTAACTGTTCCAGCTAATTTTGCTTTCCACAGGAAGAGCCTTGGTGATTTCTTTAGTTTCAAACACATCTTAATAAAGCAGCTGACTGGCCTCGCAGCTTCAGTGTAACAGGTGTTTCAGATTCCACGGTAGAAAGGAATGTTGTGTCATTCGTGAAGGCTTTCAGGCAGACCACTCGGTTTGTGGACCGTTTCCAAAACTGCAGAACCTTTACGGCTCATGGCTGCTTTCATGATGAGCTACACAGCCGACAGAAACAGTGGGAGAAATCGAACAGCTCACTGCTATGCCAGCTTCCAGACTGATAACGTCTGTCGAGTGTTCTTTTATAAAGACCGTCTTTGAGAAGCCATAAAGATATTGTTGCAGGATTACGTGAATGTTATGCAAGACATAGTTCATCTCGAGGGCCAGTTGAACCGTCGTGTGTGGGACAAAATGATCTAGCATCCGCCAGATTGAGCCTCTCGATGTCGCGGTCCATTTTCCCTGCTTTTGCTTTTTGGATCGCTTTTCAGATGATAATGATGTTTTCCAAAAAGCCGGAAGTCTATGGATACGTGTTTTCTGGACTGACACACCCAGTACTCCTTTTCTGTGAGGTATAAAGTCAGCCTCGCTTCATGACGGAAAACGATTTCCCGATTAATGTTCAAACGTGATATTGATCTGAATTATTTGATGTCATCCAGGCTCTGCCCCTGGGGAAATTGCACTCCATCACCTACTGTCCATTGGAAGCCGATCGTTAAGTTCCACGATACTAATCTCATCGGTTTCTGGGCCCACTCGTGGACATTAGTTTTTTTGTTTATGCGGGAAACAGGGTTTTCCAAGAGATCCAGGCGATAATTTCCATTTGGCTTTCTTAACCGCTTTCGTTTCCTCGTCCACTGTTGGTGGCATTTTCTTCAGTGATGCCGAACACACCAAGCCCTGATAGTCTTTCATTGGCTTACGGCTTTTTAGGAGCTGTCTTCTTTTTTTTTTTAATTTATTCCTTCACTCCATCTGTGTCCCAGCGTGTTCCATTGTTCAGTATCTACACATGTTGCTAGTT
>CM065728.1:29622248-29624748 GCA_033310375.1 Conus canariensis
TTGTTTTCGCCATCAGAGTCATTGAACGACGTCCTGATGGCAAAAAAAAAATGATCATGATTTGCTAAAACACGATTGATATCATTTGAAATCTGTCTTGCTGTTTTCACCACTCGTCCATCGTTCAACTGTTGTATGCTAACTTGCCGTGTTCCCACATAACTACGCACATTCACCACATCATTCAACACTCGATTGCAATGCAGACCCAAGCTTCCTTCCATACCAACAGTGAAAGAAGGTGTAAGCAGAGACTGAACATAAGACCGATAATAATTATGCCTGCAGGATTTTCATGTCGCTGCCAGTGTTTCTGGGTTTCTGCAGACAAATAACTCTCCTCTCTCTCTCTCTCTCTCTCTCTCGCTCTCTCTCTCTCTCTCTCTCTCTCTCTCTCTCTCTCTCTCTCTCTCTCTCTTCTGTATGTGTGGGTACGTACGTACGGATACAAGCAAGCGTCTGTGATTGTGTACGCGCGAAAGTGTGTTTGTGTGTTTGTGTGTGTGCGTGCGTGTGTGTGTGTGTGTGTGTGTGTGTGTGTGTGTGTGTGTGTGTGTTGAAAGTGTTTTCTTATTTTCGTTCCCCTGCAGCATAGAAAAGAAAACATATATAACCTCCTCCTGAACTTGGTATTTCCAATGTCGTGTCTTTTGGTCTGAGGAATGGGCCGTTTTGTGGCAAGAGAAAGAAGCGAATGCTGTGCAGACGATGGGCAGACAGTGAGGGGTTTGGGGTTGAGGGAGGGTTTAAGTTCTGGATAGATGGAGTAGGGAGGAGGAAGAACGCGTGGCATGGTGGTAGTGGGACTAGGATTACGTTCGCTCTGTCTGTCTGTCTGTCTGTCTGTCCGTCTGTCTCTCTCCCTCTCTCTCTCTCTCTCTCTCTTTGTGCATGGTTGCAAGCGCGTGCGTGCGTGCGTGCGTGTGTGTGTGTGTGTGTGTGTGTGTGTGTGTGTGTGTGTGTGTGTGTGTGTGTGTTAGGATGTGACGAGGCACATCTTTGCACATTTTCATGCATAGGTCTGAGTGTATCAGGCTTTTTATCCATGCGCCTGTGGATTCATTTATCCGCGTTGATCGAGATCTGCACAATTTCTGTAGTGTCTCTGAACATTTGGAAGATCCACAGAGCCAAACAAAAAAAGAACAGCGTATGATTTTAATACAGATCTTCTGTAATTGAACTTGATTTTTACCGTTCTCCCCTCGTATGCATTATCGTCGGCCCCATCCTCAGCCCACCCCTTCCCACCACCCCTTCATACCTTTCACCTCTCCTGCCTTCCTCGTCTGATGTCTTGCCGTCTGTCTCTGTGTCTGTCTTGTCTCTCACTTACGTTTTGTCCAGCTGTTGGTCGGTCTTTCTAAGTATCCGAAACAGTTCATTCCTGTTTAATTTGTTTTTCGATCTGATACATACATTATGTGCTGAATGGACTTTGAGGGCTAATTCACACTTCTCTTGTTTGTTTGTGTGTTTGCTCCTTTGTTTTATTTGATACTTGCCTATCTGCCTTTCTGTGTATATTCGTCGATCTCCTTCCAAAGATGAACAAAATGAGTTGTACAATTTATTTACGACGAGGGCCATCCGGTCCGTATATTAAAAGTAACGAATGCTGCATTTTATAATGGACACAGAAATGTGTAACTGAGTCATTTTTCCCCAGGATATACCCTGACTTTCATCCAGTCCACATGTTTCAGAATATCCTTTCCAATTGTGTTTAGCCATCATACTGATCTAGTTAATATTAACGTTACCTAAAGTGAGAACAGCACACGGAATAAAACAATGTACCAATGCAAATAGACCGTTATTCTTAGATTCGATGGCATACGTACATCACATCAGACCATGATTGCCAGCAAACTGTTTGTTTTCAGTGAATGCTTTCATTACAACGGCTGGTATTCTATTTTATCATCTATTCCGCACAGCTCTTGGACTTGCACTAGCTTCAAAGATTACTGACTTACGTTATGCTGATTAGCTTATTGTGCACAAACGTATTTGGCAAAGAAAAAAACGTCCTATTGAACCAAAAGAATAATTTTCTCAATTTGAAATTCATATACAACGAAATGTCATCAAAGAATTCCACCCTCCCTAATGGAATTCATCTTTGCACCGGAATCGACAGAACCGTCCATTACCTCGGTACTCCGTCCTAAAGCCAGGAGCCAAGAAAAAGAAGTGATCTTGTCAGGACACTAGAAAGCCCTTTGGTCTTAACATATACATTTCCTCCCAAAGTGAAGGAAGTCTGGCATTTCCATATTTCTGTATAAAGATTCAGTTCTGCTGCTAAAGCGACAGTCCCCGGTTAATGGAAGGAATCCCGCTGTGTCTTTATCTGGACATTGTGCAGAGGGCGAGAACCTCCAAAGAGACATGTCATAGTATTTAGTCACATTCTGCAGAGCGCAAGTGCCTGTTGGGGCCCAACCATTTGTAACATCTTCCTCGGAACTGCAAGAGAGAGAGAGAGAGAGAGAGA
>CM065728.1:29649748-29654748 GCA_033310375.1 Conus canariensis
ATAAAGGCTTATCTAGTACTGAAAAGCAGACGAAGCTGACCATCAGTTCATGAAAAACCGCAATTTTGATTTAATATTTCAAGTGAATCAATATCAATCCCTCTCTCTCTCTCTCTCTCTCCCGTCTCTCTCTCCCTCCCTCCCTCCCTCTCTCTCTCTCTCTCTCTCTCTCTCTCTCTCTCTCTCTCTGCTACAATAGTACTAGGGCGATGAGTCATAATAGTAGTAGCAGCAAGAGCAGGAGCAGAGCAGTAGCAGCAGTAGGAGTGGTGGTTGTCGTGGTAATATTATAGTAGTAGCAGTAGTAGTAGTAGTAGTAGTAGTAGTAGTAGCAATGGGTGGAGGAGGAAGAGAAGTAGTAGTAGAAGTAACAGCAGCAGCAGCAGTGGTAGCAGCAGTGGTAGCAGCGGTAGCAGCGTTAATAGTAGAAGTACTAATGATAGAGGTGAATTTTGTGCAATTGCAACATTACTGCTGCGTTTCCTGCTGTTACTGATGCTTCTGCTGCTGCTGGTGGTGATAAAGACCTCACTTTCCGCGAGCGTGATTTGCTATGGGGAAATCATTCTACAAACCTCTCTCTCTCTCTCTCTCTCTCTCTCTCTCTCTCTCTCTCTCTCACACACACACACACACACACACACACACACCATCTCCTCTCTCTCTCTCTCTCTCTCTCTCTCTCTCTCTCTCTCCTCTCTCCTGCTTTGTGGACCCAAATTATTGTTTTCGTAATTGTCTTATGTGCTCATGTATACAGACAGGCAAATACCTATATACACGGCACCAGTTCGCGAACACACGCACGCGCGCGCGCGCACTCACACACACACACACACACACACACACACACACACACACACACACACACACACACACACACGTATAGTGATAGTGTTCTTCAAGAAACACGAATCCTGACTGCCATGCTGGTCAGGTGTGATGTTTCCGTATATTGGCATGTGTGATAAAAATGAAAATGGCATTATACAACTGTTAGTAAGACCCCTTCTTGCATTTGTGTCTTTCCATTAAAGACAGGGTCTTAGAGGCCGGCAGCAAAGTTCGATCAGACATATACACTTATTTTCGTGTTTACATAAAACAGCAGGGCTCAGACACGTAACTGCATGCACACCATGTTAGCAACCTTTTGGATCGTAGGTCACTGAGGCAAGATAGGTGTCTACGAATAGCTCGATAGTAAGAGAGACTCTCGGATTAGGAAAGTAACAGCTGTGCCGTTTGCAAACGAGATGGTAGTGAAGGATGTAATGGACCGCATGTCAACGTTACCCTCAAGAGTTCCGAACACACGTGATTGTATTGGGTTACTTCGACAGTTCCGTCTGGGTTTGTTTTTTTTTCTCAATTGGAATCACATTTGCGTAGCAAATAAGTCACGTGTTAGACCCAGACTGTTATTTAGTTTTCCACTCCTGTTGTGTCTGCAGCACACAGCCTCCCTCCACCTCCACATGTGTAAAGCCCTTGCTACATATCAGTCCAATCAGTGCGACCCCCCCCCCCCTCCTTGCCAGAGGGTTCCTCGACAAGAGTTGTTCCTGCTTGGAAAGAAGCAACAATACGTTGAAATCACAGCTGTGGACTAGGATTGGACTGTCCAGGCAATGTGAAACAATATCACAATGACAAATTCAACTTGTTTGCTCTCTCTCTCTCTCTCCTTCTCTCTCTCCTCTCTCTCTCTCTCTCTCTCTCTCTCTTGGCAGTACTGGGAGGAGGATATGCTGAACTAGTAGTAGTAGTAGTAATACCCCCATCCCCCACCCTTTGCAGTCCTAAGCCACCCACATCTAGCACATCCCGTGCCATCCCCAACATACACATGTACATATATAGACACGCATAAAAAATGTAAAAAAAAAAAAAAAAAAGACAGATTGGGAAGAAGCACTTTAAATGAAAGAAGGAAACAAATAAAGATTGTCCAAATTGATGATCTGTGCCAACACATTACATTTCTTAATATAAGAAATTGTCAAACAGTTCTATCCACTTCCTTTTACCACCTGTGACAAAAAAACCTCTGTTTCATTAGTCTTGTTCCTTGACAGCAAGTCAAAAAAAGATTTCTAGCTTTACATTTTGACAATGAAAAACAAGGCAAAATTCACCATGAACCATTGCTACAGTATACTGGCTCTGTTTTTGGCAGCAACATGAATATTTGTATTCTAGGTAATTATGCGGTGTATTCATTCACTAATTCAGTTCATGTTTCAAGGAAGTTTTGCTTCATGTGGAATAGTCCATATATGCTACTGTTATTTTTTTCCAGATTGCGCTGCAACGGATTTACAGATGATGGTTGAACAAAAATGACTAAGATGACAGAATTTCGGATGAAGGTCTCATGGAACGTCTCAGCAGATGTCTGACCTGGACATAAGCCCATTCACTAAAACAACACACACACACACACACACACACACACACACACACACACACACACACACACACACGCACACAGACACACACACACTTGCGCACGCATGCGCACACACACAGACACACACACACACACACACACACACACACACACACACACACACACCAGCGCGCGCGCGCGCAGGCACGTCCTCGCACACACACACACACACACACACACACACACACACACACACACACAACACACACACACACCCTTTGCTCAATCTCTTTGATGTTGCCTGGCAGCGGCTGGCCCCAGTCTGATCCCTATTGACAGCTGCGATTTGTACGTGTTGTTTCTCCTTGTTGAGTAGGAAAGCCGCGTGCCCAATTGTCTGTGAGGAGGGCGGGAAGGAGGATGGAAGGAGAAAGATGTACTGGTTTAGATGGTGGTGGTGGTGGTGGTGGTGTGTGTGTGTGTGGTGTTGTGTGTGTGTGTGTGTGTGTGTGTGTGTGTGTGTGTGGAGAGGAGGGGGTTGGGGTGAGTAGAAGGAAGAGGGTTTCAATCTGGAAAAGGTTGCAGAGATACCACTTGTTGAGTCTAGTTCGTGGCTGACATGGGTCCATATCAAATTACAACTTTGCGACAGTGCGTTACCAACTGCTCTCTAGTGTGGGCTGCTTGTGTGACTAGACTCTGTGTGTGTGTGTGTGTGTGTGTGTGTGTGTGTGTGTGTGTGTGTGCGCGTGCGTGCGTGCGTGCGTGCGTGCGTGCGTGTGTGTGTGTGTGTGTGTGTGTGTGTGTAGGGGGTGCACGTGTGTTTGATCTGATTGACTTTCCTTGTTTCAGTGACCAGAAGTATATGGGTATATCTGTTAGACAGCTTAACCTCTTCAGTGGAGTCTGTTGCTGTTGGATTGTTTGTTATGTTAGCGTCATGAAGAAAAACGAACAACAACAAAAAAAAAAGCAAAAGAATCTGAACAGACCAGACAATTTGTCGACAACATTAAATGCAATCCAGGGATACAGCCAATAAATCTTATTTGGTTCTGTGATTTGCATCCAGGGCGTATTTGACTGCTAATGTCTGCACTCTGCTCTCCTGAGTCTCATTCCACTGGGTATTTTAGTGAACACTTGGTGCAATAGAAAACCATTTTAACCATATGGAACAGGCGTAAAGCAGAGGAACACACTTGTTTTTATGTTCAGTCTACCCAAGATTCACTAAAAAAAAAAATCAAACGTCATCAACTCGCTCTTCGTATCGTCTGTTTGTAATTTAATTCACACTGTGTGTCACCACAGTGAATGATATTCTTAATAGTAAGATATTTTCATCATCATAGTCATCATTATTATCAGCATCAGCATCATCGTCGTCGTCGTCATCAGCAGTAGAAACAGCAGCAGAGGAGGCAGCAGCAGAAGGACCTGCAGCAGTTGTGACAATAGTAATAGTTGTGAGAATAGTGTTACATCGACCATTATTCTTACAACCACTGTAGCTACTGCTAGTACTACTACAACAGTTACTACTGGTATTACGACCTGCTGTTGCAATTACTACTACTACTTCTACTGCACTGCTGCCACTGCCGTTGCTACTGCTACTACTGCCACTGCTACTACAACAACCGCTTCTACTGTTGGTGAGAGAGAGAGAGAGAGAGAGAGAGAGAGAGAGAGAGAGAGAGAGAGAAAGGGTGAGAAAGAGAGAGAGAAATACTAATGTGTGTGTGTGTGTGTGTGTGTGTGAGAGAGAGAGAGAGAGAGGAGAGAGAGAGAGAGAGAGAGAGAGAGAGAGAGAGAGACTATCGGCTCCGTCCCTGTGATGCTGATTTGCACTGGTTGGACAGTCGGATCCTGATTGACAGCTGTGATGTTGACGTGTGGTTTCTCCATACCAAGTGGAAATGTCTCTTCTCCGCTGGGCCTTGGGGGTTCATGCTGATTGGATTCGGAAGTAGCAAGTGGTTTGATCAGGAGGAGGGGTGGGATGGGGAGGGAGGTGTTGTGCTGGTGGAAAGAAGGGTGGTGGAAAACAAAATTATAGCGTTGGTGGAAAGAAGGGTGGTGGAAAACAAAATTATAGTGTTGGTGGAAAGAAGGGTGGTGGAAAACAAAATTATATTTGAAGAAGGGTGGTGGAAACAAAGTATAGCGTGGTGGAAGAAGGTGTGGAAAACAAAATTATAGCGTTGGTGGAAAGAAGGGTGGTGGAAAACAAAATTATAGCGTTGGTGGAAAGAAGGGTGGTGGAAAACAAAATTATAGCGTTGGTGGAAAGAAGGGTGGTGGAAAACAAAATTATAGCGTTGGTGGAAAGAAGGGTGGTGGAAAACAAAATTATAGCGTTGGTGGAAAGAAGGGTGGTGGAAAACAAAATTATAGCGTTGGTGGAAAGAAGGGTGGTGGAAAACAAAATTATAGTGTTGGTGGAAAGAAGGGTGGTGGAAAACAAAATTATAGTGTTGGTGGAAAGAAGGGTGGTGGAAAACAAAATTATAGTGTTGGTGGAAAGAAGGGTGGTGGAAAACAAAATTATAGTGTTGGTGGAAAGAAGGGTGGTGGAAAACAAAATTATAGCGTTGGTGGAAAG
>CM065728.1:29677248-29679748 GCA_033310375.1 Conus canariensis
TCATTGGATGAGTGTGCGAGTGAGTGAGTGAGTGCGTAAGTAGCAAGGTGACTAAGCACGTTTACATGTAAATGAGTGAGTTAATATCCAAATTAAGTAAGTAGGTCAGTCAGTCAGCTAGTGCATGAGTATGTGAATAACTGCACAAGCATGCAAGAAAGTAAGTAAACAAGTGAACAAGTGAATAGTTGGCTGACTGACTGACTGAGAGAGGAAGTAAGTGCATGTGTGAGTGAGTAAGTAACTAAGTAAGTAGGCTGATTAGTTAATCAATCAGTCTGTGTGTAATTTAGTGAGTTAGCGGGTAAGTCAGTAATATAGTTAGTGAGCAAGCAAGTTAGTATGTAAGTGAGTGAACTGGTGTGTGAGTAAACAAATCAGTAAGTGAGAAAGTAAGTAGGTAAGTGGTAATAAAATATGCATGTATGTGCGTGCGCGCGCGTGTGTGTGTGTGTGTGTGAAGTATGTATGTATGTATGTGTATGTATGTATGTATGTATGTGTGCGTGTGTGTGTGTGTGTGTGTGTGTGTGTGTGTGTGTGTGTGTGTGTGTGGGACAGCCCTTGTCTTGCCTCTTGTGGTAGGCTGGGCTGTAAGCAACACTATATCTAAAATGTATGTAATAGTGCACCTATGTATGTATGTATGTATGTATGTATGTACATATGAATGTGTGTATACAGGCATGCATGTATGTTCTTATGCATGAGTATGTGAGAGAGAGAGAGAGGAGAGAGAGAGAGAGAGAGAGAGAGAGAGAGAGAGAGAGAGACAGACAGACAGACAGACGAGAGAGAGAAGAGAGAGACAGAAGAGAGAGGAGAGAGAGAAGAAGAAGAGAGAGAGAGAGACAGACAGACAGACAGACAGACAGACAGAAGAGAGAGAGAGAGGAGAGAGAGGGAGAAGGAGAGAGGGAGAGGAGAGAGAGAGAGAGAGAGGAGAGAGAGAGAGAGGAATGCAAGTTGAAGAAGGGAGCCGGGAGGGAGAGGGGGTGGGTGGTCAGGCAGATACAAGGCCATTATAAAAAACATCTATTTATCTACTTCTACCCACTTCTTACCCATACAGCCGAGCAGCCAAGAAGACGAAGTGAACGCTGCTTTACCAGTCGCCCATCCATCGTCTGACAAAGAAGCGATTGCACCCTGTCGCCATTCATGCTGCCCCAAAGGCCAGCTAATGGGATTGCGCATCTTCTGGGAGTGCTTATTCTTCTCGTTGTTGGAACTGCATGATAAAGCGTTGGCATCTCCTCCATCACTAGAGACCCGAGTTGGAATGGAAGAACTATGTCCCTGCAGGAATTCGGAAATATGATACACCACGTTTCAAAGAAAATGAATATGGTAAGTTCCAGAGGAAGAATGGACTTCTACCCCTTTAGTTCTTTAATCTGCATAGTGATGACTGCATAGTGGCAATGGCTTGTGTAGCCAGTTGAATAACAACGAACTGGCCAAGGCCAGGTTGCAAACTTTCTGATCTTTCGGAACGCAGACTCAGATCTTGTAAAACATATTCAGCAAGATATTGCTGGCATGCATGTGTTGAATAGAAATCTGCATTCGAGAAATAGGGTTCATCTTCTCTCTAGGAGCAGACGTCACCTAGTACGCAGGGTGCAGTACATCCGGGAATGATTGAGAGGCAAGCATTGACTTCTAAACTTTGTAAAAATTGAGTCGAAATCAGTGAAGCCAAGGGGATTGTAAATGACTTGAAAACTTTTCCATCTTGTATGTCAGGGGACACCAACACCCACCCACCTCTCTCTCTCTCTCTCTCTCTCTCTCTCTCTCTCTCTCTCTCTCTCTCTCTCGTCTGTCTGTCTGTCTGTCTGTCTGTCTGTCTCTCTCTCTCTCTCTCTCTCTCTATATATATATATATATGATATAATATAATATATTATATATATATATATATATATATATTATATATAGTACGATGTGGTGATGGGGGAGAGGCAGCCTAGATACACACATACAAACACATCGACAGGGTCAAAATGAGACGAATGACGGTGAAGGGTCACAGCTTACGGATAACTTATTTGCATCGGTGTTTCTGACGTTAGCGCACACCTACTGGTCAGGCCTCCTATCTGTATTGACCCCGATGAGTCCTACTACGTTCACCCTTTTTCTCCATCACCACTGACAAGACATCCAATGGTCCCCTGGCGGTGATGGTGCGCGGAGGGTGCAATGGAGGTTGGATGAGTATTCTTTCGATAAGATTGGGATAGTAGCAGGGGATTCGAACATGAGGGTGAAGTCAACAAAACTAACAAAACCTGAGATCCAACGGCGACTCGATTGGTGCTCAAATCGGATTTGAATCGAGGAAAGCGGGGGCAACTGCAGCTCTCTCAAATGTGTCATGCGTGCAGATTACTCTGGAATATATGCTATGGTTTTTATGAGATGGACAGAAAACTGGCGCGCGCGCGCGCGCGCGCCACACACACACACACACACACACACACACACACACCCC
>CM065728.1:29684748-29687248 GCA_033310375.1 Conus canariensis
TCTCTCTCTCTCTCTCTCTCTCTCTCTCTCTCCTCTCTCTGTGTGTGTGTGTGGTGTGTGCGCGCGCGCGCGCGCGCGTGTTGTGTGTGTGTGTCTCTCTCTCTCTCTCTCTCTCTCTCTCTCTCTCTCTCTCTCTCTCTCCCTCTCTCTTTTTTCTCTCTCTGTCTGACTCTCTTTCTCTGTTCCTTTCTCTCTCTCTCTCTCTCTCTCTCTTCTTCTCTTCTATCTCTCTTCTTCTGTCTGTCTGTCTTCTCTTCTTCTTCTTCTCTTCGTCTCTCTCTCTCTCTCTCTCTCTTCTTCTTTCTGCATGTCTGTCTGTCTCTCTCTCATTCTCTCTCTCTTTCTCTCTCTCTTTCTCTCTCTCTTTCTCTTTGTTTATAGCACCCCCTTAACATTGTACACAAAGAGCATTAAGAAAGAAAGTTTGAAATGCGATGTTCAGGCCCGTGGAGACACACACACACACACACACACACACACACACACACACACACACACACACACACACACACACACAGATGGGAGCGGGAATGGAATTTGTGGACGGATTTGAAATTCTATCCATTTCAATTTGTTTTCATGGCCTGAAACAATTCCATTTATCCTCGGGGGCAAATAAAATGCAGCCCGTTTGTGGTCCTAGCATCGGTTGTCCATTACAGATCAATTGTCGTGGTGCCTTTATTCCGCGGTTACAGATCTCCTCTCCCACCGACTTCCTCTTTCTCTCGGCTTTGTCTCTCTTTGCATCGTTTGTGGTAAATACTTTTTGACAAATTCCTAATCACGTTTGGTAGCATTTTTGTTTATGTTTTGGCACTGTTGATAGGTGTTGTTGCTGATGCTATTGTTGTAGTTGTCTTTGTTGTTGTTATACTGGTGATGATGATGATTACGACATTTACCATACATTATCTTGTCTTCCTTGAGATTGTAATGTTCTACTAACTGTTGTTGCTAACGTGAGCTTTAAATCTCTGTCTGAGCCTCCTCGTTAAACTCATCATTCTGTCATTCACAGTATTTGCTGCTCTCTCTCTCTCTCTCTCTCTCTCTCTCTCTCTCTCTCTCTCTCTCTGTATGTGTGTGTGTAATAGTGGAGAGAGAAGAGTATCTAGTATGCAGTTATGGTGGGAAAGAGAGAGAGAGAGACAGAGAACAGACAGACAGACAGACAGACAGACAGAAGCTGGCAGATAGACAGTGAGTGAGTGAGAGAGAGAGACAGAGTGTGACACACACACACACACACACACACACACACACACACACACACACACACACACACACACGTGTGCATATACAGATAGGTCTATACACACAAGAAATAGAAAGGCGTTAGAGGGAGGGAGGGGGCAGTTTGAGCGAGTGAGTCAGACTGGAAGAAAGAGAACGCCAAAGAGGTAGAGGGGATAGACGGGGTCAGACGGACACAGGACCATTAGCAAAAGCATCCACCCGCCCACTCCCACCTTTATCAGTGTCTTACCCACACACGCAAACAGCCAAGAAGACAAAGTGAGCATTGCATGCTCTACCAGCTGCTCTTCCATCGTCCGACAAAGAAGCGACACCGCACTGTCGCCATTTGTGCTGTCCCAAAGGCCCGTTAATGGCATTGCGAATCTTCTGGGAGCGATTATTCTTCTCGTTTATTGGAACCGCATAACAAAGCGTTGGCATCTCCTCCATCGCCAGAGACCCGCGTATGAATGGAAGAACGGTATCCCTGCAGAAAATCAGAATTTTTATGACACACCACATTTAAAGAAGATGGGTATGGTTAGCTCCAGAGGGTGAATGGATTTCATGCCCTTTAGTTTTTTTTAAATCTGCAAAGTGATGACAACAGAGTGGCATTGACTAGTGTACCCAGTTGAAAAACGGCAAGATGGCCTACGCCAGGGTCGCAAATTGTTCGACCTCTTTGTTTATGAAATGCGCATCTGGAAGCATATCTTGCAAAACGAATTCATGTATGTGTTGAATAGAAATCTGCATTTGAGGAATATGACGCATTCATTATTTCGGTGTATCTGTCATTTAGTGCGCAGGGTGCAGTAAATGGGAAACGACTGGAAAGGCAGGCAAAAAATTTAAAACTTAATACATATTGAGTTGAAAACAAACAAAAACCAAGGGTATTGTAAATGACTTTAAAAGTTTCCATTTTTTATGTCAGGGGAGAAACACACACACACACACACACACACACACACACACACACACACACACACACACACACACATATCTAAATATCTCCATCTACGTCTGTATCTAATCATCTGTTAATCTATACATCTATGTATATCTTTATCTATCTATATCTATCTATCTGTCTGTATACGAAGGGGAGAGAGAGAGAGAGAGAGAGAGAGGAGAGAGAGAGAGAGACTCATAGAAGTTGGCAGTCAGGGTCACAATGAGAAAGATGACAGTAAAGGAGTACAGCCTGGGGTCTATTCATCTGTGTCGGTGTTTTCAACGTTAGTTCATGCCC
>CM065728.1:29697248-29699748 GCA_033310375.1 Conus canariensis
CCCAACCTCTATCCCTCTGTTCCCATCACTACTTTCTTCCACCACGGGTCCACCCTGTTTCCATTGATCCTTTCCTTTCCCCAGATCATTCCTGCCACTTCTTATTCGCTAACTTTCTTTCCTCCATTCTCCCCTTCCTTCCTTCCTTCCGCCCTCCGCATTGTTCTGCTCTGTCCCTGTCCTCCTCCTCCTACCTTCATGTCACTGTGCACGCCATTTCAGGTACTTGAGAAGGATTTAATAGCACGATTCTCTTCCCTCTCCTACTTTCTGTCCTGACTCCTTTCCGCCTTTCTCTCTCTCTCTCTCTCTCTCTCTCTCTGCGTACGCGTGCGTTTGTGAGTGAGTGAGTGAGTGAGGGTGAGCGTGTGTGTGTGTGTGTGTGTGTGTGTGTGTGTGTGTGTGTGTGTGTGTTGTGTGTGTGTGTGTGTGTGTGTGTGTGTGTGTGTGTGTGTGTGTGTGTGTTTCTGCTAGTAGCAATGGTGATGGTGCCGGTGGTAGAAGAAGAAGAAGAAAACGAAGGCGAAGAAGAACATCATCAAGAGGAACAAGCTAAAAGAAAGAGGAGACGAAAGGGGGGGAGGAGGAGGAAAATATAGAAGGAGAAGAAGAAGATATAAAAGGAGGAGGAGGAGGAGGGGGAAGCGAGAAGGAGATAAAGGAGAGTGGGGAGAAGGAGCAGTAAGATGAGGTCGAGGAGAAAGAAAAAGAGGTGCACGAGAGGACAGAAGAACGAGCAGAAGGAACATGAGGAAGGCGTAACGAAGTGGTAGACGAAGACTAGAAGAGGGAGAGGAGGAAAAGAGGAGAAGGAAGAGGAGGAGGAGGCGGAGGAGGTGGCAAAGGAGCTTGATGAGGAGGTCAAGAAGACGAAGAAGAACCAGAACAAGAAGAAGAACCAGAACAAGAACAAAGGAGGCGGAAGAGGTGACAAATGAGTATGATGAGGAGGACAAGGAGAACAAGAACAAGAAGAAGACCTAGAACAAGAACAAGGGAGGCGGAAGAAGGTGACAAATGAGTATGATGAGGAGGACAAGGAGAAGGACAAGAACAAGAAGAAGACCTAGAACAAGAACAAGGGAGGCGGAAGAGGTGGCAAATGAGTATGATGAGGAGGACAAGGAGAACAAGAACAAGAAGAAGACCTAGAACAAGAACAAGGGAGGCGGAAGAAGGTGGCAAATGAGTATGATGAGGAGGACAAGGAGAACAAGAACAAGAAGACCTAGAACAAGAACAAGGGATGCGGAAGAGGTGACAAATGAGTATGATGAGGAGGACAAGGAGAAGGACAAGAACAAGAAGACCTAGAACAAGAACAAGGGATGCGGAAGAGGTGACAAATGAGTATGATGAGGAGGACAAGGAGAACAAGAAGAAGCACCAGAACAAGAACAAAGGAAGTGGAGGTGGTGGCAAATGAGCATGATGAGGAGGACAAAGAGAAGAACAAGAACAAGAACTAAAACAAGATGGCAGGGGAAGAAAGAGTAAGAAGAGGAAGACGAAGAGGAGGTCGAGGAAGACAGTGATTTTAAATTCCGATTCGGATGGGGTGGGAAAACCGGGTGATTATCACCCAAAGCCAGATGACATTATAGAAACCACTTAACATTCAGAACAGGGTATACAACACGACCAGCTTCACGTCCAGAACCCACCGCCATCGCTTCTTCAGCTATTCCGCCAGCACTCCCGTTCCTCCCGTGTTTTCCATCTCCACTGCCACTATCTCCATGGATCCTTCTCTTTCCACGCCTGACTCCTGCACCTTCTTCTTCCAGCTTACTACCTCAATCCTCTCCCCCCTCCTCCCTTCCCCTGCACCCTTCTCCTTTTCCTTCCTTTCCTCACCGCCCTACCCATCTGTCACTGTGACTGCTATTTTATTTGACTTTTTCTGAGGAATGAAAAAAATCCTATGGTTTTTTCCCGGTGCCAAATATTTGTCCCTACCCCCTTCCCCGTCCTTACATAACATGGGGGAGAGATCCGGGTGTGGATGACATTGATCAACAGACGATGGAAAGAATTGGATTTGTTGCTTAATTTCATAACCAAATAATCAAAAAGCCAATCAGTCCAGCACCTCCCTATCAAATTTCCCTTCAATTTGTATCTCACTTCATTTGTCTTCGTCCAATCGTTCATAGATTCGGGGGCCGGAATAGCTCAGTTGGTAGACCGCCGGACAGTAATCCAAGGCCGTTTCAGTACAGGGGGATTTTTCCCTCGGAGTTAACATTGGTTCTGACTCCATTTCCCATACAGTCCATCGGATGAGACTATAAACCGTGTTTCAGTGTGGCCGTTGGTATGGATGACAAGATACACATAGCATGCTCCTTTCCCGAAGATGGAGTATGGCTGCCTTAATGGCGGGATAAAAAACGGTCATACACACAAAACTCCACTCCCTTTGTTTAGCGGATGGGATTGACTCCTGTCTGTCTATTCAGCGAGTGTCCGCAGGAGTATCAGCCTGCGTACGCAGAAG
>CM065728.1:29702248-29709748 GCA_033310375.1 Conus canariensis
CGAACGAACGAAATTTAATGCTATTAGGCTGTAAAGCCCATTAAGCAAATCGGCGCGATGTACAACAAAACGCGACTCGATTTCGATTTCATTGACATGGAAACCACAGCAATGTCCTTTTCTTTCACTTAACATGACAAAATGGAGAACGAAAAAAAAAAATGTCACTGGTATGCGTTCACTGTCTTTTTTTTTTTTTTTTTCTAGATGACCGTCACCCCAGGTAGAACTGGATCAATCCGTGGAGAGCGTGTAGCCGCCGTAGAGCACGTGCTTGGGTCTCTGCATGCTTCGTGTTGCCGATGCGTCTTCCTTTCCGTAGGCTGGCCAGTTTAACACATTCTTCTGTTGACATTGTCTTTCCTCCTGCTTTACAAACCAGAATAAGCAATCGTCCTCCGAACACGGATCGCAGGAATATTCCAGAACGACATCGTCTGATTCACATAGCAGCACACCCACATCATCCGTTTGATGGAACACGACCTTCCGAAATGCTTGATTTCTGTGTGGATCTCGCAATCGTCTCTGCACCTGTCGCTCTGTCAGGGTAGCGACATAATCCTTAACCACTCCCGTGTCAAAACCAGCGACAATTTTGTCTATAACTTGTTCCAGACTTGTGTCGATGTCCGACGGGTGGTTTTCTGCGTCCCTGATGTTACACTCCGGCAGATCGGAATGCAACGGCAGAAGCGTATCCTGAACATGCGATGTGTCACAATCATGGCCGGTCGGCTTGATGTGTTCTTCCGCACTGTGCTGTGTACTGAGTTCGTCCGATTCGGTGTCCGGCACGGCCAGTTCATTGGCGTCACTAATGGTACCGAGACCAGCACCAACCTGTTCAAGACGTCTGTTCTGCTGCTTCGCTCTTTCTTGATCTCTTCGCACCTGGCTGGGGGGCTTCTTCCTGTACTGAACTTGCGTTCTCCGGTTCAGCACAGGATCCGCCATTGTTGTTGACACTGGGCTGACCGGTTTCAGTCGCAGAACGACCACTGTGTTGCTGCCTTCTCCAGTGATTTTCCAACTTGAAACACAGTTTTCAGTCAGCAGGGCGTTTAGGGCTGTCTCCGCAGTCGCTGGAAGTCCAGTAACTGGCATTCTCGCAGGAAATTGCTGCAGCTGAAATAAATGGCGCCCTGTCGCTTCGTGTCAAATCACGTGACTCCCGAGAGAGAGAGAGAGAGAGAGAGAGAGAGAGAGAGAGAGAGACAGACAGACAGACAGACAGACAGACAGACAGATGATAACGTTTGACCATAATTAGAACGGATTTGCTCATTGAGTCAATTGGACTTCAAACAGAAAGAACTTTAATCGGTGTCGAGCTTGAATTAACTTTGTCTGTGTTTTTCGTCCCTGCTTCTTTTCATTATGTGTATAAGTGATATTCTAAATTCTTGATTCATTGAATTCTGGAAATTGTTTTGCGATCGGTGTCTGATAAGACCGTAATTTACACGTGGTCGGCCTGCTGTCAGCGGCGATGTTTATTATCCGTGAGGATTAGATTTTCAATTTCCCGAACTCTCTCTCTCTCTCTCTCTTCTCTCTCTCTCTCTCTCTGTATGTATGTGTATTTGTGCGTGCATGCGTGCGTACGTGCGTGCGTACGTCGTGCGTGCGTGCGTGCGTGCGTGCGTGTGTGTGTTGCGTTGTGTGTGTGTGTGTGTGTGTTGTGTGTGTGTGTGTGTACGCACGCGCGCGCGTGCGAAGGGTGGGTAATAGGGGATTAAGGAGCATTTGCAACACAACACACAACAACACCACACACACACACACACACACATACATATATATATATATATATATATTATATATTTATATGTGTGTGAGTGTGTGTGTGTGTTGTGTGTATATATATATAATAATATGTATATATACATATTATACATGTGTGTGTGTTGTGTGTGTGTGGTGGATATTAATAACACAATCAAGAAAAGACAGGTACATGGAAACAGAGATACAGACGAAAAGAAGAAGACGGTAAAATGCTAGAGGAAGAAAGAAAACATATATAATGCCGCGTTTTGCATCATGAAGAAAGGTCACACTACATCTCCCGTGTACATTTTAGTTTGGGGCACTTCTGAAATGAACAATCTCTAAGTTATGGAAACCGTTTTCAATCAGGACCAACAGAATTAAGGAATTCGAGGTATACTGTATGACTCATTGAATAGAAGCGTCTAGAAAAATGAGCTAAGCTTAAATGTGGCGTTAACATTGATTTATATTTTCTTTCAACATGATGTTTTTACCTACAGAGAAGGTAATCTTTCAAAATATAGCTATTGGCACACCATGATTAAAGTTAACCTTTTAGTCAGAAACTCAAAATGGTAATTTAAACCTTCATGGTGTGTGTGTGTGTGTGTGTGTGTTGTGTGTGTGTGTGTGTGAGAATGTGTGTGTGTGTGTGTGTGTGTGAATAAAAGGTATGCAAGTAAATGTAAAGCAAATGTAGAATATGGAATTGTGGTGATTAACATAAATCAAATTTGTATAGATTCTAAATGTCGATTCGATGCACAAAAATCCATGAATAATGGAAAATTGGGGAAACACTACGCATGAAAGTTTATATGTCACAATTTTATGTCTTTGCCCACCAGGATATGAAATTGTTTTAATTGACAACTGCTGGCACAAACTATCTTCTTTACACACACGCGCACATGCAAACACATGCACTGATTGTGCTGCGCTAGCATATGACCCACTCACACACCACACCCACACAAACACACATACACGGCGCATGCAAACCCACACACACACACACACACACACACACAACACCCAGCAATGCACACACACACACACACACACACAAACTGAATTTGTGTCAGGTTTGGCCACAATGTACCGTGTTTTGTGAACAGCCAGAACTCTGTCTTGGAGGTTTGTTTTCCTTTTTTTTTACACCACATTTTCATTTTATTTCTTTTCCATTTGTGGGTTTGTGAATTGCAAGGCAAATGACCATGTGGAACTCGGAGATTGAATAAGTCTCCAAACAAACAAACAAATGAAAGATTTAAACAGATAAACAAACAAATAAATAGATGAGCCACTGGGTAGGCCAAAGGGACACAAATTATACAAATTTACATAATGTTCCTTGTCCGTCTTCTGGGGTTGCAAGGCTGATTGACTGGGAGTTTGAAATAGTTTCCGGGGTAGGGAGTATACGATCCCTGAGGAAATTGCATCCAGGCCTTAATGTACGCTCTGTTGTTGTTTTTTTTTCTTTCTTTCCTTTAAATTTTCTTTCTTTATGCAATTGAATTTCCAGCCTGGCTGGGTTGGAGAAGCGGTTGATCATCACCCAAAGCCAGGTGACATCACACAATCCACTTAAAGTTCAGGAGAGGGGGCAACGAGACGAACTGGGCTTCCACAACCTACCTCCTTCCCTTCTTCAGCCACCCCCCCCCCCCAACTCCACCCCGAACCCTCTCTTCCCATCCCACTACCTCCTCCATTACACTGCCTTGTGTCTCCGTTGATCCTTCTCTTTCCTTTCACACTTCCTGCAACAGTTTCCTCCAGCTTATACCCTCCCTCTCCCCCCTCCCCCTTTCCCCCTTCTCTTCCTTGCAGCTTTGTTCCCTTCCATACTTCCTCCACCTCCCTACCCGTCTGTCACTGTGCACGACAGTTTAGTCTACTTCATAGGAATTACAAACGCTGTTTTTTTTTTTCTCCCCTTATTCCGAATGTGTATTGCCATCCCCTTCCTCTTCCTCATCGAACATGAAGGAAGAATCGGGTTGTGGATGATGCAGATTAACGGAAGGAGATAACGATTGGATTGATTGTTACATTTGTCACCTAAACAGTTAGCCACTCAGTCTAGTCCCTTCTAATTCAGTTTCCTGTTAGTTTGTTTCATGAGTGGTTTGTTTGTTTGTTTGTTTTTTTTTGAACGATCATAGGTTCGTTAGGCCATTTATTCATTTGGTGGTTAGATTGTTCGTTAGTTGTTTGCTTATTCTTTCCTTCATTTTATGATTTGTTAAAATATGTCGTCCAAAGACGGAAGACGAAATTTCAGTGTAAGTGTTACAATAGTGTGTGCTAGTTTGCGGTTTTTGATGAAGTCTCAAGAAAAAGTAAGATTCAGTTGAAGTTTCGTCGGATAATGAAATAGAAATCAGATCATTTACTAGATTTGTTGTCGTTGCTTGATTTAATAGAAGCAAAACGTGTAGGACATTTGATCAATACAAACAATCCAAGATACGTACGTATTAAAACTATGACACAATTGACATCATGTTTTCTTTCTGCTCTGATCTTGAACAGAATGAGTGCATCATGTTCAGGACCAGATATTCAGTATTTAATCAAAAATGGATTACTTCACTGTGCTTTTCATAAAAACCACAACAAAAAGCAAGAGTTTTAGAGTGTGGTAGTCTGTCTGGTTGTGTGGATGAATAAGGTGCAGTATCAATCCCCTATGTGTACTTCATCACGCACATTGTGAATAGATTACTGAGTGATCTTTATTCCAATCATGCTTGTTGCTACAAATCTGATGAAAAGGACACGCATGCGCACACACACACACACACACACACACACACACACACACACACACACACACACACACACACATATATATATATATATATATATATATATACACGCGCGCGCGCGCACGCACGCACGCACGGGCGCGCGCACGCATGACGCACGTATGCACGCACACACGCACGCAAAAGCACGCACGTACGCACACGCGCTCGTACGCACACACATGTATATATCTTAACCTTGTTTTGTTCTTTTTTTGCTGATTGTGATTTTTGTTTGATTGTTCAAGTGTAACCAAAAAGAAATATATCTGTTGGAATTATTTCCATGCCCAAAGGACAATGCATGGCGAAATTGTTAAACAGTTGTCAGTACTAGTGACAATTTTCAATCTCTCTCCGTCTCGTAGTTGTGTGTTGTGTGTGTGTGTGTGTGTGTGGGTGTGTGTGTGTATTTGTGCGTGTGTGCGTGCGTGCGTGCGTGCGTGCGTGTGTGTGTGTGTGTGTGTGTGTGTGTGTGTGTTCGTCTGTCTGTCTGTCTGTCTCCTCTCGCTCTCTCTCTCTCTCTCTCTCTCTCTCTCTCTCTCTCTCTCTCTCTCTTAGCTACTATCGTTTCTTCCTCTCTTTTTTCTTTCTTTTAACTTTTCCCCTTTTCTTTTGCAAAACCTTTATAAATGCAACGATCCGTCACTTTTAAGAATTCGATTCATCATTTCCCCGTCTAATGACTGTCACGGCTGACAGGAAGATAAAAGAGCAGATGATGATGAAAGCCTTCGTGCTGTAAAGCTGACCCGGGCTACAGGCAGTCTGATCTCCACCCAGTCATGCATGGCATCAACCTGTGAGGACAGGGTCGCCAGTGAGCTGTAAGCTGGTGGAGATAGAGGGTTCCGCGTACTTCTCCGCCCGTTCGTCCATACGCTGTCGCTTGCTCTAAAACTGTGGACACACACATACACACACACACACACACTCTCTCTCTCTCTCTCTCTCTCTCCTCTCTCTCTCTCTCTCTCTCTCTCTCTCTCTCTCCTTTTTTTCATCTCCTCTCCTTTGAGTCCTCTTAAAAGAAATCCAGATGACAAATGAGCTCATGTGCATATATGCATGAATGGAAATATTATTCTTGGTGGTCTGTGTTCAGATGCGTTGAAAAGTATGTACTATTAATTGGCACAAACATGTATAAATGTATAATAACCTTAGGTATTTCAAAACAACCTGTACAGTGTAAACTATGTCTTCGTAAATGGGTATACAACAAACACCACTCAATGATGAATGAAGGATAATATTCAAAGCAAATAGGAGTTTTCTTGAATAAGTAAAGGTTAAATGGCTGAGGCTTTTGTATACATATATATATTTTTTTTTGTGTGTGCAGCATCCATTCTCTCTATCTAGATGTTCGTTTTGTCATTGTGCTGCTTAATATCTGACAGACCATAGGAAGAAAGAAACATCGCAGGATGAAGTGCCCCTTTGCCGTGTAGTTGGCTGAAGTTCCTGCCATTTTCTCTGGGTTGATTCTACTGACAAGCAGATTCCAGGTCAAAGGGTTCGCCTTGCTTTCACGTTAATCCAGCAGAATGAACATGGCAACGCCTTCATCTACCAGTCAGAGGATGTTAATGTGACCGGTGCATGGGAGAGGGGTGCATGGAGACAGACAATAATGATTGTATAGAATCTTAAAGGATCTTCTTCTTAACCTCTAACCCTTACAGGTGGAATTTATCTAGTTTGTAACCAAAATTAAGAATGAATTAAGCGTGATCTTCACCCCACACAGTTTGGTACCAGTACAAAGCTCGTATCACATTGTGGTTGCTCTGAGATATCACGGTAGTACTTGACGTATAATTCCGCAGGCCTATGATAAAGGTGTTGTTTCCTCCAGTTTTTCATATTTAAAATGAATCACACAATAACATATACAGATCACATAACAAACTGATAATAATAATAACAATAATAATCGTTTACACTGCATCCACTATCTGGTGTGCAGGTGTAGCAACCTTCCTGGTCCCCAGAGAGAGAGAGAGAGAGAGAGAGAGAGAGAGAGAGAGAGAGAGAGAGAGAAGAGAGAGAGAGAGAGAGAGAGACAGACAGACAGACAGACAGACAGACAGACAGAGACAGACACAGACGGGCAGACAAACAGACATAGTCTTTCTCTTTCCCTCTGCGTGGTGTGTGTGTGTGTGTGTGTGTGTGTGTGTGTGTGTGTGTGTTGTGTGTGCGCGCGTGCGCGCGCGCGTGTGTGTGTGTGTGTGTGTAAAGACGTAAGAAAGTAAGAGAGAGAGAGAGAGAGAGAGAGAGAGAGAGAGAGAGAGAGAGAGTTTGCCCCCTCAGTTTATCCATGTACGTGTAAAATTTCAAAAATTCAAGTCAGTATCATGACTGTTGCCTTTACCAGCAGTAAGAGAAGAGGTGGTTATAGTGGTACTATGGTGAATATGGTGGTGGTAGTAGTGGTATCTGAAGAAGAAGAAGATGATGATGATGATGGTCATGATGATCATCATGATATCATGATAATGATGATGGTGATGATGATGATGATGATGATGATGATGATGATGATCATGAAGAAGAGGAGGAAGAGAAAGAGGAGTAAGAGGAAGGGTATGAGAAGGAGGGGAGAACAATGAGGAGGAAGAGAATAAAGAGAAGGCTGGTGAATATGATGCTGATAATGATGATGATGATGATGATGATGATGATGAGTGATGATGATGATGATGATGATGATGATGGTGATGATGATGATCATAATGATGATGATGATGATGATAGAAACATCCCTCTTTGATAATGAACAACAACAACAAAATGGTGAGGGAGCTTTCAGATCTACCGTATGCCACAAATGCCTCCCTGTTTCAGTGATCGTGACCTGAAGAAACTTATACAGTATGCAAGCCTATTTGAAATGCTG
>CM065728.1:29717248-29719748 GCA_033310375.1 Conus canariensis
GTGCAGGACCAGATAGAATCATAGCAGAAATGTTGAAGAATGCAAACACAACTGTAATCGATTTCCTTGTTCATTTATTTGCCCAACTTTTTGATAATGGTAACTTTCCATCAGAGTGGGCTAAATCAATTATTGTACCAGTTCATAAAACGGAGACGTGAACAATCCCGACAACTATCGTGGAGTATCACTTACCAGGATTTTAAGTAAAATCTACACTCACATACTAAATACAAGATTAACTGAATGGGCTGAAACTGAAGAAAAAATAGTGGAAGAACAAGCAGGTTTTAGAACCAGTTACAGCACCATAGACCATATATTTACACTATATGCTTTGATTCAAAACATCTACTCTGTAAGTCGAAGCTCTACATTGCATTTGTAGATTTCAAGAAGACCTTTGACTCAGTAAATCGGAATGCTCTGTGGAATGTACTCCGTAAAAGTGGTGTTAATAGTAAATTGTACATGGCTATTAGAGGGGTCTACAACTCAGTGCTGGCATGTGTGCGTGTGAAGAGTGAGTATTCAGATTATTTTGATTGTCCAAATGGAGTAAAACAAGGATGCTTGTTGAGTCCACAGTTGTTTTCTTTTTTCATAAACGAACTGGCTGTGGAATTGTCCCGCAAAGGCAGACATGGTATCCAGATAATACCTGGAGCAGTTGAATTAGTTTTATTACTGATTGCTGATGATGTTGTTCTTCTGTCCGGAAAGTTGTAGGTTTGCAAAACCAACTAAATGTATTGAAAGAAGAAGCAGATCGCTTAGGTTTATCAGTTAACTTGGATAAGACGAATATAGTGCTCTTTAGAATGGGTGGCCACCTATCAGTGTGTGAAAAATGGTCTTATGGAAATGCAGACGTTCAAGTAGTTAATTCATATAAATATCTTGGAATGATATTTTCAACAAAATTAACTTTCCGTTACGCATGGGAAGAATGTCTAAGAAAAGGGAAAAAAGGTACTATTGAAATTCTGAAATCCCTGAGAAAACTGAATTGTACAGACTGTAGTATATTTTGGAAAATGTTTGATACACAGATAAAACCTCTTCTTACATATGCAGCTGAAATTTGGGGCTTACATGAAAATTCGATGATGTAAAAAGTACATACGTATGCTATGAAGCATTTCCTTCAAGTACTATTCATTCATCCAACACCGTTTTATATGGAGAGATGGGCAGATACCCTTTGTACATAAGTACATTTGTGAAATGCATTAAGTACTGGTTGAAGATCTTGAAGCTACCCCAGTCCCGCTTTAGCAGGCAAGCCTATGATATGATGCTTTTAGAAATGGAAAAAGGTAAAGAAAACTGGGCTCATGAAGTAAAGAAAGTCCTTTCAGAACAGGGTTTTGGAATAGTGTGGATGGCCCAGGAAGTATGGAATGAGCAACAGTTTATTGCGGAATTTAAAGACAGGCTTATTTGTTCTTTTAAACAGAACTGGCACTCAGATATGGAAAATAAAGAAAAATATCGCTGGTTTTTCTCATTTAAGAATGTGTTTCATTCTGAAAAGTTTCTCAATGTCATAACAGATAGATGGCACAGAATAAATTACGCAAGGTTTAGGTTGAGAACTTTAGGTTTTAATGCGAACAAAAGATGGTTTGAATGTGAACATCCACAGAATCTCCTTGTCCTGCATGTAGACACATTATTGATGACGAAGAACACTTTCTGTTCCACTGTACTGCTTATAATGAAGTGCGGACAGATTGTTCACTTTTCCAGTTAGATATAGCGAAAAGACAAAATGTTGCTGTCGTGTTATCGTCAGATGATGAACTTGTAATTAAATCAGTTGCGAAATTCATCGCAGAAGCATTGAAAATTAGACAGATGAAGGATAGTGAAATTTAAGATAATGCATTATAAGAGATATCTGAATGAATATTATCATTCATCGCAAGTGGAAGAGATCAGTAAGATACATTGTCATCATTTGATCGAGTGGATGGTCGAGTCAGTCTTAAGGGTGTTTTTTTTTTCCTAATTGCATTACTCCTGTGCGTGAGGACATAAGGAAATGTTATGAATTTATTTGTTTTTAACCTTTGATTTGGTGCACACTAGGAATGAATGTGCACTATTTGTTTGCAGGAAAGGAAGAGGGAAATGTTATTGTTCTGTTACCTCTCCCCCCTTGTCAAAAGACCTCTTTGGTAATGACAATAAAATATCAAAGTGTCAAAACTCTCTCTCTCTCTCTCTCTCTCTCTCTCTCTCTCTCTCTCTCTCTCTCTCTCTCTCCTCTCTCTCTCTTAGGGACGCCAGTTACATATGATTTCTACCGAACCGCTTTATTCTTCAAGGTTTGTGCATCGACAAATAATTTTTCTATCAATCAGTTTTATGATGATAACTTATGTAAATAGATTGGATGTGTCTACGTTAAGACATTCGTGATTCAGATGGCTTCAAACCGTATTGTGCCTGCACATCGAAGCCATAATAATTTTAGAATTTGCACAGGGTCTTC
>CM065728.1:29724748-29727248 GCA_033310375.1 Conus canariensis
ACAGATTTAATAAGCTATTAAAAGAGGCAGGGAAAGACATGTACAGAACAATAGGTATAGGAGGAAAATATAAGACTACAAACAGCTGGTATGATAAAAAATGTCAAATCAAAAAGAAAGAAGCAAAACAAGCACTCAATAGACTGACATGGACGAAAAAGGATAAAAACCCAACCATTTATGAAGTAAGGAGAGAGGCTTACAGGAACAAAAGAGCAGTATACAAAGAAACAATTAGAGAAAAGAAAAAAACAGTATAAAAAGCAAACATACGACACACTAATACAAAATCGCAAGGACAGCCGTATGTTTTGGAGCACCATAAAAAGTGTTAGAAGGAAGAAGAACACATTACCATCTATTGATATTACACAGTGGAAAACGCATTTTCAAAGCATTTTGAATCCACATGACACAGAAATACTAAATGATAGAGAAGAAGGACCACAAGAAGAAGAAGAAGAAGAAGTGTTAAATGAAATTCACGTACAAGAATTAGACGAAGAGATAACCGAAAATGAGGTAAGATCAGCTACAGAGAAATTAAAAAAGGCAAATCACCAGGTATTGATGAAATCCCTCCTGAATTTCTTAAAATCATAGGACAAAATATAGTGCCATTCTTAACAAAATTATTCAATAAGTTATATCAAGATAGCTACTTCCCCACAGAATGGTCAAGGGCGGTGATTATACCACTACACAAGAAAGGAGATAGACAGAATCCAGGAAACTATAGAGGAATATCCTTATTATGTATCATAAGCAAGATTTACACAGCAATGTTAAACAGAAGACTATATGATTGGGCAGAAGCAGAAAATAAAATGAGCAAAGAACAGGCAGGCTTTAGGAAAGATTTCTCAACAGTAGATCATATTTTCACTCTAACATCCATGATAAGTAACTGCCTATACGGCAGAAGAAGAAGTAAATTGTATGTAGCCTTCATTGATTATCAGAAAGCGTTTGACACAGTAAATAGAGAAAAACTCTAGGAAATCCTACAGAAACACAAAATATCTACGAAGATGCTTAACATGCTAAAAGCTATTTATAAAAACAGTACAAGCATGTGTAAGACATGGAACTGAACTAACAGAATTCTTTGAATGTCACACAGGAGTGAAACAAGGGTGCTTACTGTCCCCCCTAATCTTTTCATTACTAATTACAGAAGTTGCAGACAATGTCACAGCTAAAGGAAGACACGGATATCAATTCTTATCCGGAAAGGCAGAAATATTTTCACTTCTATTCGCTGCTGACATAGCTTTAATAGCAAGAACACCAGCAGGTCTGCAAAACCAAATTAAGAACCTACAGGAAGCCTCGGACCGCATTGGACTAAAGGTTAATCTCCAAAAAACAAAAATCATGGTCTTTAGAAAAGGAGGATACCTTGGCAGACTAGAAAAATGGAACTACAAAGGGGAAGAAATTGAGGTAGTAAACAGCTACAAATATTTAGGTTTCACTCTAACGACTAAACTCTCAGTAGATATTTCACTTTCAGAATATGCAGGAAGGGCGAAAGGGAAAATAGGTGAAATAATGAAAACGATGTATAGTTTAGGACACTTAGATATAAACATATTTTTTAAGCTATTTGATACACAGGTCAAATCACTGCTACTGTACGCAGCAGAAGTATGGGGTTTGACTCGTTATTCAGCGGTGGAAAATATACATTTATTCGCATGTAAAAGATACATGGGGTAGGGAGAAAAACGCCAAACAACTTAGTATACGGAGAACTAGGAAGATATCCGATGAGTATAGATAGTTCAATAAAAGCAATCAGATATTGGTTCAGATTAATGAAGCTGACTCCAGACAGGATACCTAGACAAGCATATGAAAGAGAAAAAACAGAAATTGACAAACCACAGAACTGGGCGCTGGAAGTTAAACGCTGTTTGGATATGTATGGCTTTTCTGAAGTCTGGTTGAATGAAGGCGTAGAAAACAAGCAAAGATTTATCATAACACTAAAACAAAGAATCATAGATTGTTACAAACAGAAATGGCACAACAAAATAGCGAATAGTGAACGATTTACAATATATCATACGTTTAAAACTATACACCAAACTGAAGAATACTTTCGCAATCACAATCGCGAAGTTCAGAAAAGCATTGACAAGACTACGATTAGGAATAAACGAACTGCATGGCAATAAAAAATATATAGATAATCAAGCTATAACAACATGCCCCTTCTGCCCAACAGTAGAAACAGAAATGCACTTCTTAATGTGGTGTCCCAATTACAGGCAATTGCGAACAAAATACATTTTCAAACATTTTAGTAATAGAAACGCAATCACACTGGAAAGTCTGCTACAAAACGATAATACTGAAATCACAAGAGATATTGCAATGTACATCTTCTGTGCCTTAAAAACGAGAGAAACCCATATGTAATAGTAATATTGACGATATAGGAAGAACAGAAATTCTAAACAGAAAACAAAATATTTTACAATCAATGTTTCAA
>CM065728.1:29737248-29744748 GCA_033310375.1 Conus canariensis
GCTCATCAAGCATATTTGACACTCACATCTTTATGCTGGAGGCTATCAAAATTCGTAACCGTATAAAGTTATGTTTGTTTGGGTAGTAATATGTGCTTGAAGTTATGTTTGGGTATTAATATGGGCGTGTTAACATTAATCAGAGAGCAGGTAATATTTAAACAAAATCGGTGATTGTATCTGGTTGAATTAGTGCCACTATATCCAAATCAGTGAGAGATTTGTGATGGTCTCATTGTCAAAAGGAATTTCTCTTCTGATAAACCATACGTAACCCTACAGTAAAAGAGTTCTTTGTAGCATAACACATCAAAGATCCCATTCAGAATATCAGAAATCAGACTTCATTACGTAGGATAAAGGATTTATACTGATCAAGATGTAATATTTCCAATGTGCAGAAACTCAGAGAAAGGAGAATATTTTGCTTCAGTGTAGCTTGCTATTCAGAATATAAGAAAAACAGTTTTGCTTGAACTGTTTGTTGTGTGTGTGTGTGTGTGTGTGTGTGTGTGTGTGTGTGTGTGTGTGTGTGCGTGCGTGCGTGCGTGCGTGTGTGTGTGTGTGTGTGTGAGACACTGTTTTGTTTTACGCTACCCCTAGCAGCTTTCAGAATAAATTCAACAAGTTGTAGAAAGCTTCTGACGGACTGAAACTAACAGCAAACCTAAATGGAAGTTAAATTATCCGCTAAGGATAGGATTTTCATCTTACAAAAACAGAACGGTGGTATTACTTAAACAAACAAAAGGTGTTGTTAATTGTTAAAGATATCTTGGTTTTACACAACGAAAAAAATGTCTTTTCGTTGTGCATTGCAGGAATATGACAGACGAACACAAAAAGCAATGTTGCTGACATCTTGAAGACAATATCGGATTTAAGAAAAACATGTGTCTTCCTTTTTATTTTTTTTCTTCCAAAGTTGTTCAGTGTGCAGTAAAAAAAAAACCATTCTGGCTGTACGCTTCTGAGCTCTGGTTATTGAAAAAAAAACAACATACGGCAGATTAAATCAAGCCAGAGACACCTGGAACGCAGCATTGTTTTGTAGTGATAACTTGACACAAGTCATTAAGAATTTTACTGTAACAAGAAAAAAGCGTTCACCTGCAACCACAATAGGTGAATTCTGCAATGTCCTCGCAAAAGTGAGATTGGTAATATGTTATTTCAATAAAAATAAATAAATAAATAAATAAATAAATACAACGAAAACTTTAAAGAAAAGTCCATTTTGCAATAAGCTTGAAAACGAAGTCCTGTTTCTATCTGAATGCGAAATATATAGTTGTGTGTGAGAACGTGTATCTGTAAAAGCATTGTGGAAATACATAAGAAAATATTTTGAATGGTTTTGCAATGTATGTTTTCACGACTGAAAGCAAAAGATTTCACAAGAGAAATTTTTGCAACTTTTTTTTAATTACGAAATGGCACAGTGTGAGCTTGTTGAGAATTCTTATAACTTTAGTTTTAACCTTTTACTGAACTATTTCATTTCAATCACACCATTTGTTTTTCAAGTCTGAGTGTCCCCATATGTGCGCAGCGCAGGCCAGTGGCCCTAACATTAATCAACTCTGTGTGTGTGTGTGTGTGTGTGTCTCTGTCTGTCTGTCTGTCTGTCTGTCTGTCTCTCTCTCTCTCTCTCTCTCTCTCTCCACGAGAAGCACACAAGTACGACTGCTCGAGACAAAACGTATTCCGCAGTCTACCTTCAAGAACAGCAAAGAAAAAAAGAAAATGAAAAAAATCACCATTGCAGGTTCTTGCCCAGGGGCGACTAACTCCTCCTGAAGGACGTGGCGGACGTTTACACAAGCCAGCAGGCGCCGCCATTCACGTCAGGCCAGAGATGACACAGGCAATCCAGACGAGAGGGAGTGAGAAAGAGTAGGGGTGGGTGGGGTGCGGAGTTAAATTTCCTTTTGATGATGGTCTGTCAGAATCCCCCCCGGGGGTTTGTTAGAAACAGCGGGAGCTTTTAACGGGCGTCTGCTGAGGAGTCTGAGACGTTTTGGGCAGGTCTGAAGGTGGCGGGCTTTATGACGCTGGGTAACGTTGCCTCCGGGCTTAGATAAACAGGCCCCGCCGTCATTTGTCTGGACCTGTGGGTGGTGGGTGTGTGGGAAGTTGGCTGTTCCAACGGGGGTAATGGAAAAGCATCTCTCTCTCTCTCTCTCTCTCTCTCTCTCTCTCTCTCTCTCTCTCTCTATGCGCGCGTGCATACGTGCGTGCTTCCATGCGCGTGTTCGTGTGCCTACATATACATGCATATGTGTGTTCATTTGTGTGTTCATCTGTATGTACGTGAGTGCTTTAAGAAGTGTGTGTGTGTGTGTGTGTGTGTGTGTGTGTGTGTGTGTGTGTGCTCTCACATGAACATGTGTGTGTGTGTGTGTGTGCGTGCGTGCATGTGTACGTGCGTGTGCGTATGTGTGTGAGAGAGAGAGAGAGAGAGATACAGAGAAAATGAGAGAGATAGGGAAAGACAGGGTGTGTGTGTGTGTGTGTGTGTGTGTGTGTGTGTGTGTGTGTGTGTGGTGTGAGTTGCTGTTGTTGTTTTTGTGCCCTAACAATTCATGTATCAGACATTCTCAAAGTATCATAAAAATCAAAGTCTAGCTCATATTTGCATCAAACCGAAGAAAAGAACACAGACACATGAATAAAGTTTGCTCAAAACATGAGCAAACGTGTCATCGTTTTCTTTTTTAAACACTCTCCTTTCGCTGTCTAGTTTATCTAGTTTCCCTTCTGTCTTCCTTAAGGGTGCTAGTAAGCACCACACACACACACACACACACACACAGTGAGTGAGAGAGAGTCAGAGACAGAAAGAGAGACTACAGAGACAGACAGACAGACAGACAGAGACAGAGACAAAGAGAGAGAGACAGACAGAGACAGAGACAAAGAGAGAGACAGACAGACAGACAGACAGACAGGCAAACAGATAGATAGATAGAGACAGAGAGACAGGCAGACAGACAGGGAGAGAGAGACACAGACAGACAGACAGAGTCAAAGAGAGAGAGAGAGAGAGAGAGAGAGAGAGAGAGGGGGGGGGCGGTTAAAATAAAAAAAAGAAATAGACGGGAACAAAACAGAGTTAAGATTACAGACTGGGAGAAAGTTTTTTTCTAAAGAAAAAAAAAAGAAAGAAAGAAGAAAATGGAAAGGAGAGACCCCAAAAATACAAACGGTGGAAAAGAAATAGAATGACAGTGGAAGATAATGAAGCAACGGAAGAAGACAAAGTACAAAACCATCAAACGAACAACGACAGCGACAGAAATGGAAACAGAAAGAAATGAAGAGGGTGTATCTTTCTCCATCAGAGACATCAAAGTTATTTGCTTTCCAACAGATGATACTTTCCTGACACATTTGTGTTCTTCCACAGTTCTCAAAAAAAGCCCAACGAAGTAAACAAGAAAGCAAAGAGGACAAAACGAGGTAACGTTTGTTGAAATAAAAGAACAAAAAGCAGGATATCAGTTTCAAATAAAATGAGGAGGCTTGAAGAGCAGTTGAGAAAAGACAGAAGCTTAAGGTGGCCCGGAGGGGTTGTGAGGGGTTTGAGAGTGGAGAGACAGAGAGTTGGCACAGATTAGAAATCTTGATTGTCATTAAAATATGTGCGACAAAGGGAGAGAGAAAGAAAGAGAGGTGGTGGAGTAGAAAAAAAGTGTGTGTGTGGGGGGAGGTACAGGATCAGTGTGGGGATGTGGAGTGACATGTCACTCTCTCTCTCTGTTTTTTTTAGCAACCCTTGTGTGTCTATATGTATGCTTGACCTACAATCCTCTCTCTCACACACCGGAGAGAGACAGACAGACAAAGAAAGGAGCCTGTACACGCATTCACTGATACACGCTTGGATACACCCACATACTCAGGTACGCACACACTCATATATATATATACTACTCAAAACAATTGAAGTACCACTTAGGAAAACTGCTGTCATTCGAAAGAAAACAAAGCTGAACATAATTTAATGATTGAATATTTTATTTTTATTATTCCTCAATCCATTCAAATTTATTCAAACACCGTGACAAAAAATTATCTTTGTTTTACACTTGATTAAAGAGGCATACCCCCAAAATGAAAAGTAACAAGAGTCTATGGTAGATGTCATGATGTTAATAACGGGTATGACCACCGTTCGCGTTCAAACAAGCGTCACATCGACGTCTCATGGAGTGCACCAGGCGGCGGAGAGTGTCCTGGGGGATCGCCTGCCACTCCTGCTCCAGCAACTGAAACAGCTGGTCCACGGTGTCTGCTGGAGGGTTGTGGGCCCGCACTCGCCTCCCCAGCACGTCCCACAGATGCTCTATGGGGTTCAAATCTGGTGACCTGGCAGGCCAGTCCATTCTTGTCACCTGCTGCCCTTGTAGGAACTGATTCACGATGGCGGCGCGGTGGCACGGCGCGTTGTCGTCCTGGAACTGGGCGCCCTGGCCAACTGCCCTCAGGGCGGGCATCACAAGGGGGCGGATGATGGTGTCGCGGTAGGTGGCACCGGTCAGGCGGCCTTCAACACGGCGTAGGGGGGTCCTGTGACGTAGGCTGAACCCACCCCACACCATCACGGACCCACCTCCATAGCGGTCATGCTCCCTGACGGCAGCGTCAACGTAGCGTTCTCCAGGACGTCGCCAGACGCGAACCCGCCCGTCGTTGAACCTGAGGGTGAACCTTGACTCGTCTGTGAAGAGTACTGTTGCCCATTCAGCTCTTGTCCACCTTCTATGACATGCTGCCCAGGCCCGACGATGAGCTCGATGCGCTGGGGTCAGTATTGATCTCACTGCTGGGGACCTTGACCTCAAGTTGGCGTCGTGGAGCCGGTTCCGAACTGTCTGGGTACTGACGTTGACGTTGCTGGCTTGTCATAGCTGGTCTCGGAGTACTGTGGCACTGGCTGAACGGTCTCTCAGACAAGCGATAACAATGAACCGATCCTGCTGTCTGGAGGTGCTTCTCGTCCGTCCACGTCCCTGCTGTTCTTCAACACTTCCAGTGTTAAGCCAACGGTCTCTGAGCCTCAGAATGACTGGGTGACTCACTCCAAGCCGTCGACCAATCTCCCTCAAGCCAATACCTTCTTGGTACCATGCTATCGCTCTTCCTCTGTCGGTGTTGCTTAGTCGTTGTCTCGCAGGCATGGTTAAATCTTCCTAAATTTCGCGACTTTTTATACCCGTCAAATGTGCTAACTGATTGCAATTCTGCTCAGAAAAGACCTTGCTTTCACGTGCATCACATTTTCTTTTCTTGCTGTGTCTGTGTCAAAATCTGAGAGCGACACAAGTTCGATAATTTCTCGGGATTTTTTTGCCTCAGATGCGACGCGGTAGATAACTGCTGACCGACTTTAACATAACAAAAATGCACGAGGAGTAGTATTTGAGAACCGGGTAAGCTTATCCAGCAGAGTTTATTCAATTATCAATATTAATTGGTTTATCCGAGCTTTTTAAAAATTGCATACAAAAATTAGGGGTGGTACTTCAATTGTTTTTAGTAGTGTATATATATATACACACAATTATAAACAAAGCTTGCTCTTATGTCTTAGATTGAATAAATAGGGGGAGATAAGCATTCATATCTGCAGCGGTAGATAATTCTGCCTAACAGTGTGTGCTTGAGTGGGTGAATGGGGAAAAATAAATAAATGCTTCTCAAAATAAGCCTTCAGCAAGCTTATAGTCTCCAAGAGAGATACAGTCTCCAACAGGGAGGAAACTCACTAACATATAACTCCTAGTCAGATACCGGTATTTCGAAACCTGATTGCTTCTCCTCAGTGACCGCGGAAAGTAGTAACTTGACTCCTCTGCCTTTTCGGTTTTAAGAAGGATGCTATCCCAGAAAAAGCTGGTGTGCAATACCGTAGTATGTTTGTTGAGTTTTCAAAAAACCAACCAAAGGTGCCACCTAAGAAGCAAAGGAAAATCATGAAAGAGCAAAACAAGCTACATTTTCTTGTGAAAAGTAGAAAATATAAAAAGTTAACCTCTTAAGACACAAGTGCTGAGGGCCAGTTCTTGGAATGAATCCGCAAGGGACTAAATTACAATAAACTAATAAATTCCAAGGATAAGTACCGCACCATTCCAGCAACTTACAGAGCAGCTTGGTGTTGCAATGACTGCAAGAAATATTCAATTATAAACAAAGCTTGCTCTTATGTCTTAGATTGAATATTTCTTATAATTGAATATTTCTTGCGGTCATTGCAACACGAAGCTGCTCTGTAAGTTGCTGGAATTGTGCGGTACTTATCCTTGGAATTTATTAGTTTATTGTATATATATATATCTATATCTATATCTATATATATATATAAGAGAGAGAGAGAGAGAGAGAGAGAGAGAGAGAGAGAGAGAGAGAGAGAATTGTAGAAAAAAATTATTTGCGTCTCTGAATCTCCAGCACTCAGTGCTTTCATCCTTCCTTACCTATCTCTCGCCAATATCTCTTGGACACAACCATACCCCGCGCTAGCCTTCTATCCCTACTCTTGTGCCCCTGTCAGTTCCCGCCCCATTGCTCTGTATTTCCCTGCTTGCCATCATCCCTTTCGCTTATCCCCACTTTCACTACCGCGTCTCTCTCTCTCTCTCTCTCTCTCTCTCTCTCTCTCTCTCTCCTCTCTCTCTCTCTCTCTCTCTCTCTCTCTCTTTGTGTCTTCGTAACTTACATGTATTTTCTTTCTCTCCCCCCCCCATCCCACCCACACCCCACACCCCCTCTTCCGCTCTCTCTCTTTCTCTCGCTCTCTCTTTCTCTCTCTCCCCTCCCCCCCTCTCTCTCTCTCTCTCTCTTCTCTCCACCCCCCCCCCTTCTCTTTCTCTCTCTCTTCACCCTGCCGCTCACTATGTATGTTCGTGTGTTGCCTGTTTGCGAAAGTGTTTGGGTGGGTGTTTGGGGAGGGGCGTTTTCTGGGTGGGGATTGTTGAAGTGGAAGTGTGTTACGTTTCTTTGATGTTATTTCCAGTTTCTGTATTTTCAAACTTTGTTGTGTATTCAATCTCTTGTTTGTTTGTTGGTTGGTTGGTTGTTTTTTTTTTTTTTGTCGTTTGTCCATGTTTCATTTAGCCGGTTTTTTTTTTTGTTTTGTTTTGTTTTGTTTTGTTTTGTTTTTTTGTTCCCCTCTTGGGCGAGGGCTGGATGTAAAAAAGCATGAACTTTCGTATTTATTACCCTCGATAATAAAGAAGTTTTGTCTTGTTCTTCTCTCTCTCTCTCTCTCTCTCTCCACTTCGTAGTCATTTACGTTATATTTTCACGTTCTATCTTCACTCCTCTCTTCATCCCTCTCTTCCACCAAATGAAGTGAAGGTGATACACTTAACGTTAATTGATGATTTTCACATTTGGAATTACCTAGATCGAGATTATTACAGCGAGTCCTCTGTGAGCAGTTGATATCCATTGTGTCGAAATGCCAGAGACGGTAAAACACATACTTTTCTC
>CM065728.1:29752248-29757248 GCA_033310375.1 Conus canariensis
CTTATGCATATAAAGTAACAAGCAATTCATTTGGGCTCTCTCTCTCTCTCTCTCTCTCTCTCTCTCTCTCTCTCTCTCTCTCTCTCTCTCTCTCTCTCTCTCTCTCTCACCATCAATGGCGTTCACATCCGTCTTTATGATGATGATGATGATGATGAAGATGGTGATGATAGTGATGATGATGCGTAGTAGTAGTAGTAGTAGTAGTAGTAGTAGTAGTAGTAGTGGTAGTAGTAGCAGTAATAGTAGAAGTAGCAGTATTTGTTGCTGTTGTCCTGATCGTAGTAGTGTTCTTATTATTGCTCCCACCGCCGCCACCACCACCACCACCACCGCCACTACACCTACTACTAATGCTACTACTGCCACCAGCACCTCCACCACTACTAACACCACCTCCACCACACATATTAACATCAGATAGTCTCATCATTGCGATTGTGAACCTTCCTCATCACCAGTATCATTTACCGTTGGAGAGGCGAACCAGCAGTTGTGCAGGTTTGCTGGGATCAGGACAGTAGGCATCCCCGCTGGCTTCCAGATATTCCCCATCCCTGTGACATCAATGAAACAGAAGGGGGAAAAGCTCAATAAAAAAAAAATTACAAGTTATTCAATCCTGACACTCTCCTGCTTTAGGAGAAAAGAAAACCTTCTAAATTAAGTCCAATATTTCATCAATCATCGATCTGTTCCAACCACCAGTGAACAGTTCGTCAAATGTGTAAAAACAAAATGTAAATAGATAAATAAATAAATAAATCTATCAATGAATAAAAAAATAATAAATAAACAAATGGAAAGATGAATAAATAAATAGATAAAAGAGATGAATAAATGAATGAATCGATCAATCTATCAATAGATAGATGAACAACTCGACAATTCGTAAACGAAGACATACTCCTCAACTCAGCGCTCGGAAGAGCCCTTTGTGTTGACCACAGAAAAAAAAAAAGCGAGAGCGCGCGTGCAAGCGTGCGCGCGTATATGCGTGTGTGTGTGTGTGTGTGTGTGTGTGTGTGTGTGTGTGTTGCGCGCGCGCGCGCAAGCGCGTGCGTGGGTGCATGCGTGCGCGCGTGCATGCGTACGTGTGTGTGTGTGTGTGTGTGTGTGTGTGTGTGTGTGTGTGTGTGTGTGTGTGCATATACTTGTGAAAGTG
This sequence comes from Conus canariensis, assembly GCA_033310375.1. Classification (NCBI taxonomy): domain Eukaryota; kingdom Metazoa; phylum Mollusca; class Gastropoda; order Neogastropoda; family Conidae; genus Conus; species Conus canariensis. The sequence continues at coordinate 29,753,414 of CM065728.1, forward strand.
TGCATTTGTGACTTAACTTGCGTGTCTGTGCCAATGAGAGAGAGAGAGAGAGAGAGAAGAGAGAGAGAGAGAGAGAGAGAGAGACAGACAGACAGACAGACAGACAGACAGACAGACACAGACAGAGAGGGAGATACCGACAGACAGACAGAGAGACAGACAGAGAGAGAGGAGGGGCTTTTTAGTATCCCGGATGTCTCACTTGTATCCTCTGTTGAGCACGTTGATGTGACCGTCTCCTTTCAGAGTGTAGTTGGCAGAGACACACCTTTCTCCCCGTTCAAACGCAGTCGGGAAGGACTGCATTTCGTACCATTGTCCCAGATACTGCACACACACACACACACACACACACACACACACACACACACACACACACACACACACACATTAATCAATTGGTTATTCGTCAACGAATTGAGAAGTGAATAAATAAACTGGCACGGCAAAATGAAACGCTTGCGCGCGCGCGCGCACGCGCACACACACACACACACACCCACACACGTGCGCGCGCGCACACACACTCATACAGACGGGCGCGCCTGCGCATGCGCACGCACACACACTTACACACACACACGCGCGCGCGCGCGCGCGCGCACGCACGCACGCATGCACGCACGCACACACAGACACACTTACACTCACACATACACACACACACACACACACACACACGCACGCACGCATGCAGGCACACACGCACGCACACACACACACACACACACACACACACACACACACACACACTCACACACACACACACACACACTGAATTACGTACGCACGCACACACGCCACACATTCATGTACATGAAGAGAGAGAGAGGGAGACACACACACACATACACACACACACACGCGCGCGCGCGCGCATGCGCGCACACACCGCCACCATCAAAACATGCACCCGTACCCCCAATTTCAACCTACTCTTGTGATGTTGAATGTCGACTGTGACTGAAGCTTACTCGGGCAAGATCCGATCCCGTGTACCTGACATTCTGCCAGTGACAGACAGCCACATACTGCCAGAGCTAATGCCAACCCTTTCCTCCGTAAGGACTCCATTTTGTATCTGGCATCAATGTACACAGACACCGACAATGCCTTTGTTCTTAGGAGGCTAGCATTCTGAGTTCCAAATGAGGTTAGTAGCTGTTCCATAACTCTTCAGCAAAGGTAGGTAGGTTATGTAAGGGCTTTGCGATAAGGGGTTATTAAAAAGAGGCATCAACCTCTTCGGTTTCCACTTGTTATTATAAAGTCTTGCTTTCACACTGTCATGGGATCTCTCTCTCTCTCTCTCTCTCTCTCTCTCTCTCTCTCTCTCTTGTCTGCTGTTAAGTTTGGTAAATAAAATAAAGTCGGCCTTCAGAAGTTCGTGGTGTATTGAATAGTTACGTCTTTTTTCTGCGAAGAAAAACCAATGTGTATGATGCGTAAATGTTTATGTGAAGTGCTCAAACGAAACCTATCAAAATGTTCAAACAAAAACTAACTGACTGATCTAAAACCAAGTCTACTTTTGAATCTGAATAGATTTCTTCAATACATTCTAAAAGGTTAGGATCTGGCATTTTCGATTTATCACTTCATAGTTCTACATATAGTGACGTATGAACATGGAATCAAATGCCCATTGTGAGCATTTGCCATAGATGATGAATTCACTTTGATTTTGTAGTCCTGTTGTTGTTCATTTGAGCTGTAGTCTAATCCATTCAAGACACAAAAATCCTAGTGAATTCGGAACAACATCACTTTAGCATCACACAAAGAAGAGGTCGCGCGCGCGCGCGCGCGCGCGCGCGTGTGTGTGTGTGTGTGTGTGTGTGTGTGCCTGCGTTCGTATGTGCATGCGTGCGCGCGCGAGTGCGTGCGTGCGTGTGTGCGTGTGTGTGTGTGTGTGTGTGTGTGTGTGTGTGTTGTGTGTGTGAACGAAGTTTCTTGTTTTTTCTCCACACTTTCAAAGGCCTCCTCACACCCACCCATCATTTTGGTCTCAAATTGCCTTGTTCGCCCTCACGCGCAGGTGTCTGTTTTTACTATTCATAGAAACATCATTTGTTTCAGCCATTGAGTGTTGACACTAGTGTCGTATTTATGTTGTTAGTTAGTTTGTTATTTTATTTAAAAGTCTTTTCATCGTGTCGATGATTTTAGACTCTAGCATCAAAAACAGCAAAGCTTTGTTAATTTTTTAATATCATCAAAAAAAATAATAAAAATGGATGAGGGGGGGAGAAAGAAGAGAGAGAGAGAGAGAGATACAGACAGACAGATAGACGGACAGACAGACTTACAGACAGACAGACGGACAGACAGACAGGGAAAGAGAGAGAGACAGGGACAGTTACAAGAAACGAGCAATAGGACTACATAACAATTAACTAGCTAATCTAAATATTGAAAGGTTGAAAAGATTAAACTGATCCCAAAATAACTTAACATTAGAAACAGGCAAAATACATTCCGCGACTTTCGGAGGTCGGAAAGTTTCATTGAAGCACATGTTACCAGTATATGCTCAATTGTCAGTTCTGCAGAGCAGACACACTTAATGTCTTTACAGTACTTTGTCGTTAAAGCATCTAACAAAAGTCTGCACAACAAGGTAACAATTGATCTACTTGCACGTGTCATTTATGTCGTTCTACTAGGGCGCGTGGGATGCTTTCTGTCTGCCTCTCTTACCTTCTGCCCTCTACCTCAGTCCTCCATGCCCACTTTTCCCCTCCCCCCTCTCTTTCCTCTCTCTCTGTCGTTCGCTGACGCGCTCGTTCGCTCGTTCAACTGGTTTTTGTCAGTAGTCAGCCAGTTGTCACATTTGGCGTTAGGGACTAGTCAATTCTGACCTGTTCTGGCACAAACATCGTTCCTACCCTTCCCCACTCCCATCCTCCTACACCCCTCCCCCCCCCCTCCCCGGCCTGTTTCTTCGTCCCCTCTCTTCCCTCCCTTAAAAAAAACCCTTCACACCTAAACTAAGGAGAGAAAAAAAAGATGATAAAGATTTTTAAAAAAACGATATTAAAAGAAAGTGAATGAACATGTAACAATTACACAAAGAACTAAGGAAGTAAGCAACCAAACCAGGAATAAGCGTTGGAAGAAACGTTTTACTCGTCTTCCCTGTAGCACAAACTAAATATTGCGAATGCGTCCATCTGAACCGCGTGCACCACGGAGACCTGTTTCCTTTCTTTTCACTCTTATAGCATGTCGTCTAGACTGAACTCCTGTGCTGATCTTCAGCTCAGAACCGGTGGCTCTTAAAGCTTTTGGTTACCAAGACAAAGGATGACGCTTCTTTTCTTTCTTCTCCTGGAGAGTCGGGGTCATACTACATCCCTCTCCCAAACCCCTACCCGCTATCCTCCAAACTAGCCTCGTCCCAGCCCCAACCTCTGTCTGTCTGTCTCCCTCTCTCTCTCCTTTCTCTCTCTCTCTCTCTCTCTCTCTCTCTTCTCTCTCTCTCTCTCTCTCTTCCTTTCTCTCTTTGAAATCAAAAACCTCCTTTCACAAACTTTTCTTCTAGCCATAATTTGAGCACACCGTCTGAACACCCACCTAATTCAATCCCTTACCGCCAGCCCCACTGTCTCCTGCTCTAAGCTCCCTACGTCTCTCTCTCTCTCTCTCTCTCTCTCTCTCTCTCTCTCTCTCTCCCCCTCTCTCTCTCCCTCTCTCTCTCTCCCTCTCTCTCCCTCTCTATCCCTCTCTCTCCTTGTCTCTCTCCCTCTCTCTCCCGTCTCTCTCTCTCTCTCCCTCTCTCTCTCTGTCTCTCTCTCCCTCTCTCTCTCCCCCCCCCTCTCTCTCTCTCTCTCTC
>CM065728.1:29762248-29764748 GCA_033310375.1 Conus canariensis
TTAAAGTACTGGCTTCGAGAAACCTTACACTCCTTATCAAACCAGCTTTGATTCTGCCTCATTGAATATCTATTATTGTAAGTATTAGAGTAAGTACCAAATGTATCCTTCGCTGAATCAACAAGAATTGACGAAAACCGCTTATTCATTTCACTGATTGATATTGTGCCTTGTTCAAATAAAGTTACAATTTCATCAACATTGTAATTTGCTAAATGTTCTTTATATTCATTACATTTGTTGTTATCCCATCTTCTAATCTCTGCACCATCATACCTTTGATGCAGAGAGTGTTTAGTACCATTAGGTTCATTGAAAACAAAACAGGTTTTAACTGGAAGAGACGGGCATAACGGGCAATGCACATCAGAGAACAACGCATCAAAAACATCAACTTTAAACTTACTTGCATTTTCCATCAAATATCTAGAACCAATGATATAATCAACAACTGTGCTTCCTTTACATGTGCATGTTCCAATACCAGCATCTGAACCAATTCTTCCGTTAAAAATGTATATTGACAGTGATTTACATAAATCTAAGAGACGATAACCATAATTATTAGGCCTCTGCTTATCTTGACACACACACTAACACACATACACACTAACACTAACACTAACGCACACGCGCGCGATTTAATGTCCATTCACCTTTGATCCATTTTCAGGGCATGGAGGTTAGTGTACTGAGAAATACATTCAGCACGACAGACTAAACCCAAAACGTACAGACAACGAGCAACACTGAAACAGTCTTTTTTTTCACATAAGTAGGTCAGATACAACTTACTCACAATGCCCATAAACAGTCTGAACGTAGATAGATCACTGCACTATCTTTGGAATTGTCAGCGAGAGCCTCGATCAGTCCTGATAAAGCACAGTCTGGGTAACAATGAAGTAATGCTCTTTCTACCCATTCAGCCTCTCGACTAACTGAGAGGAAAGGTGAAGGGCGCAGGAACACGGAGATGGCGATAAGAAAGCTAATGGATGTAGGGAAGGGGTGGGGTGGTGGGGTGGGGTGTTAAGCAGGAAAAGGGTTAAAAAAAAAAAAAGAACAAAAAGGATAGACTAAGAAGCCGGTGGGAGGGGGGAGGGAGGGCGTATGAAGGGGTGCTCAAATTGAATGTGTGAGCGAAGGGATGGGGGGGGGGGGGGGGGGGGGGGGGGGCAAGGAAGAAGAATGGAGGTAGACATAGGAAAGCATGAGGCGCAAGGCACTGATTAAAAAAAAACAAAAAAACATCTGCATGCAAATTATCATTCCGTAAAATTGATCGAACCGCGACATTATCAGATCAATTTCACGCTCTGTCAGTCAACACTGCACGCAAAGTTAAAATACATAAACAGTTTGTTTACGATAAAGCAAAAATGTTGGGAGTGGAGGCGCGTGCAGAGAGAGGAGCAGCACTGGTTGAAGTAAAGTGTGTAGTTATAACATTTCACATCCTCCGAGACTTGTGCAGACAACAGCTTCATCACCACAAATCCTAAGCCTGTCACCAGCACGGGTAAAAAGAGGCGTTAATTCATTGTCGCTCTGCAATAAACATTACTTGTAAGTGACAAAGAGAGCAACAGAATACAAAGTTAGTAACCAGCAGTGTACATTGGGGAAAAGGGGAAGCGAAGGGGGTGGGTGGGTGGGGGGATGAGGGGGGGGGGGGGGGTTGTGGGGCATGGAGATGATAAAGGAAGAGAGAGTGTGTGTGTGGGGGGGGGGGGGGGGGGTATTCATAGAGTGCTGGGTCATGATGAAGCCAGCTCAAACAAAATGGCTGAACAATAAATTAACGTGCACGGGGAAACCGGAAACACCTTATGACCATCAGACGCATGGGCCGGCATGCCAGGATCCCATCCTTGTCTCCGTCTCCAATACTACCTGTTTCGTGTTCAAACATCCGCCCACCCTTCTGTCCCCTTCATCATTTCCTCTTCTTTCGACCGCCCCCCCCCCCCCTTCCCAAACTTTTAGTCCTTACATTCTCCATTTTAACCCCCCCCCCTTCTCCCACCTCTGCCACTCTCATCCCCCTGTTCAGCATCAGAGTGTCCTCTTCAGCTTCCTACTTTAGTTCTATCCCCCTCCCCTCACCCCACCCCCCCAGTCCCCTTTTCCCTCCCCACATCCCATTTCCCGCTTGCGCGCACTAGCACACCCCGCCCCTCTCCCGTTCCCCGCTTTTGCTATGATTGAGATCTCCTGCTGTGGTGTCATGTTCTGGAACTGAACGCTGATGCTGCTACCAAAGCGGAAATTTAGATTGAAGTAAATGAGCTAATGTCACATTGACGGAAAAAGTTTTATTCTTCTGCTACAGTAAACATAGAGGAATAGAACTGTCGGTATTTTTGTTATTTTATCCAATCTTCTATGCACTTCCTTCAGATGGTAATGGTAATGTTGACGTTTTACACTTACTTCCTATATCTATGTGGTGAATGGTGTGTGTGTGTGTGTGTGTGTGTGTGTGTGTGTGTGTGTG